>CM040241.1:156597224-157197224 GCA_022545495.1 Chrysanthemum lavandulifolium | reverse complement strand
TGATACTATTCTGTACAACTCTGCTAAGAAAAAATACGGTACGTTTTGTTATTATAATCGTTAGAATATCTAATAGGGGTATATTTGATTTTGCTATTAAGATTTGATAATGTGCTTTGGTCTATTGGTATGTTCCAGGTGGTAGATCTAATATGTTTAGTATAAGGGTTAATCACAATGGTGTTTTTAAATACTGGACTGGTAGAATATACGATGGAGGTATGAAAACTTTAGTTGATTTGGTTGATGTTGATAGTGTGTCAGTTAAAGAGTTGGACGATCTTATGTATGAATTGGGTTACGAGCTAGGTCAAAAAAATTATTATTACTTTGTTAAGCCTGATAGTAATTTAGATGATGGTTTGTATAGCTTAAGTGAGGCTGCAAATTTACAAATATTGAAAGATCTTGTTGATGACCATAAGATAATAGAAGTTTATGTTGAAAATGGTAAGACAAGATTAGATGTTGATGAAATGTCATCAAAGTCAATTAGGACAGTTATTGCTGATGTGGATGCATCAAAGAAGAATGCAGCTCTTGCTGTTGTTCCATATTGCTCAAAAAAATTGTTTTTAGAAAACATTGTTCAAAAAGTATGTGGTGGAGGCTTTAAGTCAAGTTACACAACCACTTTTGGAATTTAATACTTTGGTACAATCTAGTAATTTGCTAGAAATTGAATCCTTGATGACCATAGATACATCTGTTGAGCATATGCAAAAAGATAGTCTTGTTAGTGTTAACCATAGCCAAAAAGATAGTCTTGTTAGTGTTGACCATAGCCAAAAAGATAGTCCTGTTAGTGTTGACCATAGCCAAAAAGATAGTTCTGTTAGTGTTGACCATAGCCAAAAAGATAGTCATGTTAGTGTTGACCATAGCCAAAAAGATAGTCCTATAGTGGTATGTAAAACTGAACAAGAGTTTGGTCATCAAGACAAGGAAATACATACACTTGTTGAGCGTATGCAAAAAGCTAAATCTGTAGAGTTTTGTGAAACTGATGAAGAGTTGGGTGATGATAATGTGAGTGAAACAGATAGTTATGAGATTGATGACCATGTTATTGACAACATTCAAGATGGAAATATAGTTGTTGATGAGAAGAATACTTTTGAGGAGTCTGATGTTGATGTTGCGTTATTCAAATTGATTGAGACTATAGAGTTACCCACTCTAGGTAGCTCTAGTCAGATACCAGATGATTTTTTTTAAGAAAAATGAGATAGATGATTTCTTTGATGATAATGAGTTTGCAAGTGGTTACGAAAATGAGAATGAGTATGTAATTAGAAGAAAATATGAGGGCATACAAGAAACAAAAGTTAATCGAGGCGTAACAAGTGAGCGATGAAGTATTTTTTACTCGTGGCAAAACTTTGTAATCGCAAAGAAGTCAAAGATAAGATCAACCTGCATTCAATACAAACTAGAGGAAATTGCAACTCATTAAGAATGACAAACAAAGAATTAGGGTTAGGTGATGGGAACAATACCGGTTTGGGTACAAGTGGAGGCATTGGGCTAGAAACATTCCCAAAGAGGAAAACTGGTCCGTTAACTAAAGGCCTCGGAATAGATGTATATTTGCGATCACAAAAGGAGCAAGCAAAAGATTGCCCATGGTTGTTGTATGTAGCAAAAGATACATTTAAAGATTTATGGATTGTTAGAACTTTCAAGGATGAACATAAATGTTTGTAATCAAGAGAGATCAAAGCTTGACTACAAGTTTCTCTCAAAGAAAATACTTGACCAAGTTTAAGTCAATCCGATATTCCAATCGTAATGCTCAAGATCAACTCACTAAACAGGTTTAAAGTCAGTGTCTATGAAAAAGGAATTAAGGCAAAAACAAGGCAAAATTGAGATTAGGGGTGATCATAAGCAACAATATACCATTTTGAGGACTAAGTTGAAGAGTTGCGAGAACAACACCCAACAATTTGATGCAGCAATGCTTGCATTCATGAGTTTTAGCAAACATACCCATTCTTGGTTAAGTAAGATACCACTAACCCATTGGTCAACACTGCATTTTTCAGGTACTAATCAAATATGTGTCTAAGTATACATCTTTTGCTGTTCAACATTGTTTTCTGTATTACTAAAACATGTGTTATGCTTGTGTAGGGAGAGCTCATTCCGATGTGTTACTTAATAACATGTGTGAAGTGTTTAATGGGAAATTAGTGGGAGGTAGGCACCAACCCATTATTACTGCTTTAAAATACATTAGAGAATATTGTATGCAGAGAATAGTGAATATTGTGCATACAATTGATAAGTGTGTCGGACCAATAACACCAAAGGCAACACACATGTTAGACTTGATTAAGAAAGAGGCTTATAAGTACAGTGTTTTACGAATTGAAGAAGATAACTATCAGGTTAGTGGATGGATAGAAAAGTGTTTTGTGAATGTTGAAGCTAGGGATTGTACTTGTAGAAGATGGGAGCTTACAAGTATGCTATGTAAACATGCTGTTGCTACCAATCGGTATATGAGTTTCAATGGAATGCAAGTAGGATATGTAGAATCGGTTCATCCATGTTACTTGCTTAAGACTTGGGAGGAAACTTACAAACACACCATCCAACCCATAAATGCTTATCAACATTGGAAAAATTCAAATGTGCCTACAATCTTCTTACACCTAAACATCATAAACCATTGGGTAGGCCACAAAAGAAAAGCACTGAGGCTTTTACTGAAAATGATGATAATGATAAAGATAGTAAGTTGTCACAGTCTAGTAGGAGTGTAGTTTGTGGTATTTGTGGCATAGCTGGACACAACAAGAAAACATGTCTTAGACAAGGAGGTATAACAGGAAGTCAAGGCAATACCCATCAATATCAAAAAATAGGTTCATCCCAGCTAAAAGTTCCTTCAAAGAAGAAGACAAAGGTTAAGGGTAACAACTTTGAAGCAAATGAACAAGCTCAATGTCAAACTGATGCTCAATCTCAAAGTCACGTGCATGAAACTTGTGGTCAGTCTGAAGATCATTTTCAACCAAGTGTGGTCCAGTCTGAATCTGGAAGTCGATCAAGTTGATGTTACTTCTGGTGCGTCTCCAAAACAATTGTGGACTAGGAAGAAGATTATAGCAGCAAAGATGGCTTCACCACAAAAAAATGTGGGTTAAGTATTTTAAAGACATTGTTTTTCATCGAACATGTAACTCCTAGACAATATTTTCTCTTTTTAAACAATGTGTGTTCTGAACTTTGTAAACTACAATATTTTATGCATTTGAAATATATCCATTCGCATTATGTAAGAAATCATTTCATGTTAGTCTATGGAATAATTTAGTTTTAAATGTATCCATTTGCCACTTTACCCATTTCTACATATTGTTGCAAGTTCATACTCGACTTTATAAAGTCAATTCTTGTCATTACACATGTAAGTAATTGCATTTTTGGGCAAGAACCTATTAGTAAACCAATAAAGGAAACACAATACAATGAGAAACCATAAAAGAATATAATATTGATATCATAGCTAAGGACCAAAATACATGAAGTCAAGATTTTGTAGTAGTCAACCAATACCGAAGCTTAATAAACACACCTTACAAATTACTGTACATAACATCTACTTTCTGAAGGGATCCAAAACACAAAACCGTAGTTTCTAAACCCACTTAAAAACCATAGACAAACGACGTTGATGACTATCCATGAGACAACATGTGTTCCTCAAACGACAAACTTTCTCCTACTCGAAGGAGATCATCTAGGGATGCTCAGTGAGCACCTCTAGCTCGCTTGCCACTTCGACCGCATTGATGACCTCAAATGTCTCAAAGAATTAGGCTAGCTTGGCATTCTTGTAATGTCATCATTTCGCGAAGGTGTCTCATGAGCAGAGGATCACCACCCTTGCTCTCGGTGGTGTTGGTGGATCGTACCACCCATTTATGGGACATCTTGATCCCTAAAAGCAAAAATCAAGACATTAAAACTTAAACTCATAACTTTAAAATAAACTTTTAATCTAAAACAACCATCACACTTAAACCATGATTTTAACGCACCTCAACAGGAAACCATAGTAACGCCTTCTGCTCACATACCAAACAGTCCTCACGACCGCCTCGCCTACCACATCCGTAACGCACCATTATTAAGATTTGATCGGAAATATTTAGGATAAGATTTTATGAGAGAGATGAGAGTTTAGGAATGAGTGGTGAAAACCTTTAGCCTTTATTAGTATACAATTACTGTAGCAACCATAAAAGCCGCGTGATACTTACTCACACCAGAACTACAAATGCCTATTAAGCCCCCTGCTAAAATAAAATAACTGAAAGTAAGGCGTTGACTAGCGGATTACGGTCAAAGGACTAATCAGCTTTAAAAAGTTGAAAGTGAGACTCACGACGATTTAAAATCTCAAATTTAAGACCCATACAATATTTTTGATGTTTTAAGAACCAACTACAGATTGTTTAAATTTTAAAGCAACTAACACGTTAACGGTTAACCCATTGCCTAGTGGCCGGTCCTTTGTCACGTGTAACGTACATGAGTCAGCTCCTTGGATCCTCTTAACCCAATATCCAGAAAGATACATTGTATGCCAGCTTTTAAACAATTAAATTATTCTTAGCTGTCACGTTTTCTTTTCAAGAAACTATTTTCCTGCTCCAACGTTTCCAAAATGCCCATATCCGTTTCTAATGTCACCTTCTTACAAACTTTAAATCATGAGGTCATTTTCGTCACATTATTGCCGTATCACATAACGTTCAAATTGCTGTATGTGAGCTGTACAGAGCTACAGTAGTTTTGTCTTTAGTACAGAATATTCAAATAAAATTTTCTTAATGACAAAAACGTATGGAGTTAAGAAATAAGTTGTCGACAGAAGAGTATTTCAATCACTACATAAATATACGAGTATATGATAAAGGGGTGATAATCACATCAGATAATTGATACACACATCACAATTACGTATTATATCACGTTACAACATATACATTAACGATGTGATATTATGATGCTACAGATCAATTTTATGATGCGAGATTAATTCGAGATATGATAAAGTCGAGCTTTATTATCATTTATCGTATTTTTAAGTTTTCTACCAAAAGTTGTTGTGTTTGGTGAGGTTAGTTTTGCTTTAGTCGATGTTTACATGTTCTTTACGTCCATTACATTTAAGCATTTTGTTAATAGGATTTTTAACACGCGCCCTGCGAGGAGGAGGAGTGGTGCCTGGTAAGGGTTCGCACTCTCACCGAGCAGAACACCGCCGCCACCTCATAGGGTAGCAAAATCGGTAGCAATTTCGTTATAAGGCCGAGCTTGTTGAAGTGTTTCCATTTGAAAAAAGTGACGTTGGAGGTAACTAGTTAGTTTTAATTAAAAAAAAAAAAAAAAAAATCCCTTTAAACCAAACATTTTCAACTCATTTTTCAAAATAACAATACACAAACCACAAATAAAAACACACACTAATCTTTCAAGAATGATCACATTCGCGATCCCGCTATGTTGGAATTCGTTTAACTAAAACGCGAACTCATACCCAAACACGGATGAACACAATTTTTAAGTTGTAGTTTAACTTGTTTTAATTTCAACTTATGTAATGTTGTTTTTTTTTTTTTTTTTTTTTTTTAATGAAATGGTATGTTTTATTTTAAATATCAGATGTGATTTTATGTATGAAAATAAATAAATAAATAAAATCCAGTACTAGGTTGACCACCCTCCACTTAGGGTAGTGTTAGGGTAAAATTGGTAGCTTTGAGTTGAAAGGTTTTATCGGATAGAGGTGATGTGCACGCAGGGTATTGGTGACCACCCGCTCATCTCTAAGCGTATACGCAAGACTAAAAACCGGGTCTACGTAAAAGTTCACGAATTCACATAAAAGTACAATTTTGTGGATCCCTACGTCCTTTCACGCGTGGGGCCCGTCTCTTTAATAGTAATACGCGCTTTGCTATACATGTTTAGATAAACCTTGTTAATATATATACTTGATGCTTTAGTCAAGGTATATAGGTGCACCCACTTTACACATTAACGTTACGTCATTTTTTTCTTCTCTCTTCACTCACTATCACTCACCTTTATACGGACAAACGACTCACCACACCCATCTTAATATTACACACTTTGAAAAAAAAAAAAAAAAAAAAAAAAAAAAGCGGACAAATTGTTTTGCGTGGATCAGAAGTGAGTTACTCACCTTTTTTTGAAATGTGTGAGTCACGAGTGAGTCTAAGATGGTATGCATGGAAGTGGCGGGTGAATGGAAGACAAAATGAGTGACTCACTCACCCTTGTCGATCAGCCTAATTATTTTATTTGTTTGGAATATAATGCTCTTAAAAAAATGTAAAGAATCAATAATTATGTAAATGAAAAAATATTAACTAGAGGTTAACCAAAAGAATATATCTTAACTAAATAAAATAGAAAAATGGTCAAAAAGTCAAGATGTGAAAATGTGGAAATGTGTGGAAAAGTGAAATGTGAAAAAAAAAACTATATTGGGTAACTATGGCAAATGAAGGAAATTATTTTAGTTGATTTGTTCTTGAAAGTAAATCTCTTTACACAAACACACACACACAAACACTTTCATCTTTTCCATCACCACACAAACACCACCACCAGTTTGTCGAAAGGAAAATGTTCGCTACTGAAATTTCTTTAAAATCTAAACAAATCTTCCGCCAGGCGAGGATACTCGGCAATTAAATACAATGCTCAAATATATTATTTATAGTTTAATTGACTACTGCAACTTAAAATGGCGCTATCGGAAAAACAATGCAACCATGTTAGTAGAAAACATTGTAACTTTAAACAATTTTACCGGAAAATGATTCCTTAACTACACAAAATCGCTACAAAACAACTTGTCGAAAAATTAGTCGTCAGAAAAATTGGTCGATACTAAACAACAGCAGGTTAAGCATGGTCTTCGGTTAAGATATATATAAAGGGAATCAGACATATATCCCAAAACACCCTCTTAAACCCTCTTTTTTTTTTTTTTTTTTTGAACAAACCTCTTAAACCCTCTTAAAGCGTATAAGAGAACAGTGTCATATATATGTTTGCAGGCATCAGTTCAAATAAAACACCCTCTTAAACCCGAAACCAGTAATTCTTTTCTTGACACCAATATATGAAACATTATTTTTTATTATTATTTTACTTTTAGCTCTTAGCATAAAATGGTTTAATGCTATGTCATCATCAATTTCTTTTCTTAAGCCTAATAAAAAGTCATTGTGGGAGCATCTTACAAAAGAAAACAAAATACCCCTCCTTCTCATATTTATCAGTCTATATTTCTTTTATTGGATGCCTCAAATTAATCATGTCACTTTCCTTTTTAAGAAAAAAGTTAATATAATGGTAATATTCTATTTGAGTGGTTGGTAGCTATAGTGATTCCACTTTTATTAATTTGTGCTTTGTCTCCCGACAATAATTTTGAGACGGATGAGTACAAAATTAGCAAAAGTGAAAATTCATAGATATGTGTCTACACAAGAACCAAAATACCGTGTGGGAGCAAGTTACAGCTGTAGGTTCTTCTTGCCTGCTAAGCAAAAGACCTTTTTCTCAACACCCCACTTCTTTATTACTAAAAGTCATAAAACACAAAATTTAAAGACAATTAATTCAATTGTATAAATACCCCCGGTTCTCACTTCTATCCTCACTACAAACTCAAGCCCCACTTCCATCTTTTCTTTCAAAAACGTCACAAACAATGGCGACAACTCGTTGTCTTATTAACATTCTCATCATATTTTCCATTTTCCACATCTCATTTGCTACTAGACGACTCAACGAGTTAGTCCATGACTCAACCAACCTTTTACAATACCACAATGGTGCACTCCTTACTGGAGACATCTCAGTAAACTTCATCTATTATGGCAACTTTAAACCGTCGCAAAAAGCCATTGTGACAGATTTCATTACCTCACTTTCAAGCACCTCAATGAAATCACAATCCGAACCATCAGTTTCCACATGGTGGAAAACGACTGAAAAATACCAAACCAAATCAACCAAATCACTTAAACTAAAGCTCGGTAAACAAATATCCGATGAGAAATATTCCTTGGAAAATCGCTAACAGACAAAGATATTGTCGCGCTAGCTTCCAAGGGAGAGACACGTAATGCTGTTAACATAGTGCTAACAGCATCTAACGTGTTAGTTGATGGCTTCTGTTCCAGCAGATGCGGGTCCCACGGCTCAGCACACGCATCTACTAAAACAGTTAAAGGCAAAAATTATAAATTTGCCTACATCTGGGTTGGTAACTCGGAAACTCAGTGTCCTGGCCAATGCGCTTGGCCGTTTCACCAGCCGATTTACGGACCACAGGCAGCACCACTCGTCGCACCCAACAACGATGTGGGTGTAGACGGGATGGTGATTAATCTAGCTGGTTTGTTGGCTGGTACTGCTACGAATCCGTTTGGAAACGGTATTACTAAGGAGACGCGGATGCACTGCTAGAAGCTGCGTCCGCGTGCCCTGGAGTTTATGCTAAGGGAGCTATCCTGGGTATGCAGGGGACTTGTTGATTGACTCGACTACTGGTGCAAGTTATAATGCACATGGTACAAATGGAAGAAAGTATTTGTTGCCTGCTTTATATGATCCATCCACATCAACTTGCTCCACATTGGTTTAGATGAAAATATGTAGTATAGCTAGAGGAAAAAGATTAGAATTATGTAATCATTTATTCATTTATTATATTTTATTGATATTGTTTTAGTGGATCATATTATTGAATTTATTCTTTGGTTAATTTTCTATTTAAAAGCTCTTGGTGTGACGATTTAAATCCATATGGAACACATAAAAGTTTGAGGTCGTGTTTGTTGAAAAGATAGCTATAGCACATGAATTAAAACACCACTATTAAATAAGATTTGAACTTGCATACAAATATTTGAGCTTACAGAGTGTTCTTGAAAGGAATACCCTTACCATCGTAAGAGCACTCCCATCGTTAACCTTCATAACGCCAGTAGCTTCGCGTTAACGCCCGCTGAAAGCGTTACTGGGCGTGGAATCAAGAACGGCGTTAGTGGGGGCGTTGCCTGCTTAACGCCTTAAGAGGTAGAAAAAAATTTGAAAATGTTACAAAAGTAGTCCTCGTGAACGTTAAGTTTTAAAAAATTTACATAAAACCACCTAACTGGTTTTTTTTTTTTTTAAATTAAAAACATTATTTTACCACTATAAATACCCAACTAAAACTCTATTTTTTCACACTTCCTCTCACACTTTATATACTTCCTCTCACACTTTCATAATTCAAAAATCAAATTAGCTCACAATGGATCCAAATCGTTCTATGATATTCCTATGCTCGTGAGTCGACAGGAGAAGACCCAGCAGACTTCCAATTTATGGCGTCCGCGTCAGTGTCAGATCACCTTGGAACAAGAAGAAGGTATTGAATCTCAACATCCTACGTCGCCCTCGTACATATATATCGTGAACGCGAAACTTTGCGGAGGAACGTCCGCTCAACGATTATTTCGCATACAAGGTTGTAAGTATTCAAACCGAATTTTCGTAGAAGATTTCAGATGAGTTTGAAACTATTCCCGCAAATAGTTGAAGGTATTGAATCTTATACTCCGATAATATTCCGGATCATTTTAATTACTTTAAGCAAACACCGATGCTTGTGGTCGAACGAGTATAAGTCTTTCTAACGAAGTGACGTCTCGCTATACGCCAATTGGCGTTTGACCTCACCACGATGATTTGATGAATACTTGCAAATGGGTGCGAGTACTTCACAATTATGTCTTGATAATTTTAACAAATGTATTATTGATTTGTTTATGCCGAGTATTTAAGAAACCAACACTACCGACATTCAAAAAATTTATCAACAACATGAAGAAAAACATGGTTTTCCTAACGCTTGGTAGCATTGATTGCATGCACCGGAATGGAAAAATTGTCCGTGGCTTGGCAAGGGCATTTTGCTAGGGGTGATAAAAATACCCAACAATTACGCTAAAGTTCGTTGCTTCTCAAGATTTATGGATCCTGCATGCATTTTTGGGATGGCGGCAAAATAACGATATTAATGTTTTAGATAACTTTCCGTTATTCGACGACCTTCTTGCCGATAATGCCCCAAGAGCACCTTATATGGTCAACGGAACTAGGTATGAATAGTAGTATTACTTGGTCGATGGAATTTATCCACAAGGGCAACTTTAAGTCAAATCCTTCACTAACAACTCGATGAAAAACATACGTGCTTAAAAGGAGACAAGAAAGTGCCCGAAAGGATATTGAACGTGCTTTTGGTGTTCTTCAAGGTCGTTGGGGTATACTACAACAACCGACACGTCAATATGAAATTGTTACGATCGTAGAATCATGTATTGTTGCATTATTATGCATAACATGATTGTAAAAGATCAAAAATTTGTATTACGCGACTATAACTAATCGTGGGTGGATCCGTCAAGAAATTTGAGGCAACGAAGATGGGTCAAAAGATGTGATACTCACAATGAAGCGCAAAAGAAATACACGAGAGAACGATACCCAACTCCAACAGGACCTTATGGAGCATGTTTGGCGTAAGAATCTTAAACGATATGGACAACAACAAGAGAGCGACGACGATGAATAAGTATTTGCTATGTTTTTTTTAATTGCGGTGTGTTTTTATTTTATTTTTATTTCGTTGTATTTTTAAATTTTTTTTATCTCGTATTGTAATATGTTTTTAGTTTGAATGAAATATTTGTTTTAGTTTAATAAATGAAGTGTTTGTTTTAGTTTAGGGTTGAAATTGAAAATATGAAATATTATTGGTGTTATGGTGTTATTGGGATGTTATGGTTGTGAGTGTTTTTTTGGGATGTTAATGTTAAATGTTAAAGGCGATGTGTGCGGCGTGGACGGTGTTATTGGTGTTATGGTGTTATGGACGGGAGTGCTCTAAGGGTGACATTTTTTTTAATAATTCTTTTATGAACATTTTTAACAACTTACATTTCATTAATAATTCAAACGTTACATATTCAAATAAAATTAAAACATTACAATACTTATTAAAACTTAAACTAATAATCTATATCGTAGCGTGCCTTGATTGAATATTTGATTTCCTGCACCTTTTGTCGTTGTAGTTCGGGTAAAGATTAGTCGATTAGTGTGAGATATAATATGGTGTCTTTTTTCCCTTTCTTTTCCCGCTCAAATTCAAGTTTTTGTTGTTCTAGTGCAAATTTCCTTTCCTCCATTTCCGCTGCTTTTTTTATCTCTTCTTGCTTGCATCTCCAACTCATATTTCTTTTGCTCCAACTCTTGTTTCTTCAACTCGTAGTATTAAATCCGCCATCTCCTTCTTCTTTCCCAATGCCATGGACTTAATGGTTTTCATTTGTCGACTACCAATTCCATATACGAAGACTTGAAACTCTCGGAGGCGGATGGTTTCTTTTATTTTCTTAGCTTGGTCACGACCTTGGTCGCTCATATCGAGTCTCTTCAGAAGCATGCACATCCTAGCCGGTTTCAGAAGTCTTGGCTTTTTTCGACTCGTATCTTGGCTTTCAAAATGAGGCATCTCAACTTCCTTCCAAGCCTCATGCTCCCTCAGAATTTCCCAACAACGCTCCCATGTAAAGGCATGATCATACACCACTAGGTATTCTTCACAGCTCGTCAGAAATATTGAGGTCATTCTCACCACTTCCATGATTCTTATTAACATTGTTGTAAATGACACAAAATGCACCAACACTAGGATCGAATCCTATTTTTCACTTGGTAATGATCGAAGTTTTAAGTTCTGTTTGCACCAACTTCTTTTTCAAAGTAATCAATAACCTTCTTCCAAAATTCCTTAGCCTGCATATTGTTTCCCATCACGCTATTTTCGGACACATCACAACAAGATTTGCACAACGCCACCTCTTCCTCACGTGTCCAACTCGACGAATCATTCTTGGCATCATTCTTTTTTGCCTTTCTAGCTCGTTTCGTAGGCTTCTTAGTTTTGACCGGTGACATCTCTTCGAAGGAGAGTCGGCGTCTTCATCATCATCAGTTGGAACCGAATCGTGAAACTATCCGTGAGCCGAACCTTGACCCATAGAATACTCTTGACTCGGATAACCTTGAGTCGGATAACCCGAACCAGTCCCCACATAAATAATCTGGATTAATGTATAATTGTTCTTTAAAAACACAAGCACCAAGATTAATGTGGTTAACCGGAGAATACCATTGATGATTTGACTGGTAAGACGTCGATGAATCACTTGTTGGATGATACAACGATTCTGGTTAGCCAAATATAGATTGTTGGGATGAGCTTCAACGGATTGGCTTTGTTGTTATTGTTGGTTATTATGATAGGGTAGAACAAATGTATTTATTTATTAAAACGGATTGTGAGTTTGTTGTTGTGGAGGTGCTTATAATGATAATCAAAACTAGTAGGAAGCAATGGATCCCCACGTGAATATATGGTCCGATTGGTTAGCACAAACAATCAGAGACCCACAAGATCCCTAGATGCCATGATGAATTAGTGGGGGCAACACTAGTAGAGGCACTAGACTCAACACAAAGGTAATCGTATTCCTAAAGGAATAGTTCTACCAAAGGGTCTCCATATCTTAGCGAGCAATCGCTCTAGGTAAGCTAGTTCTAGTTGAAGGACGTTGTTCACCAATTTTGATTTTCACGACTGTGGGTTTCCACGATAACCCACATTAGTGAACTTTTTCCTGTAGGTTTCAAGATTGCTTAACCTGCTTTTGCTTTCCAAACTTTATCTGTGGGATTTAATGAAGGACTCAAATATGACACAACACATTCATCATGATTACCGAAATTAAACAGTCTTTACATGTTTTGCAAATAGTAGTAGAATTGAATTAATTACAATGACGCTTATAGCTAATACTAGAATCAACACGATTCAAATTGTTCATCTTAAACTTATTATTCCTACGGTGGTCTTCTACTCCTTCATTTGATCACTCTTAGCTTCATGAGGTCATATCTTCCTTTGTATTGCCTCTAGGCTTTGACCCGCTAGCTTGAGTGTCACCGCTACTCTGTAGAAGTAACGACGAGAATATTAGTTTGTTTCATTGCTTTTAGCATTTCGCCCAGAAGTCTTTGGGTTACGAGGTATTCGGAGTACATCAAAAGTAACATGCTTGATCTTAGGCATTGAAGGGGTGCAACAACTCTATCTCGCTTTGTGCCGCTTTTAGGACATGTGGCGTGACATGTTCTAAGACCTCCGAGATCGCTTAGCATACATACACGCAGAGGCAACCTCACTATCAAGTGGTTTCACCGTTCTATCTTCTTCTACGATCTCATGAAGACTCTCTAGGCTATCCTTAAGGTACGTGAGATATGCTTGATATACAAGATTATTATTTCTAAGAGGAAGGGGAATATACATCACTTCAATGGCATAATTGTTACAAGCAGAAACCTTTTGAACAACATATTTACAAGTAGGAATAGGCAATTTCCCTTTCACATGACTCTTTAGATTCTCAATCTCGTTAAGCAAAAAAGTTATCTTCTCAATGTGTTTGTCATGAGTGACCTTAACTAAACATGTAACTCTTTGTTTTGCGATTTAACCTTTGAATTTTCAACATGAAAGTGTTCGTTTTCTTGTTGCAATTTATTGATGATGTTTAGATATTGAAAATTACGAGAATCTAAAGGCGGTGGTATCTCGAGCCTAACACTTCACCCTATTTCCTTCAATTGGGAAATCTGAGCTTTCAATTTTCGGATCGTGTTACGGTGAGCTTGAACTGCTCATCTCGTGAGCTTATTTCAAAATATGCATCAAATTCAGGAGCATCCAAAGATGTCTTGGCATTTGAGGTTTTGATTCTTTCTTCTCGATGTAGATATTTTAATTGCAAGTCAAGATAATCAACCTCTAATTTAGAAAAATGCCTGGCTATGTTATCATGATCATCTTTTTGGACTTTTTCCTGCAATTTTAAATTCTCGGCTTCAAGCTCATTAACACAAACCTGGGCAACTTTAAATGCAAGAGACAGATCATGAAATTGAGAAGCAGTTAAAGCAGAATCAGTGGCAATTTAATACACATCCAGAGAAATACATCTGGCAATCAAATTCTCATTGAGGATGTGAATATTCTTTCTCTCAATCTCATAGATTTTAAGCTCATTTGCATTATCTCTTGCCTCGTTTTCCAGTTCATTAAACATCTTTTTCATTTCTTTAACTTCTGTATCTAGGGCCTTTTGAATACCCTCGAAATGGTCTTTCACTTGTTTAAAGAATGGAATAACCTCAGTAAGATAACATTCTTTTGTTTACTCAAAACCCCTTTCCCCTTTAGTAATACCCGTTGGTGTGATTATCTTCTTACATGTTTTATCGAAATCAGCAAATAGTTGGTAAATTACGTATATGCTAATTAAGGTTTTACATTATGTAGGAAGAGTTCTAGGCACTAAATGCATATGTCTGTTGGGAGGATACACCGTAGTCGCATGTAATTTCCTAAGGGGAGGATTACTTTCAACAAGTTATTCGGCCTTATTCTTATCCATGTCTAACTTCCAAAATACTTGTTCCGGGGTTAATTGAGTCTGAGGTTTGAAAGTGGCTAAGAATTTTTCCTTAGTATAGTTGGGAGATTTGAAATTTAATCCTCTCTTCACACTTTCAGGGTCATTTATTTTCTTATCCATCTCTAAAGGTATTTTCTAACACTATGTCCTCTTCTGTTATTTGTACAAAAGTTGGTTTTTGTTTAGATACACAGGTTTGGGTCTTCTACAAGTTTTTCACTGTGTGCATTACTCAATATTCTGTGATTTATTATCAAGTGAGCGATGCCAGATGGTGTTGCCTTCTATGTACGACTTGTTTTCAAGTTTATTCTTTAGCGTTTTAAGGTTGGAAAAATCATTTAGGAGTTTAATTTCCATTTCTTTGAATTCCTATTTAAGCGTTTTTACATTTTTTATATTTCTTGTTTATGCTTAACAGTTTGTTTAAGTTTCTCTTGTAAGGAATTTAACTCATGTTTTAATGTTTCTTCCTTAAATTACATTTAGTGTATCAATGTATGGATTTGGCAATCCATTTCCTGCTCACGTGTGGTTAGCTCAAATTTGGCACACTGTTCATAGATGACAACTTGATCCTTATATATATTTAGCTTGATGAACAGGGAGTCATCTGACATATATTCAGTGTACTCATTAAACACATATTCATCATTAATGGCAGAAGATGCACCACTTGGTACAACGAGACTTTCATCGTGCTTCACATATTGCTCATATGGGATAATATTGCTATTTCCCATATTTACAATATCTGACTCATCAACTTTTTTTAGTTGTACTTTGTTGGGAATATTTTGCTCATCAACCACATCATATAGTTTTAGTATCTCTAATATGACTGAAGCATTGGAGGGACCAGCTTGTTGAGGTGATGAAACCATAGGAGAAATGTTTGTCATGAATATGGTCTGAGCAGTTGGTTCATCATCAACATCGAGTCGAAGGCATCACAATCGACAACTCGAAGATGTTGGGATCATTACGTCCCCAAGTCATACACCGGTTGATCATCCACGCCAAGATCATACGACAGCACTACCTTCAGCAAGAAACACCAATTCCTTCTCATCCAACACAGCTCCACTCTCTTGTGCCTGAATCAACAACAACTTATCTTTGAAGTAGTCAGAGTTTAGTGGATGCTTTGGTTGGGTGCAGTTCCTTGCAATGTATCCTGCACCACCATAGTTGTAACACTTAATATGTTTTCCTTGACCTTGAACCATTATCCCTCCTCTGTTCTGTGCCCCCACATAACCAGCTGCACCATTTCCCCGTGCCACAATCACTTGGTTCACATTTTGTCGACCTTGCACGTTCTGAACCACAACCTTTCCAACCTCCACTGTAGCTTGATTGTGAGGATTAGATGAAGTTATAAGTTGGTTGTTGGTTTGAAAAAGTGTAGTTCTTAATTGTTGAACCAATAGTTCAAATTGGTAATTGGTTCGAGAGGTTTTCAATCAACTTGTCTGTTGGGGTATATCTTGAGCTTGAAGTTCTCAAACTCATCATACATTTGTGACTCATGATCTTCTTTAGTCAGTTCTGAGCCAGCAAGAAGCATTTTGACACTGTCCCAAACTGCTTTGGCTTGGGTGTTGTGATTGATCAGCTAGTAGATATCCTTGGGTAAACCTTGAAGGATGATGTTCGAAGCTCTGATGTAAGCATCGTATCTCTTCTTTTCAGTATCTTTGAGATCATTGTAAATCATTGGTCTATCCATTCCTAGAGTGACTTGTCCATCTTCACCAGTTGCTAGTTCATCTATGGTGGTGCCCATCTGGAACGGTCCTTCATCAATTAATTGAATAATGTTAAGACCATTCTCTTTTCCCAAGTAATACAATCGAATTATTTGTGCCCAAGAGTCATAGTCTATTCTATCAAGCATAGGAGGCGAGTATCGGACCCAACACTTGAACATCACCGGAACAAGAGAGATAATGTTCAAATACACGAGATTTTACAACTCTTGATTTAAACCAAGAAATCGAATCTTTCACAAGATTTTACTAAAATCAAGATGAAATCGCAGAACTCAAACCGCAAGTATCAAGTCACATGTATCAAGTCGCAACATCTCAAACCGCAACACTTGGTCAAAAACACAGTCGAAAAATCGCATCAAGTTTTTGGCGCTACTGCCGGGGAGTTATATTAGGATTTTTATTTAAGTCTTTATTTTTATTAATTATTGTTTCTCAATATTTATTTTAAATTTCAGATATTATGACTCTCACCATTAATGATTATCTTATCACCTCTAAATTAGAACAGGGGATCACTGTTCCAGCTCTCGGAAAAAAAATGTTAGATTCGAATTTTGGGGACTATGTCTGGCAGAACTAAAGAAATTTAGTTTTTATGGAAACAAGGATGAAGAAGCACATGAGCACATCTCTAAGGTCTGTGAAATCGCTGATTTGTTCCATGCACCAGGTGTCTCCAGAGACCATATTATGATGAGAGCATTCCCATTCACTCTCAAGGGAAGAGCTAGAGATTAGCTGAAGAAACTACCTTCTGGATCTATTACAACATGGAATGCATTCAAGAAGGCCTTTCTTAAGGAATATCGAACCCTATGATGATCCTTGACAGAGTTGACGAAATCGAGAAGATTACTGCCGAACAATGATGAACCGTTATCTACAACTTGGGAAAGATTCAATGAAGCCATCCTCAAATGCCCTGAGCATAAACTCAATAAACACGAGCAACTACAAATATTCTACAACGGGCTTAATATACGGACTCGAAAAATGTTAGACTCCAAGGAACCTATCCCTTTGATGACTGCTGATAAAGGATGGACTAGGGTTGAAGAAGTTGCCCTTCATTCTTCATCCTGGAATGAAGATTGGGAGGAAAGCCCGTTGGAACTACAGTCGGTAATTAAGAACTTGGAAGAATTCGAGTCTGACATGCACTCCCTTACTGAAGAAGTGAAGATGGTTAAACATAAGTTCGATAGCCCAGTTGAAGGAAGAGTGACAGACCTCGAAAAAGCAATAAAAAAGCTTGTGAAAGAATCTAGCAGGAAGCAAGAGGAAAGCGAGAAGCTGGTATGGAACAACAAGAAAGACTACGACCATGTACTAAGGACTCAAGCAGCTGCTATAAGAAGATTGGAGAATCAGGTCGGAAAGCTCGCCGAATCGGTCAGAATCAGAGATGAGGGGGAACTTCCTAGTACAACTGAAACCAATCCTAGGGATCTGGCCCATGCTATCACAACTTTGAGCAGATTAAACTATAAAGAACCAGCTTATCCCTCAAACTTAGATATTCAAAATGAAGAAGTCCCTCAAGACAGCAACAAGGAAACGGGGGCTACTCAACCAACTTTGTCACAAGAAAAAGTTCGACCTTATGTCCCTCCCATACCATTTCCCGGAAGAATTAAGAAGGAGCAAGAACGATTACAATTTTAGAAATTCATGGAGAAATTACAACAGCTTAGCGTAAACATCCCTCTCATGGAAGCACTTGAACAAATGCCAAAATATGCTAAATTTATGAAGGACCTCCTCACTCATAAAAGACTTTACGATCGGACACAAAGTTACCTTGAATCAAAGGTGTTCTCACACTTCTTAAGGACATGCCTCTCAAAGAAGAAGATCCAGAGAGTTTCACCTTACCTTGCACCATCGGAGGTATCGTGTTTGAAAAAGCTCTTGCCGACTTGGGAGCCAACATCAGCCTTATGCCATTCTCGCTTTATTCACGACTGGAATTGGGAAGCTCAAAACCCACAAGAATGTGCATTGAGTTGGCCAATAAATCAACTCGACACCCTAAAGGAATTGCCGAGAATGTCCTGGTCAAGATTATAAATTTGTATTCCCAATCGATTTCGTGGTACTCGAAATGGAAGAGGATGATGTCCCCATTTTGCTCGGAAGACCCTTTCTTGCCACGGCACAAGCCATGATTGATGTTTTTAACAAGAAGATCTCTTTGAAAATTGGAAATGATAAGATAACCTTCGACCTAGAAAGATCAATGAAATATGCTTCCTTCACAGACGACAACCTTGACGACCTTGATCTAGTCGAGATTAATGTTCAGAAACATGCGCAAGAATGATTTCAGCCAGAACCTTTGAAATCACTAATATTTAAAAAAGATGACAACGCATCTAATGATGAAGAAGACAAGTGGGAAGGAAATACTGAGGATAGCCAAACGTTGTGTTCTGCTAGCATCCCAGAAAATAGCTGATAATACTCCCAAGCTTAAGGAGCTCTCTTCTCATTTAGAATACGCATTTATTAATGATGATCCTAATTTTCCTGTTGTTATTTCTTCTTTATTATTTGACGATGATAAGAAATTATTATTACATGTCTTGAGCAAACACAAAGGAGCAATTGCATGGAAAGTTTTTGACATAAAAGGAATTAACCCTTCGTACTGTTCTCATAGATACTAATGGAAGATGATTTTAAACCTATAGTGCACCCGCAGAGGAGATTAAACCCGAAAGTTCAAGATGTGGTCAAGGATGAAATAATTAAACTCTTGGATGCAGGCCTAATTTACGCTATTTCCGATAGCCCTTGGGTTAGTCCTATTCATGTTGTGCCCAAGAAAGGAGGAATGACCGTGGTCACTAATGAGGATAACGAACTGATCCGTACAAGGACAGTTACTGGATGGAGAGTTTGCATCGATTACAGGAAATTAAATGACGCAACGTGGAAAGATCACTTTCCACTCCCTTTTATTGATCAAATGTTAGAAAGGCTTTCTGGACATGAATATTATTGTTTCCTTGATGGATTTTCAGGGTATTTCCAGATTCCAATCGCTCCAGAGGATCAGTAAAAGACAACTTTCACCTGCCCCTACGGAACATTCGCTTACTGAAGAATGCCTTTTGGTCTATGCAATGCCCCTGCCACATTCCAACGTTGCATGACATCAATATTCTCTAATATGTGTCAAGATTTCATGAAAGTATTTATGGATGATTTCTCGGTTTTTGGTAACTCTTTCTCCTTTTGCCTTAATAATTTATCTAAAATGATTGCTAGATGTGAAGAAACCAACCTTGTCCTAAATTGGGAAAAATGTCATTTTATGGTAAAGAAGGAATTGTTTTGGGACATAAAATTTCCCAAACGAGGATTGAAGTCGATACGACTAAAGTTGACGTTATTTCTCGACTCCTTACCCTACTAATCTTAAAGGGATTAGAGTTTTCTTGGGCACGCTGGATTTTATAGAAGATTTATAAAACATTTTTCAAAAACTGCTAAACCTATAACCCAACTTCTCATGAAAGATGCAAAATTTGACTTTAACGATGAATGCAAAAACGCTTTTGATATTTTGAAAGAAAAATTGACTACAGCTCCTGATATCATTGCTCCGTATTGGAACAACGATTTTGAACTAATGTGCGATGCCAGTGACTATGCTGTGGGGGCTGTTTTAGGACAAAAGATAGACAAAAATTTCAAACCTATTAATTATGCTAGTAAAACCTTAAATGAAGCGCAAGAACATTACACGACCACCGAGAAGGAACTCCTTGCCGTGGTCTATGCCTTTGATAAATTTAGGTCTTTCTTAGTAATGTCTAAAACTGTTGTCTACACTGACCATTTTGCTTTGAAGTACTTGCTCAGTAAACAGGATGCCAAACCCAGGTTGATAAGATGGGTGCTTTTGCTACAAGAATTCAAAATAGGAATCAAGGATAAGAAGGGGGCAGAAAATTTGGCAGCTGATCACCTGTCTCGGCTAGAAAACCACGAGCATGAGGAGCTTGACATAGAAACTATTCGTGATTCCTTTCCGGATGAGCATCTTATGTCGGAAGAATTAAAGATCCTGGTCACGAACCATGGTATGCCGACTTCGCTAATTATCTCACCACCGAGTTCTACCAAGCAACAAAACTTATGATCAAAAGAAAAAGTTCTTCTCGGATTTAAATACTACTTTTGGGATGGCCCTTCTTGTTTCGATCTTGGCCTCGACGGTATAACTAGGAGATGCTTTTTCGGAGAAGAACAACAACGAATCTTGGAACACCGCCACAACGGACGTGGCCTAGGACATTACAGGGCCGACACTCGCTAGAAAGATTTATGAAGCGGGATTCTTTTGGCCTAGCATTTTCAAAGATGCCGCAAAATATGTAAGAAATTGTGACGCATGTCAAAGAGCGTGTAATATCTCTTCTCAAATCGATGCCACTCAACAAAATTTTGGTATGTGAAGTATTTGATGTCTGGGGAATTGATTTCATGGGACCTTTCACTCCATCGAAAAACAAAAGTTATATTTTGGTAGCTATCGATTATGTTTCAAAATGGGTCGGAGCCGAAGCTCTACAAACTTGTGATGCTAGAAGCGTCATTCAATTTTTAAAGAAGTTATTCTCCAGATTTGGGATTCCTAAAACTATCATAAGTGATCGGGGACACACTTTTGTAATGCAATTATAAAAAGTCTTTGAACTCGACACGAAGTAGTCCACCGGATGTCTACGCCTTATCACCCCAAAACTAATGGGCAAACATAAAACACCAATCATGCACTCAAGCAAATTTTGGAGAAATCCATCGCGGTAATGAGAAAAGATTGGTCCGACAAATTAGACGAAGCTTTGTGGGCATTCGTAACCACCTACAAAACCCTTATAGGTAGCACACCTTTTAGGATCGTATACGGAAAGGCTTGTCATCTCCCGGTAGAATTAGAACATAAAGCATATTGGGCACTTAAAAATGTTAATTTTGAGACTAACTTGGTCAAGGAACACCGATTTTCTCAAATCAATCATCTTGCTCAATTAAGAGACGAAGCCTACGATCATGTCGATCATATAAGGATAAGACCAAAAGATGGCACGACTTTCGGATAAAGGATAAAAAGTTTGAAGTTGGGTAAGAGGTACTGCGTTTTAACTCAAGACTCAAACTCTTCCCCTGGAAAAATGAGGTCTCGTTGGGTTGGACCGCATACGGTGAGTAAAGGTGTTTCCTTATGGGACTATTGAAGTTTATAATAATGCAAGGAATTTTTCAAAGTAAATGGGCACATAGCAAAAATTTATTATGGAAAGTATGTAAGTAAACTTTTGGGAGATGAATTCTTAGCTCCGCGTAGAAGCCCCATGGCTTTGAGTCTAACTTAAAGACTCGTTAATAAAGAAAATGCTCTTTTCGGAGACAACCCGAATTATCGTTTTATTTCTTTTATTTATATTTTTGTTGGTTTTGTGTTTTAACAAATTTTTCAAGAATTTAGAAAGAATTCACTAGTAACTTAAACGGGACCGGACATGTCCATCGATTCTGGCGTAAATCATCCCCATGATTATGCCGTAACACATCATCAGTAGAAATTCTCTCCAGAGCATTACCCATTATGGCGTAATCCCATGCTATGGTTACGCCATAGCTACCCTCCAGTAACGACTGCCAGGTTTTGCCATACTTATGGCGTAACTCCTTCAAGGAGTTACGACGTAACTATCCTTCAGTTTCAATTCTTTCTATAATAACACAATAACCTTATATTAGTTTTTAAATGAACTTTTTTGGTATGTTCCTTGTAAACCCTCACGAGACTACACTCGTCCACTTGGGACACCAACTGGTTTAAAAGACTTGTTTCATACACTAAATGCAACCGTGATTCCTACAAAAGTGAGTTAAGTTTCTTTTTCTTTTTTAGAATTATGCTTGTTGGTTAGTGTGATTTCAGGGAATGAAGTTTGCTCGTGGATGCTTAAGTGAAGGCACGATTCTCTTTCGTGGGCCTTCTTTCTTTTTTAAGAAAATTTCAGGGAAATTCTCGCTCTAATTCTACTTTCTCTTCACCTTTATTTAACGTTTACTACAAAAGGGACTTCGTACATTTCAAGTGGGGGGACGAGAGTAGAATTATCTCTCGAACTTTATTTTGCCCTCGTTTTTCTAGTTTATTTTGAAAAATTATGCTATTTTTAAAATTTTGACATGTTTTTCTTAACCTAACTAGATTAGACTTTAAGCCAATATTATAGAGCACATTATAACCCTTGTTAAACCTTTTTTTGCAAATCGCTTTAGTGCAAGATACCCTAGATACACCCATCTGAGCCATTCATTTCATTTTGTTCACCCAATATATATTGTGATCGGGAAGTCATTGTTTGCCTAAGTTCAAGGTTCAAGTAGAGAGGTTCGGAAATCATGCTTTCGTCAAAGACATATATTTCAAGATCATTGAAGACCCCCCAGATTCTCATTATGTTCATCTCAAGTGGGGGGGATGTTATGTTTAGTTATGATTCAAAAAATAAAAAAAAATAGTTGTAGTTTATTTGTTTATTATAAAGTGAAATGTTATAAGCACTATATTTAGAGCTCATCAAAGATTTAGTATCGAGGAGGCTACCTCGGTCACATTTGAATAATGAAGTTGTTAATTACAACAGTTAAAGAACATCTAATGTGCCCATCATGACATCCGCTAATGGCACATCTACTTGGTATATCATGATCGGGTTTCTTAGCCTTGAAACTTGAACTTTGGATGAACGGTGAGCGGTGATGACTTGGTTATAGGTTTAGACTATTTGCTTGTTATTTTTACTTTACACCAATTATATCCCATTTCTTATCCTACCCTTTAGTCATGAAGCGTGTCTAGGTGATGAAGCGATATCATTTTAGGAATTTTTCTAATAAGGTCTACTTGAGGGCAAGTAGAGTTCAAGTGGGGGGATATTTGATAACATCAAATATTCCTGAATATTAAGTATCAATTTCTCCCGATAATGCTCGTATTTGATATCATTTATATGGATTTACGCTTGTTTTCTTTTATATTTCACTTTCGTGTAAATTACGAGCATTGGAGCTAATGAGGCGCGGATTTGGAGATTTTCTTAAGAGATTTATGATAGCATACCCATAATGTGAAGAAGCTACAGCAGTAACTCCTCTCTCATTACGCAAGAGCTAGCGCGCGACTCGAGAAGACCAACTCAAGATCTAATTACGCCGTGACTAGTAACTCCCAACTAGGATTATGCCATAACCAACTAGATCAAAGGATGTTTCACGCCGCCATCGACACGCTTATAAATCCTTCCAATGATTACGGCGTAATCAATACAAATGTAACTTTGTCAGAAGATACGGCGTAACCCGGTCCATGTGTTACGCCGTAACCAACTTTTACGAGCATTATTATATTATAGAGGTTCTGACAGAACTCTCAACTCAAGTTACGCCAGTAACTAGATCGCACCTATAAATACAAGCCCTAATTTCGCATTTCACATCATTCACTCCACACCAAAAGCGAGAACGTGAGTAAGGGTTCAAAGCGGATCTTGAAGAGCATCTGAGCCATCTCCAGGGAGAAATCACTCCCAACGATAAGCATTAGTGATTATCTTTTCTTTTACTTCGATTCATGTATTTCATTATGTCAAACATTGAATCTTTGGTTTCGTTTAATATGTTCGGCTAAGCACCTTTGGTGCTAGCCTAGTTATGATTCCTTAATTGTTGTGTTTACGTTTACATGCTTCCATATTATTGTTTCTAGTGTATGCATGCATAGTTCGTTGGTAGCTACCCTAGTTTCGGTAGTTTTGAATGGCGGTAGTGTCTAGTTGCTATGGAGAATTAACCAACTGACACTAAGTAGGTAGACTGAGTGGGAAGGGTAAGAATTGACCAACTGACGATCCTTCTTCACTTGTGCGAACTGATCAAATGATCACATGCCGTTTGATGAACTTAAGAAGTTATGGATAAGTGTCTAAGATGCTAGCGCCTGGACACTCATTGTTACGAATCTTGCATGTGAAGGTACTTAATGACTTGGCTTAGGGGACTAAAAACAACTGGACTTTCAAGGGTAGTAGCTTGATCTTCGGTGGAAGGCTTTGTTGATAGGTTAGGACGAACTGACCAAATCCTAATTATATATATAATCTAGATCAGGTGTATCCCTAATCCAAACTCATGTATCATTTGGTTATTAGTTGCTAAAATGTTAATTTGTATTAAAATACTATTTTTATGTGTATTATTGCTAAAATTGTTATTTACAAATGTTTTAGTGATTTTTTTGACTTGATCTTATTTTTACAACTTTAAGTTTGATCTTACGTTAACTCTCCCTATATATATGTATGTATGTATGTATGTATGTATGTATGTATGTATGTATGTATGCATGCATGCATGCATGTATGTATGTATGTATGTATGTATGTGTATTAAGTGTACATATTTATATTTATTTTCATGTCACAAATATTTGATAAAATAAATGTACCTTTAAAGTTTGAGCATAACCTTATTCATATATATTTGTAATTAGAAAGTCCAACGTAAGCTTCAATATGTACGTTTCATTTGTTATCATGTTATAACGAGATATGTTTGTCTCGAAAATTGGGCATGACCTGTGTATGATAACATCAAATAGTCCTAAATATTAAGTGTCAATTTTCCCGATAATGCTCGTATTGTATATCATTTATATGGATTTACGCTTGTTTTCCTCTATATTTCACTTTCAGGTAATTTACGAGCATTGGAGCTAAAGAGACGCGGATTTGGAGAGTTTATTGAAGATATATGATAGTATGCCCATTGTGAAGTAATTACGGCGTAACTCCTATCTCACATTAAGCCGTAACAAAGCGTGACTCGAAAGACCAACTCAACAGCAGATTACGGCGTAACTCCATTCTAGGATTACGCCATAACCAATTAGGTCAAATGATGTTACACGTCGCTGCAAGCTACGTCGTAACTCTTTCCAATGATTATGGCGTAATCATGATTTTGTAACGTATATTGAAGATACGGCGTAACTCATTCTATGTGTTACGCCGTAACCAACTATATCTAGAGCATTATTACGGATTCATATAGGTTATGGCGTCACTCTCAACTTATTTACGCCGTAACTAGATCTGGCCTATAAATACCAGCCCTAAATTCGCATTTCACATCATTCACTCCACACACAAGCGAGAACGTGAGTAGGGACCAAGGCGGATCTTGAGGAGCATATGGAGCCATCTCCAGGGAGAAATCACCCTTAACGATAAGCATTAGCGATCTATCATTTCTTTTACTTTCAATTCATGTATTTCATTATGTCAAATGTTGAATTGATTGTTTCAGTTAATATGATTGGCTAAGCACCTCTGGTGCTAGCCTAGTTATGATTCCTTAATTGTTATGTTTATGTTTACATTGCTTTCGTATAATTGTTTTTAGTGTATGCATGCATAGTTTGTTGGTAGCTACCCTTGTTTCAGTAGTTTTGAATGGCGGTAGTGTCTAGTTGCTTAGGAGAATTGACCAAATGACCCTAAGTAGGTAGACTGAGTGGGAAGGGTAAGAATTGACCAACTTACGACCCTTCTTCGCTTGTGCGAACTGACCAAATGATCACCTGCCTTTTGGATGAACTTAAGATGTTAGGGATGAGTGTCTAAGATGCTAGCACCCGGGCACTCATTGTTATGAATCTTGCATGTAGCGGTACTTAATGACTTGGCTTAGGGGACTAAAAACAACTAGACTTTCAAGGGTAGTAGCTTGATCTCCGGTGGAAACCTTTGCAGATAGGTTAGGACGAACTGACCAAATGCTGTCCTAGCGACCTAAACCCCCACTTGAAGCTATTGGAAGTAATTAGACGTGAACATAACTTGATAGGATGAGTAATTAGGTTAGCACACTTCTCCTCTATTGATCATAACCCTTGCCTTTATTTGCTTTCTTTTACTTTCTCGTTTTATTAGTTTATTAATCATTTCAATCTTAAAACCAATTAAAACCGGTGACATTATACTTAATTAGAATTACGCACATAGCTCTTGGGACGACCTCGGTTTACCGATTACTACACTGCACACGATCGGGTACATCGCCTGTTAGTACATAAGGTAGACCATAGGTAAACGAGACACTTATAAATATTAAAACACAGTCGGGAAAACCCGTATCAAGTTTTTGGTGCCACGCCGCGATTATATTAAATTTTGTTAAGTCTTTCATTTTTTTTTTTTTTAATTTTCTCAATTTCTCACCTTTTGATAAGGTTTTAAAAGGTACCATTTTGAGGGTCGTTTAAGTCCTTATTTGATCACTTTTGTATCCGTTATTGCTTAATATCGTTCCTTTTCACTTTTAGGTCTCGTGAAGGCAAAATGTTTGAATGGCACTTATTTGGACGAAAAGGCGCGAATATATGAAGAAAATGGCCAAAGTCGAAATCGACACACTCACGATCATTTGAATGTAGAAGGCGCGTCGGGTTCTATTTGCGGCGCCGTCGGAGAATTGTTGTGACGGTCGAACTCAAAACTCGTGTTTTCAAGATACGGCGTCTAGTGTGAAAGAGTAGGTCGTCGCTACTCGGACGGCCTAGATGCGATCCGAACGACGTCGGAAGTCGAAGAGGACGGCGTCACGGACATAAGGTGACGCCGTCGCAAGGTTAACGTGGCCAAGACGAAACCCTAATGGCGGCGACACGGCGGCGTCACTAAACATAAGGTGACGCCGTCGCAATTGTAATCTTATATATAGAATCCGAATTTTTCAGTCTTTGTGTGGAGAGTCTTTGGAGTAAAAACCTAAAACCGAACCTAAGGTGTCTTGTACAATATTTTAGGGTTTTTAACCCTATCTTACACCAAGATAAGTCTTTGCTTCATTAATTCAATTATGTCTTTGATTATTTGTGTGTATGCTTGCATGTTCTCCATGTCCGGCTAATTTATTTGTGTGTTTGCTTAGGAAGTATGAAACTTAATTATTGAATATTGATTGGTTGTTTCTTATCTTAGTTGATTAATGATCTAGTAATGCGATAGGTCATTCGTTGTGTACTTAATGCTTGATTCATCTTTGTGAACCCTAGAGTATGATTACCGAGTGATTGTAGTCTAAACCATCCGAAGAGTGCCTTAGAGTAGGAGTCTATAGTCTCTACGTGGTTTGTAGACAAGACCCTTTGGTAAGTTCAAAGAGTTGGGAGAAACGATACCCTACAACTTTAGAAACACAACGCAACTAGGAATAAGACGTGACACTCAACCATCAATAGGAGATAATTAAGGAGTAATACAAACTAAGTAAACACATCTTTAAACTATCATACGAGCACACATTAATTAGACATAGACTCCCACAACCTTAGTTTAGATAATTAGATAATAGTAGAGTAATCGGTGAAATACCAACCCCCAAATCCAATACCCGAGATTCGTACTTTTCCATTTTCATAAAATATAAAAGATAAAAATAATCTTCCTCAACCTTAACCTTAGCGTAGTAACTCCTACTAGCATTCCTATTCCCTGAGAACGATATCAATACCCGTGGCTTACCCTAATTACTACACTACAACGATTAGGTTCATCGCCTAGGTGTTATAAAACTTGCTCAAGAAAGGAAGTTTCCTTGACCCCGAACGATGCGTGTGGCGTTATCAAGTTTTGGGCGCCACGGGGAATAGAATAGCTAGTTAGTAGTCCACCTCGTTTAGGTTTCTTTGCTTGATTCCTATCAAGTAAATTTTTCTTATTTTTAGATTTCTCTTAGTCTATCCCCCTTCTTTGGAACCTTTGTTCGTAACCCCATCACTCTTCATCATGGAGAACGATAACCAACCACCACTTAATAACCCAACACAAAAAATTTCAATGTCACTCAAAACCCAACCCAATAACCAACACAACCGTCGAAGCCGATATGTGAGTAGAAACACCGACCTTCGTGATTTGCGTAAAATATTTGATAGTACAATTAGAGAAGTTGTTGAGAAAGTAGTCGTCACCGCTATAGTTGGCTCAATGATTAGCGATAATTTGGAAAATGGCATGATAAACAACAACGTGGATGTAGAAAATAGTGCTTACTTCAATCTTTACCCCACTAAGGAAGAAGTTACGTACCATCAATACATAATCAATAATCCACGATCACCCATCATTAGGATATGCCCAAAGATTAGGAGAGAAAACACGAACCTAAAAATCCCTTGTATGATCGGATATAGGAGTGTCGACCACGCTTACATAGATACGGAATCCCCCATTAACGTAATGTCATCTGCTGTCTACAATGACATTATGAATGAGCGACTCAATATTAGGAGAGACCCTAAGTATCCGGGAGGAGTTTGCAACTTTGTGGGAAGAGTCAAGGACGTGCATGTCTTTATAGGAAATTTCACCTACCTAGTTGATTTTATGGTTCTAGAAGATGTAGGATGCATCATTGACTATAGTTTATCCCAAGTAGTGCTAGGGAAACCGTTTGTTGAAACATCTAGAATGAGCCATAACAAGCATGATGGAACGGTTAGATTCAAGGAAGGAACCGATGAGATCACCTATAGGATGCCTTGAAAACAACCGAGTATGGCCACTTATCCATTTATGATCAAGACACATCAAAGCTTTTGAGGACAAAAGCAAGGAAGATGTTGAAAAGGTTATAAATTCATGTGGGAAAGAAGGAGGCATTATTATAAGGATTGCTTGACTTTAGGGCCTAGGTATAGAGTCGATGAAGATTTTGTCAACATGATAGAATTCTCATTGAGGATGCGTGAGGAAACGTGGGAGCATGACTACGAGTCTAGCTACAAGACTCTTAAATAAAGAAAAGCGCTTGTGGAGGCAACCCATGCTTAATTGTTTGCTTGTTAGTGTCATATATCTTTTATTAATTGTTTATCCTCATGTTTAAATTTGTAAAATGCTTTATTTTGTTTTTAACCTCGCCTTAATTACATATAAAGGTATTTTACATAAGGGATAAGTGTAGGAGGATTACACACGTTTTCAAAGAAACGTAAACATGAGAATAACAATTAATTAAAAGATATATATGTTTGTTTGTTCGAGTCAAATGCTTGTATCGAGTCATAATGAATGTCTTGCGAAATTTTTCCGATTCTAAAGATGTAAATTTTCCGAAATTTTTCCGTAAAATCGAGACCGCTTTTTGTCGGGATAACCGACGGCGTCAGATTGCAACTTTGGCGCGCGTGAAGGAGTAAAAACATCGATTACTTTTTCTCGCTTTCCGAGCTACTTATAAATTTTGGAATTTTCGGTCTTAATTTTCTTAGAAATTCAGTAAACATTCATTCCACAAGCATTATATCCTAGTTTAAATCGAGTCTTATATATATTATTACCACCGATTTTACGCGAAGGTTTCGTTTGTTCTCTTCAAGTGTGCGAGTTTAGTTTGTCAAGAAGAAGTTACATAAGATTGGAAGGAGCTTTTCACGCAATAATTCTTCTTGAAAAGAATTTAACCACCATTACACACGGATCCTACCGAGCTAATCGGGGAGTATTAGTTTCTTTCGCTTTTAATTACATTCTTTTATCATAACTTTGATACTTCGGGAACATTGGGGACAATGTTCGGTTTAAGTGTAGGAGGAAAATAAAGCGGAACTTTGAAACTGTGCTTATCCTTGACTATTTGCTTTGTCGAATTGTGATTGTGTAATAAACCATGAGAAATGTCGGTTAGGGTAATTTTGGCACCAAATTTAAAATTTTTATGACATATAGGAGTGGGCCATTAGTCTTAACAAAAGCGTCTCACGGATAGGAAGTTATATGACTAGCACAAAACCCTTACCACCCAAATTCCACCCAAAATGCGAGGATCGCCTTAGATTAGTAGGAATTAAAGCATTCATCTTTAATGCTTAGAGTGTGAACCGTAGTATATTAGATTCTAGAACTTGTTTTGTGATGCATTCCGAGATCGCAAGTGAGGCTACACTTGTGTAGTTAGGAATAACTAAATGATAAGAGGCATTAGGATAAACCCTTGTTTGATACCGTAATATAATTACTTCTTCCATATCGGTTGAGTAATTCCCCACACCCTTTGCGTTGTACTCATCTTTAGTACACGATACCCCTAGTTAACCCCTCGAGCCTATCCTTTTCGCGGTTCTCGTGATATTTCGGTTTTCCGAATATCAATGAAAACATTGTTTACACCCCACCCCAAATATACACCCAAATCGCCTTAGCCTACCCCTTATGCACTCACTTTTAGTGCAAATGTTTGTTATCACCCTAAACCCTTAGTTCAATTATCTAGTTGCTTGCATAAGTTGCTAAGTCGAGTCATATCCTTTGTATACAGCTTTGGGATGATTGGGATTCATGGGAAAAGTTAAAGTTTATGAAATGACGGAAGGAACGTTAAATTCAAATTCCTTTGTTTACGTAATAATGCACCCCAAGTGTTTTGATCTTTTCAAATCGGGTCAAATTAGTGTTAGAATAATAAAACTCAAGTGTAGGGATATGCCCAGAAATCCCTAGTATTTTGATGTTATCGTAGAGGATGGTAGAGTAAAAGTGTAAAAAAAAAAAAAAAAAAAAAAAAAAAAAAAAAATAGAAAAAAGAGAAAGAAAAAAATAAAGTGAAAAAAAAAAAAAAAAAAACATACTGCTACCATCCTACATCTATCTTTTAATTTATGTATGTTTATTTCAGTTATCTAGAGTTTAGAGTGTCGAGTCTTGGCTTAGCAACGCCATTCTTCATATGCATTTAACATAGAGATTTTTGACTTACCACTACTTAATAGCCTATCCCACCAAACCCTTATTTCCTACCGTAAGCCTAACGTTACAACCCTTTAAAGACCTCTTTGATAGTCTTTCCTAGGTGCTTCAAAGCGATGGAGGTTTGATCTATTCTCAAGCCTATGGTAATCTATGTACTAGGACCGGTTAATGAGTGTTTATCTTCCATTTCCTATTTTGTTATATTTCATATACACCGAGAGAGATGCGAGTATCCAAACACCCCATGTGAGGTGCTAGTATGTAATTTCGTGCTTGTTATGACTTTCTTGGGGCTTATATGTGTTGTGGACCGTTTTGAATTAATCTTGAATGACCCCTAACTTACAAATTAATTGGCTAAAAGCACATTTGCTTGAGGACAAGCAAATAACAAGTGTAGGGATATTTGATAAGGTTTTAAAAGGTACCATTTTGAGGGTCGTTTAAGTCCTTATTTGATCACTTTTGTATCCGTTATTGCTTAATATCGTTCCTTTTCACTTTTAGGTCTCGTGAAGGCAAAATCTTTGGAATGGCACTTATTTGGACGAAAAGGCGCGAATATATGAAGAAAATGGCCAAAGTCGAAATCGACACTCACGATCATTGAATGTAGAAGGCGACGGCGGTGTTCTATTTGCGGCGCCGGAGAATTGTTGTGACGGTCGAACTCAAAACTCGTGTTTTCAAGAGACGGCGCCTAGTGTGAAAGAGTAGGTCCGTCGCTACTCGAGCGGCCTAGATGCGATCCGCACGACGTCGGTCGAAGAGGACGGCGTCGCGGACATAAGGTGACGCCGTCGCAAGGTTAACGTGGCCAAGACGAAACCCTAATGAGCGGCGACACGACGGCGTCACTAAACATAAGGTGGCGCCACGCAATTGTAATCTTATATATAGAATCCGAATTTTTCGGTCTTTGTGTGGAGAGTCTTTGGAGTAAAACCTAAAACCGAACCTAAGGTGTCTTGTACAATATTTTAGGGTTTTAACCCTATCTTACACCAAGATAAGTCTTTGCTTCATTAATTCAATTATGTCTTTGATTATTTGTGTGTATGCTTGCATGTTCTCCATGTCCGGCTAATTTATTTGTGTGTTTGCTTAGGAAGTATGAAACTTAATTATTGAATATTGATTGGTTGTTTCTTATCTTAGTTGATTAATGATCTAGTAATGCGATAGGTCATTCGTTGTGTACTTAATGCTTGATTCATCTTTGTGAACCCTAGAGTATGATTACCTGAGTGATTGTAGTCTAAACCATCCGAAGAGTGCCTTAGAGTAGGAGTCTATAGTCTCTACGTGGATTTGTAGACAAGACCCTTTGGTAAGTTCAAAGAGTTAGGGAGAAACGATACCCTAAAACTTTAGAAACACAACGCAACTAGGAATAAGGCGTGACACTCAACCATCAATAGGAGATAATTAAGGAGTAATACAAACTAAGTAAACACATCTTTAAACTATCATACGAGCACACATTAATTAGACATAGACTCCCACAACCTTAGTTTAGATAATTAGATAATAGTAGAGTAATCGGTAGAAATACCAACCCCAAATCCAATACCGAGATTCGTACTTTTCCATTTTCATAAAATATAAAAGATAAAAATAATCTTCCTCAACCTTAACCTTAGCGTAGTAACTCCTACTAGCATTCCTATTCCCCAGAGAACGATATCAATACCCGTGGCTTACCCTAATTACTACACTACAACGATTAGGTTCACCGCCTAGGTGTTATAAAACTTGCTCAAGAAAGGAAGTTTCCTTGACCCCGAGCGACGCGTGTAGCGTTATCACCTTTCAAGTTTCGGGTTTTATGGAAGTTGTTAACATTGATGACTCCACTCTTGAGGAATATTTGGCGTTGACAAGGGAAGAACAAGGGCCGAGGATCGTTAGGCCGCCATCACCGAAGATGCTCAATTCAAATCAAACCGCAATTTATGACAAAGCTACATGCAAATCCTTCTCCTAAGCATTACAGATGATGCTTATGAACATGTGGACAACGTGGAATACATTGTAAGCTTATTTAAAATTCCAAGGGTCTCAAACGATGCTGTCATGTTACGTGTGTTCCCTATTTCACTCACTGGAGCTGCTAAAAGATGGGTTGATCGATTACCAGCCGGGACCGTTAATACCTGGCCTCTCCTAAAAAAGTGCTTCATTCAAAAGTATTGTCCTCCATCTAGGACCGCAAAGCAACTCGAAGAAATCCATAACTTCAAGCAGGAGGGCGATGAAACGTTGTACCAAGCATGGGAAAGATACAACGAATTATTATACAAAGGTCTAAACATCTCCTCGAGGCAAATGATCGATTCTCAAGGGCCAATACCAGGAATGACTCCAACAAGGGCCTTAGAAACTATTCAAAAGATGGCTGACCACTCTCATAAGTAGCACAACGGAGGGAGCAATCGAAGTATAAGTGGAAGTGTGGAAGGCCTTGCAGCTATAAATAACAAACTCGAGAGTCTTGGTAGAGACATGAAAAATCTCAAGGAAAATGTGCACTCCGTAGAAGTTAGCCGCAATGAATACAATGGCACTCACCCTACCAAGGAGTGCCCATCTAAGGAGGAAGTCAAAAGGATTGAAGAAGTGAAATATGGAAATGGTAGACCTTTCAACGGATATAATGGTAACGGGGCTAGATACCGCGAAATATCCCCAAGAATTTATACAAGAATCAACAATAACCCTCCTAAACCGAGCCTTGAAGAGATAATGCATAAACACATCAAAGAATCTACAAAGAAGAGTGATAGACTCAAAGAATGGATGGTCAGGGTAAAAGAAGACATTGACATGAACTTACGGAATCAGGATGCCGCAATTAAAAACCTCGAAACCCAAATTGGGTAGTTAGCTAAAAATCTTGATAATGAAGCCGTTGCGTGCAAAGCCATATTTGCACAAGACAAACCGAAGGAATAACAGTGCACCTCTTCTGTCATTAATGACCCTTGCTGGATTAACTACTTAAGAGAAGATGACACATCTGAAGACGAAGAGGGCCTGCCAAGTCAACTTCCTGAAAAGGAACTCTATTAAGAAAGTTTTCTACTACCATGCACTATCGGAAACTTAAAAATTCCCGCTTTGGCTGATTTAGGGGTTGGGGTAAATCTTATTTCCACTTCATTGTTTGATACATTAAAATTTACCAATTTAAAAGAAACAACAATGATGATTGTAATGGTTGATTCTTCTAAAGTTGTACCTCGGGGAGTTGTTGGTAATGTTCTTCTAAAAATTGGCAAATTCCTTTTTCCGACTGATTTTGTGGTTATCGACATGGGCAAACGAGAGAATTACAACTTAATTGTTGGAAGGCCTTTTCTAGCCACGTGTCAGCGCATATTAAAGTTTTTGAAAAACAAATTTCTTTGGGAACTGAAGGGGAACGAATTGCTTTTATCATGAATGAACAATTGAACCCCCGATTGGAATTTTTAAAAAAGGTTGATGTTGTCAATGATCCGTCTCTCGACCCGCCTTTATGCTATGAACTAGGAACTAACAATTGTAGGCAAGATGTCAATAGTTGTGAACAGGAAAAGGAAAAGATTGACCAAATTAAGGACATCGAGGAAGCTCCAGGCCTTATCGAGCATTGCTGCATCCCTATTATGGCGGAGCATGATGGATTGATGAAAGCATGGCCCACGTGTAACCCTTTTTACGAGTATTGTAATGGGGGTATAAAGGTGAAAGAATGGACATGCCCTCACGAGATTAAAAGACACGATATAAATTTTGGGAATTTGTGTTTTGAAGATTGGTACAAGGTGAGATTTGGTGACCCGAACATCAATACAGGATTGATCAAACAACTAAAACGCGACTACAATGAATATAATCTCACAAAGACCAGTGTTGAAAGGTCAAACATGAGTGCCACCATTAATAATGGTAATACTATAATTGAAGACGACGACTATGAAAAGTCGTGTCTATCATTCAACGAGCGGCTCTTGCAAAAATTTGGTACATGTAGCGTTGGCAACACAGTTAGAAAAAGAGTTTTTGTAGAATGGATGAATGATTGCCGCCAAGAAACAGAGGAAGTTGGCCATGCTCGAAGGCCACCATAAAGCCCCATGGCCTTGAGTCTAACTTAAAGACTCATTAATAAAGAAAAGTGCTCTTTCGGGAGACAACCCGAATTATCCCTTTTATTTGTTTTATTTCCATTTCTGTTGGATTTTGTGTTTTTAACTATTTTTGCAGGAAATCGGAGAGATTCTGCGGCAGACTGAACGAGGGACCTAATCATCCCACGATTCTGGCGTAACTCATTCAATGGCTATGTCGTAACACATCTCTAGCGGCGGTTCCTCCAGAGCATTACCAATTACGGCGTAGTACCATGCAATGGTTATGCCGTAGCTACACTCGATGGCGTCTGCGGGTTTTGCAGTGATGCGGGCGTAACTCCTTCTAGGAGTTCGACGTAAATATCCTCTAGTAATTATTTATCTTTAAACACAATAACCTTGTATTAGTTTTAAATGATCTTTGTGGGTATGTTCGGTAAGCCCTCACGAGACTACACTCATCCACATGGGACACCAAGTGGTTTAAAAGGCTTGTTGCATACGCTAAATGCAACCGTGATTCCTCTGAAAGTGAGTTAGATTTCTTTTCGTTTTCTTTTATTTTTTATAATTATGCTTGTTGGTAGTGTGATTTGAGAGAATGAAGTTTGCTCGTGGATGCTTAGCGAGGCACGATTCTTTTAAATGGGCCTTCTTTCTTTTTGAGCAAATTTCGGAAAGTTATCACTCTAATTCTACTTTCTCTTCACCTTTATTTAACGTTTAGTACAAAAGGGAATTTTTACATTTCAAGTGGGGGGATGGGAGTAGAATTATCTCTTGAACTTTATTTTGCCCTCGTTTTTTTGGTTTATTTTGAAAAATTATGCCATTTTTAAAATTTTGACATGTTTTTCTTAACCTAACTAGATAGACCTTAGCCGAGCACATTATAACCCTTGATATTATATGGTGAGATTAGCCTTATCCGTTTCCAAATATTTACCCCAAATCCACCAAATTATGAGTGTGCCAAGGCTTGTAAACTTTAGAACTTGGCCTTTGCATCATTTCGAGACCATAAGCGAGGTATGTTGAGTTAGCTTAATGTATTTGGATTATTTAGTTTAAGAAGACAATATTATAGGATTATCACCCAAAAAGCATATCATTGTGTGTCTATCGATTAATCACCTCGACTTCTCGACCCCCATGTTAAACACTTTTGTTGCACTCACCTTTAGTGTAAGATACCCCTAGATACACCCATCTGAGCCATTCCTTTTATTTTGTTCACCCAATATATTGTTTCGATACACCCATACACCTTAGCCTATCGTGTAGTCTTTATTTGTGATCGAGAAGTCATTGTTTGCCTAAGTTCAAGGTCCAAGTGGAAAGGTTATGGAATCACGCTATCATCAAAGACATATTTTGAAGATCATTGAAGACCCCAAATTCTCATATTGTTCATCTCAAGTGGGGATGTTATGTTTAGTTGTTATGTAAATATATATATATATATATATATATATATATATATATATATATATATATATATATATATATATATATATATATAGTGTTTCTTGTGAGAAATCTAATTTTTGTGAGAACGCGAGAAGAGATCCTAGCCCTCCATTTAATCCTTTCTTTTCTTTAGATCTAATGGCTATGATTAACTTATAATTTACACACTAAGTATATACTAAACAAAAAATACTTCTCTCCAATCCATCTACCTTCATAATCACCGCCATTACCACCACCATAACCTCCGTTCAACCCACCGCCATAACCTCCGGTCAAACCACCGCCATTCCCACCGTTCGAACCGCCGCAATAACCATCGTTCCAACCATTGCCATGACAACCATTCAAGCCACTGCCATGACCACCGTCGTTCAACATCAATTAACGACTTAAGAAACAAAATTGAAGTGAGATAAGTGAAGAAGACGGTCTTTTCAATCGGGTTACACATAATTTCAAGTACTTGTTATAATTATTATTTTTGATAAAATTTAATTGTTGAATTGTGAATTATTATGCATTTCAAGTTATTATCATTGTTTTAATTGAAAATATGTCACATGTGAATGTATAGATTACGAATTAGGTCTTGATTTTTAGGCAACTTAATTAGTGTGCAAAGTAGAATATAGCATTAATTAAGTTTATTAGGAGTATCTTCACACGTAGAAAGTTTAGTAAGAGCATCTTGGCGGTGAAAATATAGGAGATATTTTTCTTTCACGTGTGAAAATTTAATAGATTTTTCTCAGCATGTGAAAATATAGGAGATATTTTTCTTGGTGTGAAAATTTAAGAGATATTTTCTGCTGCGTGAAAATATAGAGTATCTTCACATGTGAAGAATATTAGAAAGTAATGAATTTTGAGGATATTAGCCAATTTTTGATTATTTAATTTTAGTTAGACCATCTTGGCGTGTGAAGATTATCAGTAAGTAATGAAGTTTTAACGTTATTAGTGAAATTAAGTTTAGTTAGAGTATCTTCGCATGTGAAGATTATCGGTAAGTAATGAAGTTTTGAGGTTATTAGCAGGTTTTTTTTGATTATTTTAGTTTAGTCAAATTATCTTTGCGTGTGACTAATATCAGTAGGACATATAAGCAGCTCACAATTAGGCGACATGCTAACTTTACACATAGGAGCATGTAAGCATAAGATAGTAATGATTAATGGAGATTTGAACTATCGAAAAATATCGGCAAAGTGTGAGGGACCACTAATAAGTAGATTATAATACACACGCAAAACAACTCCTACTCTAGTTAACGCTAGAAGAAACAAGTTACTTAGGATTATAAAACATCATTGGATTTCCTACATATAAAACTTTCTATTTAAAGTTCCAATAGTGTTAAAGGTATAAATTATTTCCTATAGGTTACCGTTATTGGTGTTTCTAGACTTAGGAGCACGAGCATCAATATATGGCATCGTGACTCAATAATTGCAAGATAAAGATCCGTTTGATGACTAACTATTATTTAGTATGGGCGTCATTGTGCGCAATAGACTTTTCATGTTTGGATATAGATACATGAGACATTTATCAATTGTTTCTTATGTCTAATTGAGAATTTATACGAGATAATGCTACAGATTACGTAACAACTCCGCAACCCGAATCGAAATACACCAACCAATGATAATGGCATATCCAAAGGACGACGTTAGTGTTGTCCAAGAAATTCCACAATCTTATGCGAGAACCTAAAGGCGATTTATCCGAACCGGATGTTAACGCACATCACGAATCGAGAGGTCCTTGTAGGCTGCTTGCATCGGCCGCTTAACAACACAAATCAATTCATCGGAAGATGTATGTTTTGATAATTATGTTGATAGTTTAATAAATACATATTTTATAGCTTGCTAACATTAGTCGATCGGCTATAGGACGAAGGCATTAATCTTGATTCACATGAAGACCGAGGTTGTATCGAGATCATTATCGACTTGTTCCGACACTACCAACGATTTATGGTAATTTTGCAACTTTTGTATCGATGCCATCTTGTTTGAATTTCGAAATTATTGTAGCCCGTCTTCATTTCTATTACGAACTTAATATCTACTTGATGAAATGTTTTAGCGCCAAAGACGTACTGTGCGGAGATTCACATTTTAGTTGAAGGTTTTATTTTATTTTTGGAAAGAATCACTAGCTAATTATGTGATGTAAGTTATGATTGTGTGTTGATTTCAAATAAGACATACGGTATGGTTGAGAAACAAAATAGAAACTAACATTGAAAGAGAATGCGTTAAAGAGAATAGCTGAGGCTCTTTTGGTGATGTTTCGTTAGTGCTTTAGCTTCAATTATTATTTCTATCCTTCAAAACTATTAAGAGGAAGGACTATGTGCCTTTCAAAGTTAAAACAATTCAATGTTTTGCATTCTTTCTTGACAGTGGTTAATTGATTAGTTTATTATCTTAGTATCAAGCAATCTTGTTCTTAGCGGTTAGCAAGTCCACACTGTATTCTAGCATCTTAGCTCGGCTCATGACCGTGACACACTGCAGGATTTATAGCTAGTGCAACCAAACTACGGCACAGGCGATCTCATGATAGATATTGCCTATCTTCTTAACGCTAGATTAGTTTAGGAACCCGCCGCTTTGGCATTGTGTATTGAACCATTTGCATAATCGATATTATGTCCGAGATGTGTAAAATTATTTTCGTGCACGACAAGAAAGTACTTACGAACTTTTTTATAATTGTTGCCTTAGGTAAATGATATCCCTCACCGTGCTTTCACAATTGACGTTTATATGCACACATTTTGTAGGTGGAGTATTATTTGATGACATAAATTTGGCAACCACCGATCATTTAATGAGGTTCATCAAGAAAGACCACGAAGGATACGGTAATATCTGTTGCTTTCATCTTAATCCTATGTTAACTACTTATAAAGCATTAAGGACTTACACTCTTAATTGAATTGTTAAGTACTGCAAATTACTAAATCGCCACTTAAAGTTAATAGCCAAGATCTAGAACATTTTATGTATGGAAATTAGTAAATTTCAAAGTAAATATAGAGAACAAATTAACAAGATAAAAATCATTTAACTTTCCTTGGAGGAGAAAAAATATAATTACAACTAGAAAACATTGCTCGCCAAAAATATAATCGCGATATATAAAGTGCAACTGGAAAAGATTTTGCCAAAATTTGATTACTTTTTGCCACGCACGCATTAAGGCTACTAATGTAGATAATATAGTGAAAATTTTCATTCCTAAATGCTCCAATAAGCGAGCTCTTTTATTCTTGGGAATTCACATGAGAAGCTACGATTTCCCTACCCATTGATAATGGTGTCTTGCTTTTCTTTTGTTGCAAGAGACCACTACTTCTCTTGTATTCTTTACATTATCTTAATCACGGTATACATATTTTAACACCAACAGTTTGTAGCCTTGTATTATGTTGAGCCGGAGACCCAACTTGGCATTGTGTATTTTCTTAATTTCTTTCTTGCACATCGCATCATAGAATATGGTTGTGTAGTAGGACAAGGTCATTACATATGGAATGACTAGTTCAATGCTCGTATGTGATACAAAATCGGAAAATGAGTAGTATCATTGTAATGGAAAATATGATATGCAACTTGTGCAATGTGTTGAAACCAATTGCACGATCTCCACTTTGCGACTTCGATGATGCGGAAGAGGACTTTAAGTTGTTCAACACTCTCTTCACTTTTCAAAATTTCTTGCTATGGAAGTCTCGGCCTATATCTTCCTCAATATTTTTCGATTACTATATCCGTTGTTGTTTCTTTCAAGAAGATCAAAGCCCTTGTTAGCGGTCATGCCCATTATTGTTCTTGAAAATTTGCACGAGGACCACCATCATTAGAACCTAATGAAAATTTTCACGGTACATCGGAGGTGCAGTTACCCTAACTCGATTTCCATAGACCGTTTGACTATGTCTAGAACATTTTCACGTTAGGAATTATGTAACTCATCGATTCTTACGAGTCGTACTTGATCGATGTGAAGACAATCAGACACGCCACCACAAGCTTCCAATGGCGGGCAACTTGACATCAAGAGCGTCAAAAGGCGATCGATGCACTTGATAATAAGGTAAGCATATACGGTATCTTGATATGTAGATGCTAGGTATCTTTTATGTCGATGCAATTTAGTGTCAAAAGTTGTTATGGATTATTTTCGATGCTTCTTTTTACATGTTTACATGTGATTTATCTTTATACACGTGAGAGCTAGTGGAATTTTCTTACATTGATGGGACGATGGGTTATATGTAAATTGATTTGATCATTCGATGTATATGCATGGAGGATGTTGTTAGGTCACTAGTTTTACAAACACAAGTTATAAGAGAAGAGATGAAGGCGGATGAACAAGATCTAACACACACACAAACAATATTATGACCGGTTATGCGTAAGGCATATGTGAAGAAAACTTGAACAACCAACCCTCAAGTGAGGGTTATTACAATGTTTATATAGGCAAGGAGCTGAGGGCAACACTCCTCTCCTTCCCTATTCCTTATTGGGCTTGGGCCTAAGCTTATGGGCCTTCTACATAAGCTTGACCTTAAACAAACATAAAGGCCATAATAAAGCTACCTATTACATATGAAATATAAATACTTGAAATCTTGTTTAGGAGTGATTCCAACAATCTCCCCTCAAGTATATATGAATGTAAGCGGTGAAGGCGTTGATGTAATAGTAGGCGTGGCGTCTTCGACATTCTTCTTTCTTGTGAGAGGAATTGCCTTGATTCGAACAATCTCCCGGTGTAGAGATAGTTATCTTTGAGCAGTTATGCTTGACGTCATCTTTAACTTTGTTCTTTGATCATTGTTCTTTGTGGTGAAAGTGATAGTATGTTGTTGTCGCATCGATGCGCTTTCGTGTGCCTTTCTTTGCTCCAAGTCTCAAGTCATTCTTGAACATGCTCACACGCTCTTTGGCGTTGGAAATCAATCTTGATGAAGTTACGTAAGTCTTTGACTTTGTAGATTCTTTAATTGATGAAGAATCATTACATTTGTTGTGTTGCATTGAATAGAGCTTCCATTAGTGATGAAGTTGGCGTGAGCATGAGAAGAATCGAAGACGATCATTCCGCTCCGGAGCTTCCATAAGAAGAAAACATTTCAAGCGGTTAGTAATAAGCGGTTTCGGCACTTACAAGTTTGAACTTGAGAGTGTTAACAACATAGTGTGAAAACACAACTCGATTCTTACAATGGCGTTCTGAACTGAGTCCCACAAGTGAGATAACGCGATGTACAAGTACATCTGAGTTCGAATGAGTCATTGAGGTACATCAAGCATCACCTCACGATCAGACCGTTTGAGACACACTCCGCGTAATCCACGGGAGTTACGAAATGACTACTTTGTGGTGTTTGATGTTGACCTGGCGGGAGTTTCCATTCAATCACCGAGGATCACGATGTGAACCTCTCATAAATGTTCTCGACAGTTGCTAAGATGCGTGAAGGACTCGATATGAACCACTAATAATCTTATTTGTTGATCATCAAGTGATTAAATGTCAAGTGTTCCTAAGAGATCTTTTGATGAATCTCATGGCTCTAGACTCAATAGTGCGTTTTGGTTTTCCTTAGCGGAGACAAGGGAGAGGTCTCCTTCTTCAATACCGCGATCTCAAGAAAAGCCAATAGTTTACGTAGGGTTCCACGTGAGAATGAAACAAGCTTCGTTGAGAGAAACTTGAGTGGTGAGAAGGTTTAGTGCATGCGTCATTTGGGTCCATGACGACTTTTAATCTTCAATACCGGTGTCACTAAGTGACAACCAAGAGTATATGAATTGAACCCTGTTATCGCCCTAAGTTGAATAATACGGAGGGCTATTTCTTTTCACCCTTTACTTTACATTTCTTTTGATTCTTCAACTCCTTCTTTCTCCGATTCTCATTTCTCCTTTTAGAATCATTCTAAGGACTTCTAACACTAACTAATGGTAGTGTCCTTGGGTAGATCCTCCCGGCTCAGGCGGATCATAGGACAGTTATTCCTAACCTTAGTCACCTTATAACTCCATGACTAACCTATGTTTGCCATTAAAACCACTTGTATGTGAAAATATCTCTCAAAGGTTTGTTAATGAAAACATGTTTGAACCATTTGTGAGAGATGATGTTTTGCATAAATACTCCCCACATGTGCTTAATAGTTTTAATGGTTAAATGCAGTGAGGAAAGAGCGCACTTTTGAATTGATCCAGCGAAGATAGACAATCCCCATGAGACACGGTTCGTTGCATAGTTAAAGAGTTGCATTGTCGACTTTTAGGTGACAACTAGCTCTAATAACTACCTTGAAGGTGTAGACAAACCTCGAAAGGTTGTCATACCGTCGAGTTCATGTCTATCAAAAGTTTCTCGAATGGTACTTTCTACTTGGACAAGTCCTTTGCGAGACACGTTTACATTACTAGCGAACTAGCTTGAAATTATTACCCGTCCGGGACAAGTCTTTTCGAGTTACTAACAGTTTAGTACCGTCGATTCGTAGGTTAAGTCCGAGGTACACCGATTCATTTGCATTTTGCACAACATATTTCTTATCACACAATTTTCTCCCCTCAAAATGGCATATAAAATGTTATTTTTGAAGCGTTTGAGAATAAATATGACCATTTCGAGTGTTGCGGGAAGAGTGACCCTTGTGAACAATTTGTGAACAAAGTTTTAATTCAAATACTCCCCTCGACAAGTGATATAAGCGGTTGAGGTTTTGAAATCATATGGGAAGTACTTGTGTTTTTGAGCAAAACCTTGAAAAATGAAAGGTTTGATAGGTTTTACTCAAAAATAAAGCTTCGCTCCTTTTATAAGGATTGTGGCGAGGCGTACCACGGGGTCCTTTCTTGACAATTACGGGTTGTACAATCGTTATGTGTGCACAAGCCATAGACATATATAATCACACATCCAAAATTATATGAAGGAAGCAATTCAAGGGGTACCGGGAAGTGCGGTGATGTTCCAGTGCAGCGCAGGCGTTGAAAGCGGTGATGTTTCTCCGGTCGACCACCAACATAGCTCTCCAATAAATGCAGGCGATCCGCCCACGAACAACCGTTCATCAATCATGGTGATGATCGTCTCACATCCCTCCTATCACGAGAATTCCGGCTTAGGAGACCCAACTTTCAGCGTATATCCTTCAACACATCGCCAATCCATCCCTAACCGACTTCAAGGTATGATCCCGAATTTGTGGAGCTCACTACACGCCATTAAGCGGTTTCTTTGAAGTTCACTATGGTAAACAACGAAAGTTTGCTAATGAGTGTATATTGAGATAGGCTGGTTGAGATCGGGAAGAGTAAGCGTTGGAGGAGTGAGGTTGACACGCGTCGATAAGATTCAACGACCATCGGATATCTTCAACACGTTCTTTGATCACGATCGTCTAATGAAGATGAGAACTGACTTGATAAATTCACGTTGAACTTGATCGAGAATTGTCTCATCGACCACATGCTTTGGCAAGGTACATGTCTTCGATGTCGTTGAGGACAAGTTCTTAAAGTCACCTCGGAGAATCCATAGTCCGCTTCATCTTGTCGTTTGACTATGATATTCTTCAAGAATGTGTAGTCCCACTTAGACTTGAGATCAATGTGTTTGATGGCCACGATGTCCTTAGAACTATACACTTTGCATGTTGAGACTTAGGAGTGTCTTTGAACCGAAAATGTACCACCATTTGTAACAGAATCAACGAGATATGATAACATGCAAGTACAGGATGTTTTGAAGCAGTTAAGAGTTTATTTTAGCCTCAACACTTGATCGGAAAAATCTGAATTTTGAAAGATTAAAGTGTTGACGGAAAAAATGTACTTGCCATGTTGAAAGAAAGATAGATTAGGAGAATATTTTTGTTGTTTTATCGGATTTTATATTTTTGTATTTTGTTTTGAAAATTTATTTACAAAAGATGTTTTGGTGTTTGACGGTTTTAAGATTGTTTTAAGAGGTCATCCAATTCCTCTTGAGTCAAACACCGCATACCAATCCGGTGGACCAACTCATTAAACCTAGTGGGAGGCAAGGCTTTGGTGAGCGGATCCGCAATTGGTATTCGGTACCACAAAGTATAATTCAACGGTACCCGGGTTCCACGTGGTCCTTGATGAAATGATAGCGTGATCGATGTGCTTTGATTTGAAAGTCTTTGAGAGTTGCGAGATGGCAATGGCACTCGATTGTCGCGATACATCGGGATTCATCAAATCGTAACCATAGTCTTTGAGTTGTGTTCTCATCCGGATGACTTGAGCACAACATGCGGACATGGCTACATATTTTGCTTCGGTTGATGACAATGTACAATCCTCCTTCTTTGATTGCCAAGACACCGGTTTATCACCGAAATTGTAGAGCTCTGAAGTACTTTTCTTGAGTCTAAGCATCCTGCGTGATCGGTCTGGCGATTAGTTCAAAACCGAATCCTTCGGATACGGATCCCCAAGTTAATGGTTCTCTTGATGTATCGGAGGATTCTTTTAGCCTCGAAAGGTGGGTTTCAGTTGGTCGCGATCGATAGCAGGAGCATAGATAAACCAAAGACAATATCAGTCCGCTAGTTGTTAGATACATGAGGACCCAATAATACTTTGGTATTTGGTAGGGTCAACTATTTTCCCATGTAAATCAAAGATCTAACTTCTTGGTATGAGCCATTGGTGTGGCATAAGTGTCACAGTTGTCATTCCAAATTTGTTTAACAGTTCAAGGGCATATTTGGGTGACTCAAGAAAATACCACGGGGTGATTGATGAACTTGCGGTCCTAGAAAGAACGTAAGTTCACCCATCATGGACATTTCAAAATTTTTCTTCATTAGTTTTGCAAAAGCGATTGAAAACTTTTATGTGTAGACCCAAAATGATGTCATCCACGTAAATTTGAACAATTAAGATATGTGTCCCGTGATATTGTATAAAAGAGTTGGGTCAACCGAGCCTTTGGTGAAATTATTGGCAATGAGAAAGATGATAGCTTATCGTACCATGCCCGGGGGCTTGTTTGAGACCATAAAGAGCTTTGTTCGGTTTGTAGACATGGTTCGGGAACTCGGGATCAACGAATCCATCCGGTTGGTCGACATAGACCGTTTCTTTAAGTTGTCCATTGAGAAATGCCGTTTTGACATCCATCGATGAGCCGTCATATTCATATGAGCGTGACGCGAGAAATATCCGAACAACCTCAAGGCGAGCAACCGGAGAAAAGATTCTTCAAAGTCTATTCCTTCTTCTGACGATAGCCCTTAGCAACTAGGCGTGACTTGTTTCGGATGACATTCCCTTGACATCCAATTTGTTTTTCCAAATCCATTTTAGACCAATGGCGTAGACCCTGTTGGTCTTTCAACCGATTCCCATACTTCAAGACGTTTGAATTGGTTGAGTTCTTCCCGCATGGATTCAATCCAATTGTCTTTTGTCATTGCATCTTTAATGTTTTTAGGCTCAGTTGGCGGAGCGGTGAGCATAAATGCAATGTTCACCATCTGTGTGAAGACGTTGTCTCGTAACGATGGTTGATTCGGGTTGCCAATAATGTTAGCGGAGGATGGTCTTTTGTCCATCTATGTGTAGAGGTTGATGTTGGTATACATTGTGCGATTCGAGGATTCAAATGGTTTCTTGAAGATTCCGCGACATCCGTGCAGCGATCTCATTAGCAAACGGGTTGAAGAACATTTGGATCAAAATCTGCGGTGGGGTACTTCATTGAATATCATCAATTGGTTCATCATTGTTGGAAGCGGTGTGTTCAAGCTGTTGTGTTGGAGTCAACGGGTGTAGGTGCATCTTCAGCGATGGTTGTTGTAGCAGTGTATCGGTATAGGAATATTATCGGGTTGTGCGGTGAAGCAGCGGATACACACGAGCACGTTCATCAATATCATCATTGAACGGAGGAGCAAATAACCTTTCCATTTGTTGTGAGTGGGTGGGGGCTTTGTTCGGTGATGATGGGGTGGAGGGAAGTTTAAGCGGTTGTGACCGGGTTCTAAGCTGTGATACTCGAAGCCATTTCCGTGAGTTCATCAAAATGAGCATGAATAGTTTCCATTACCTCCTTTGTTCGACGATTCCAGTTCGAAACCTTTAGAATTGTCACGTATCCAATAAAGACTCCAATATCGCTTTGGCTTTGAGCTTTCCAAAATCATCACGATCATTATTTAGATAGCAAAGGGATCCAAATACATGAAAGTGTTTGAGGTTCGGTTTGTAGTTGTGGACAAGCTCGAAAGGTGTTTTGTTGTGGCGTTTGTGATCATAGAACGGTTTTGAGTATAGCATGCGATGAATCTGACTTACGCCCATAAGTAATCCGAAGTTTAGCATTGATTAACATTGTTCTTGCGACTTCCACTAACGTTCGGTTTCGTCTTTCAACAACTCCGTTTGTTCGGTGTCGTCAATAGATGTTTGATGTTTGAATTCCACTTTCTCATAAAATTCACGAAGGGTTTGGTTAACAAATTCGGTTCCTTTGTCGATCTGAATTATCCGGCGGTGTTGGGAGTGAACTCATATCTTTGTGAGAAGGTGATGATCATTTGTGGAGCTTGGTCTTTGCTACGAAGAAAGTAGACCCAAGTCCATCGTGAGTAGTCATCAACAATTACTAAGATGTAGCGTTTGCCATTGATCGTTTGCACTCGCATGGGGCCACACAAATCCATGTGAAGAAGATGTAGTACATCTTTGAGTGTGTTCCACCTTTGAAGGAAAATGAGCACGAGTGCTTTTCCCTTGTTCACAGTCGAGCAAAGGTGATCTTTTGAATCTTAGGAATCGTGGAGTCCTTCACTAGTTTGTGTCGAGCAAGGTTGGTGATGGTTTGAAAGTTTAGATGTGAGAGCAGCGGTGCCATAGCCGTGGATTTTGTAGATGTTGCCTTTGAAAGTAAGCAAATGGGAGAGGAAGCAACCATGTCTTGCATAGAGATAGTGTAGAGACTAGAATTACCCGAGCGGACATAAGGTCATTTCCTTGTAGATCACGAATGAAACAAGTTTTCTCCCGAAAGCAACCTCCAAATCTCCATCACAAAATTGACCCATCGAAAGCAGATTGTGACCGAGGCCTTCCACATAGTAAACCTAGCGATTTCGATGTTCCATTGACATAATCTCAGTAGCCCATGATGGGCTGCTGTGATCGTTCCGAATCGACGGTGCCAATGAACTTTGCAATAAAGTTTGATAACAGTTTAAGGTTGCTGTCATGTGTCGGGAACATCCGCTATCAACAATCTAGAGAATGATCATATCACCGCATTACACAGACGACACGGATGGAATAGAGTAGATGTGGAACCCGAAATGTTAGAGGGTTCCAAGGTATGTTAGACATACACATTGATAATTTTAGGCATCCATTTAAATCCAAGTGTGTTATATATCCATTTCGCCATCTATAACTACTCTTTGCTTTAGTCTTAGTGAAAACACTAGGTGGTACTACATTCTTAGGAGGTGAGCGGGAGCTCTTTGTGATAGCAATGGTTGCCTTAGAATCTAAAGGGCGGTTTCCCAACGGACTTAGAATGATTAGTGGGCCTAGAGGTATTCGATTCTTAGGATTCCGTAATCGAGAGATTATAGCTTTAGCAATACATTTGTCATGACAATAAGAATTCATACTCTTTCGACAAATAATAAAGGTGCATCGATGAATATCAAAAGTACTTAACGGTTTAGCATTCGTTACATCACTATTTCTATTACATTTGCGGACGTAACATCTATAGTGGAAGCAACATGATTTTTATTGAGTCCTAGGGTGTTCTTCTACTTTAGCATTCCTTATTGATCTTTTCTTAGGTCGCAACTTCCTATTCGTCGATTGAGTGCTCTAGGTGTGAAGTGCGGACGTTTGGAAAAGATGCAACTATTCTGTTTCAAGAGAGGAAACACATTAGCAACTTGTGATTTTGCGTTGGAATTCTAGGTTCACGATTACTAAGTGTGACCGGTGCTAATCTCTTAATCACGAGTGGCGGAAGTTGTTCATACTTTCCTAACATTTCCGTAACTTAGAGATAGTGTGAATCGGATCTTGATTTTCGAGCGAATATTTCCGGCAAAATTCATGACATCGCTAGTGTGAGCAAGATAGTGATCAAGTTCGTTTGATGCTTCAAGTCGAGTCTTTTGAGTAAATCAAATATGACACCATATTCTGTTTAACTTTTAAAGTTCTTGTTTATATTTTGAGATTTGACTTTTCAAAGACACGTTTTGATCATCCGATTGCTCATTTTAGGATCGAAGATTTTGCACTCAATGGCGATTTTCTTTTGAAAACTAAGTTGATGGTTGTGAATATCTTTTCACACCAATGAAGACGACGTTTGCATTGTAAATTTCGGTGAGTAATCGTTTATTTTCATCTTTAAAGACTCGATCTGAAGCACATTATCGGTGTTCTCACATGATTACAACAGTTTCAACAATATCGGCAGAGATGTAATCGGATGCAAATGGCAATGCATGAAGTAACACAACATTATGGATATCGGCACAAATAACATCTTCCAAGAGTCGATCAACATCTTTTCTCAATTTCTTTTGCGTTTAGTGTTAGAAATAGATGTTTACATTTTTCTCAAAACGTTTTTCATTACCCCAAGTTCCTTATGAAAATCCTTTTCCTGAGCAATTGCACAACTTTTCAAGTTTTAACATTAGGTAAAAGATTTTTCGAAAAATGTCTCTTTGTTCTCGCGCCCGAGGCGATTGAAAATGTTCAACTTTGATTTCGGATCGATATTCTATCTCATGTTGTAAAATTTTGAGGTCGACCATGAAAATGTCAAAATATCGAAGAATTTTTGATTTTCGGGTTGTGAGTTTACTTCACTAATGGAAGGTAAAGGACCATAAGTTTGTGCAAAGTCATTTTGGGATTAACATTAGAAGACTCGGTGTTTTGATGATAACCCTTGGTGTGTTAGAAGAATCCGTTGGTGTGTGAAAGTGACCGCGTTTTATAATTAAAGGTTTGTTGTAAACAACGTTTTTAATTTTGATCGACTCGCGTCTTACGCATCTAATTCCTCTTGACGATGATATTCAACAACACTCATGACATATTATCAATTTTGTATTCTCCTTTGGAAACTTGAGAGTTGGTTTGAATGTTTTTAGTGAAAGTTTTGGTTTGTAATCGCCTAGATTTTTCCATATCCTTTTGGATTGGGTTTCAAGGTAAACTTTTCAATAGTCATTCTTGATTCACCATGTTTGTAAACAACAGCTTTAAACTCTTTAAGTTTGTTTTGCAAGCCGATAATTTCTTCAAGAAGGTCATCTACTCGATTCGTTGAATGCTTTTTGTATGCGGAGAATCTTTTTTGACAATTTAACAACTCGACCTTAGCTTTTTGATTTTCCAAGGTGAGGCGTTAACTTGCTTTTTATGTTCGTGTTTGATTGTTCTAATTCGCACAACAAAGCATTCTTGAGGCGGCTAGATCACGATCTGTCTCTAAATATTTTTCGTTTGATGAGATTGTGCAAAGCGGCTTCAAAACCTTTTCACGGTTGTCTTGAGTTTTGAAAAGTTGAGTTGCATTTGTAAACATTCAAAATCCTTGGTTAACAATGCATTTTACTTTTAAGGACTGATTTAATGCAACACATGCAACAATTTGGGATTGTTTGTCTTTAAGTAATGAGAACAAGATCTAGATGGGGCAAGGTTCATCTTGTTCAACGTGAGTCACAACATGATCATTATTTAGATCCTCAAGTATAACCACGAGTCAATTTGATTATCAAGGAAACCATAAGGTCTTACGGATCGTCAAATGTAACTACGGGTTTATTTAATCGTCGAGAATGAGATGTAGATGACTCATTTGAACATTCCGAGCCGTCTTGGATTCGAGATATTGACGGAGATATTAGTTCGAGATATGATGATGGTTTGTTCGGTTGCACGAGACAAGCCATCGATGTCATACTTGGGCTGTTTCACTCATGTGTAACTCTTGCATATTAGCCATCAACATAATTGTGCATTGGCTGCAAGTCTTCCATATCATCATCCGAGTCTCGCATCGCCATAAAGCTCGTTCTTTATGCGTGAGAGATCCACGACTTCATCTTTAAGAGCCAAAAGTAAAGCCTCTTTGAAATAAGCAAAGCCCCTAATCCTTGGCTTTGGGCATGCATTAGCCAGTGTCCCTTCTCATTGCGGTTGTAGCATCTAAGACCATTTAACCGATTACGAGCATTTCTGTTCCACCACTTGAGCTCATTGTTATTCCTACCCAACATTAAACCCTTGACCACCGCCCATCGGCGACCATAATCACGATTACGAACTTCAACACGTCCATTGTTCTGCAACTTGAGTCATGTGTTAGATGAGGAACGAATACGATTGTTGGATTTGTTGGTGTAACGGCCAAAAGCATTAGCAATCATCACAAATCCTTGTTGCAATGCTTGAGCGGATCGGTTTCCTCGGTCGCTTCAACGACATATGCTTGAGCATTGTTCTTGTATGGAACCAATTGATTTTGTTGAGGTTGTTCTTTGTGAAGGTGTGTTTGAAGCGAGTTGGTTGAGTTCTTTGGTTGAGAGGATAATTCATTGAGCATACAAGGCAAGTTGTTGAGTATCCAGATGTATTGTTTAGCAATTTGAGCACGGAGAATCCTATCGATCAACTTCCTTTTCATGAGGCTTCAAGTAATCGTACAACAATCCATAAGTAGAATGATGCATATTCTTCGCAGACGGAGAAAGATGACATACTTCTCCCATTCGGACCAAGACTACTCGGGAACTTAGTATTCTTTGCAATTCTTGGCATGATGATGTTGTGTTTATCCAAATCATTGATGATGTCCGAAAATCGATGATGATAGGACTCTAGTGTCTCTCGGGTTCAATCATGAAGTGTTCATAAGCCAAGTAAATTTTGGATTCCAAATCCTCCGATTGAGTCTGATCCTTCCATAAGAAGGCGAATATGATCCCACATTTTTGTGCGATCTTTTGAGCATCAACACTACGAAGAATTGGGTTTGGTAATCCTAAGAGGATATATTCCATTGCAAGTTCATCGACTTCATAGTGTAGAAGTTCGTAGGATTTAAATCTGCATGATAGCAATGTTGGTTTGTTCATCTCTTGGTGGAGCAGTTGGATCTCCGGGTACAATGACGAGAGGGCATCTCAAATGGACCTTCAAGATAACCTTCTTTAAGAACTTTCCATGTGGCTTCTTTAGATCACAAAACCTAAAGAACCTTATCACCCATTGATCGTAGTTTCACGGAGTGAGCATTGGAGGTCTATCAGTGATCCAAATTTCATGAATGATTGTTGGTCGCTTAAAGCTTCACACATCTTTGCAAACCAAGTGGGTTCCTTCATAGTGTTTCTTGATGGATGTTGATTGAAATCATTTGTGTAGGTTTGAACTTGAAGGCTTGGCGGTGGTTGAACCATTTGTGGTTGTGGAATTGCACCAAGTTGTGGAGTATGTTCTTGATTAAATTGTTGTTGATAAATAGCTTGTTGTTGATTCCATTGTTGATGTTGTGGAGTTAATTGTTGTTGTTGTTGAGGATTATAAGTGTGAGGAAATAGTTAGAGTATGGTGGTTGAGACATGATGATAAACTTGTGTGGTAAAAATGGATCTTTGTAGTCGAATGAACCTTTGTTGATGAAGTGTCCTTAGGCGTAGAAAAGACAAGAACCAAGTAGCACTTATGCGTAAAAACACCAAAAGTTACGCGTAACAATGAGGAGTTACGTGTGGGTTTTAGCTTCTGGCGTAAGTAGGAAAAACACTAAAGTTATGCGTGAGACAAGAGTTAGGCGTGAAAGCGTGGCGTATGATTACCTTATCGTAGACCTTAGTTTACGCGTAAAGTGAATCTTATCGTGGGATTTCTGGCGTAAGCTGTCTTATGCGTAAGTTTAGGGTTTTGCCAAATGATCTTTACACTATCACAATGCAAAAGATATCCAAAGTCGGCGTATTTTCGGACTTATCCAAGTAAGAAAACACGAGAATAAACCAGAAAATGAAGATCAAACCAAGGAAAATCTTACGCGTAATTCTAGGGTTTTGATACGCGTGGGATTGCTCGTAATTTTGATTTTGCCCAAAGATGTTTCTAAACCGGTTTTGTTCGATGAAATAGCTTCAATAACACCAAAATAACACAAAAGTGTGAAACTTGATGATCCAAAGCACTCAAAAGCAGTTATGCGTGAAATACACACACGAATAAAAACTAGTTCAAAACAATGATCCACGATAAAGTTTGAAACTTTTGCCAAAAACAAGTATTTTAACACCTTAAAGCGTTGAAAGTACAAGAATCTTGGATTAAAAAGTGTAAAAACAAGTTTTTAAAAAGCTAAAGAATGCGTTAACCTACGCGTAAGACCCAAAACCAAAAAACTTCAAAACAAACGAGTACACCCAACTATTTGGCGATTGATACCTTTGTTAGGTCACTAGTTTTACAAACACAAGTTATAAGAGAAGAGATGAAGGCGGATGAACAAGATCTAACACACACACAAACAATATTATGACCGGTTATCGTAAGGCATATGTGAAAGAAAACTTGAACAACCAACCCTCAGTGAGGGTTATTACAATGTTTATATAGGCAAGGAGCTAGGCAACACTCCCTCTCCTTCCCTATTCCTTATTGGGCTTGGGCCTAAGCTTATGGGCCTTCTACATAAGTTTGACCTTAAACAAACATAAAAGCCATAATAAAGCTACCTATTACATATGAAATATAAATACTTGAAATACTGTTTAGGAGTGATTCCAACAGATGTTCTCTAAGTCAACATACGTAGATGATTGTGCTATTGTTATGCTATTGGTCACTAACCAAGTGAATCAGAAACATTGATAGAACAGAGCATCCTTGAATTTTCGCATAACTTTACAATTATCTTTTAACATCTTACTTCTCGTCTCCTTTATATGTATTTTCATTTGCATGCTTTTGTGGAATATGAGACCATTGAGCTAGTGAGAAAGCGATAAGTGCCACCAGTCTTATAGATTAAAATTTCCTTGATCATCATTTCTTTATTAATTGAATCAAATTATTATCTCAAATAGGCTCTGGCCGACAAAGAGGCAACTGGAGATATAGCTTGAAAGTCCGTTCTTGAGGCGACCGGTATGTGCTTTAAGAACATATGATTAGTGCACTTTTTCTGTTAAGCTTATTCATTATTTGGAGCAAAGAATGTATAATAAACAAGATAAGATGACGATTTGATATATCTAAAAAGTCGCGTGGTAAAGAATTGCGAAAGCTTGAATTTATTTTGTCTCAGGATATATAGTTGAATAAATAGGTAACTAACCACTTTTGGATGCATAGAAACCAAAGATGGCAAAGATGGATGGTTTGGGTAAGGGTCAATACAGGTTCAGGGTGAGATTGGTCATTTTATTAAATAATGATGATATAAGAAGTTGTTTGCATTAAGATAGATTGTTGGTGACATCCATACAGTTTGTCTCGTTCCTGAATTCTGGCCCATTTGACCCCACCAGCTAATGTTTTCCATTTGATCCGTTTTGATAAAATAGAACCCAAATCGATCCATATGTAGGTAATGGATCTGCTATATCTAATAGAAATGGTGTTTTTACCTTGTTGTTCGTGTACAAAGGACTACCCCTCGTGGTGAACAAAAGAAAACCTCTTAAGTCGTAGCCATGATTGATCATGTAATTTATCGTTTTATGAGTATATGTTTTAAATCAGTTCATACATCAACTTCCAAACCCTACCATAATTGGCTCTTACTTAATTATTTGTATTGTTTATACAACAAAGTTTGGTAACGTGATAGTTATTTTCATCAATGTTCATTGAGTTCATTCATTTCTTATTTGAAACTCATTTATACATTCGGTACATCCCGGATGACAATGGTCAACCGGCTGCAGATTAATGCTCAAAATTGCTTGCATTGCAAGGTGACCTTCCTTCCTACTTGTAATATGACTCGATTTTGAGTGATATAATGTATAATGAAGTTATGAGCAGATTGAAGATTACCGATTTGTGTTAATGTGCGAGCTTGTGATATTAAAGATACAAAACAAAACATCGAGTGGGCGGTACACGAAGGTGGTGGCGGGCGCGGTTACTCAATAATGTAAACCGTTCTAGTTGATAAAAGTGGAAGCTTCATTACGAGGATAATGAAGATAGCATAACCCATTTTGACCCGTTACCCACCCACCCTTTTAACACCCCTTAAATTCCTTGATTCTAACAAGAAAATGTCGCAAATAATATGATTATTTTGTCAAGTTTTGTCATACTTTTCGTTTATAATATCTTCAAACACATTCCTTCTCATGCGATATATTACAAGAAATTTTAAGCCTAAAAGCAGTCCTTTGGAGCTATAGGCGGAGTATTTATTCTTACTATATTTTCAACATGAAGTTATTTGATTATTTAAGTGATAGTGTGGTCGTGAGAGAGCGACCCAAGGTCATTGAGAAACCATAATAAAGCACGCTGTTACTTACTATATTTTCAACATGACGTTATTTCATTATTTAGCGATAGTGTGAGCATGAAAGAAGGTTGGCTAAGGTCCGTTACTAAACCATATAATCTGAGTTCGTTGTTAAACAACTTACAATGTTGCATGTAACCTTGTTGCTCCATGGTTTGCAAACGCAATTTGAGTTAGTTGTTTTCGGTTGTACATCTCTCCGAAAACAATACATCCAAAAGGAAATCATGGAATTGTTGTCAACCATAATATATTTAGTTGTTTACGTTCGGTGTTGTTCTAGATATCAAGAAACTTCGTGCGTGAAAATTATGAGCAAGGATTGAAGTTTTGATGTATTTTTTTACACTAAAAGTGCAAAAATAGGAGATATTGATGTTTAATAGATTATTATTTAAGCTTTGTAATAAATATCTTCACATGTGAAATTATGAGCAATGATTGAAGCTTTGATATTACTAGCATATTTATTACACTAGAAGTGGAAAAATTGGATATATTGATGTTTGATAGATGATTATTTATGTTTTGTTAGAATATCTTCACATGTGAAAATTATGATCAAGGATTGAATCTTTGATCTTACTAGCCTATTGCTTATACTAGAAGTCCAAAAATAGGAGATATTAATGTTTAAAAGACGATTACTTAAGTTTTGTAAGAATATCTTCACATGTGAAAATTATTATCAAGAATTGAAGCTTTGATCTTACTAGCGTATTTTTTTTACTGGAAGTGCAAAAATAGGAGATATTGATGTTTAATAGACGATTATTTAAGTTATGTTAGAATATTTTCACATGTGAAAATTATGAGCAAGGATTGAAGCTTTGATGTTACTATCGTACTATTTATACTAAAAGTGTAAAAATAAGAGATATTGATGTTTAATACACGATTATTTAAGTTTTGTAAGAATATCTTCGTGCGTGAAAATTATGAGCAACATTGCTAACTAGCAGTTTAGGTTCCTGAGTTTCATAAAGTACAAGCCTTTCTTCCTTTTTACTAGAAGTACTATCTTTAGGGTCAGTTTTGATCTCCCCTGTACCTTCAGATAATGGATCTACAGTGATACCCTCCCGATCATTCAAAACCTCACCTATCTTTTCACCATCCTTAGATTTCAATTCTACATTTTCATCAGACTGCTTGCTGATTGTATTTGTTTCTAAAGACTGTTCTCTATCCTCCTTATCATTCACACAATCCAATATCTCACCGCTTTTACCAAGACAACTTACAAATTACCCTTCTCTAGTTTTCCTTGTGTGTATCGATTCACCGTGAGAGCATTAATCATGTTCTCGAATCGAAAGCCGAACCGAGAAAATGAGTCGTGATCGATAAACTTAGCCTCTTCCCGACCTCTTACCTCAATATCGCACTATCATACATTGAATTATCAATCTCCGGTCTTCCTACGAGTATCTGTTTCATCCGTGAGAGCTTTAATCACGTTCTCGAATCTGAAAGCGGGCCGAAGAAAATGAGTGTGATCGGTGAAATTAGCCCTTCACGACCTCTTAACTCAACATCCGTACTATCGGATCTTGAATTACCCTTCGGTCTTTCTTCGTATATCGCCTTCACCCTTGATATCATTGCTCGAGTCCTCAAAATTCGAGAGTTGGACGGAGAAAATCATTTGTGATCGGAGAATTAACCTCTTCCCGACCTCTCACCTCAAAATCATTACTTTCTAATACTAAATTACCCTTATCCCGATCTTCCTTCCGAGTATCTGGTTCATCCTTTATATCTTGATCAAGTTCTCGAAATTGAAAGCGAATCGAGAAGTTGAGCTGTTATCGATGACTTAGCCTCTCCCGCCTCTTACCTCAACCTCAATATCGCACTATCATTAAACGAATTAGCCTTCTCTGGTCTACTTTTTGAATCTTTAGCTCACTGTAAGAGCATTTATCGAGTTCTCGAGTTTGAGAGCCGAATCGAGAAGATGAACTGAGAAATATAATTAGCCTCTTCCGATGTCTCACCTCGGCCTCATTATCAATACCATCACTTCATCGAATTAACCTTCTCTTGTTCTCCTTTTGAATCATTGGTTCAAGAAGATTATTAATCGTGTTCTCAATATTTGAGAGATAGATCAAGAAGATGTTGTGCCATCATCATTAGACACATTCTCTACGATCTCTTATCTCGATGTCGATCACGTAATCGAGTGTAGCGTCATACTTATCTTTTAGAATATCCGAATCAAAGCCGGATTTTTCCTTGTGTTCTCCATAACGAGAGTCGAGTTGGAGAAGAGTATGTTGTAAGCGCTGTTGTAGGCGGACATATCATCTTCTTGACTATGTAGATCAATATCATTTGCGAAATTGATGCGGCATCGTAATCATCTTTTCTTGCTCTTCTTTTGAATATTTGGTTCATGAGTGAGAGTTTTGCTCGAGTTCTCGAATATGAGAACCGGGTTGGGGAAGAGACTTGTCTTGTTGTAGGCATCATATATAGCGACGATGTCATCGTCTTGACTTCTTATCTCCATATCATTTGCGAATCCTCCATTTCAAAGATCCATAATATCAAGCGAATTTGAAACCAAACCTCTAAAAGATTTCACTAAGGTAATGCATAACTACTCGTGCCTACAATGACAGTTGAGAACTCGCTTGAAAAAACACATTTGAATACAAAAAAATAGCTAGTTTATCATTTGCGAGATTAAGCCAAATGAATATGATTAAATACAACATAACACACCATGTGTTTTAATCAACTATTTTATAAAGGTGACATAAGTACATAACCTTGGCATCCCATAAGACCTCAACTTCATTGTATTTAATGTTTAATGTCTAACAAGCGATTAAAGGGATGTTTGGATGTATAAATAAACTAAACTAATGCTTTATAAAGTTTTAGCAGAAAACTAATTAAGATAGTTTTATGTAAATGATCCTATTAATTTTTATTCTTCAAAGTTTAGAATGTACGAAAAGTAATTATTGAGATGGACTTAAAATTACTTAGCTATCCCTCGCTTAAACAAAACAACATCTCAATATGATTATTCAAGTCCAACTTTCACCACTGAAAATGCACATCCAAACACCCAATAGAATACTGAGTGCAGATTCAGTGAAAATAAGAAACCATTAACAATTATACCTAGTATAGCCCTTATAAAGAGTTTATAATAGGGGGTTCCACCAATTTTAGTACCAAGGTGAAGAAAAATCTTGGCCATTCATTCCATTCAAATTGGTCCATAATGAAAGGGCAAAAAAGGAAATCACACAAACACAGTTTCAAACCATACACAAAATTACCCACCGCACAAACACACATATATGTACTCTTTTGATTCAAGCATCACTCCGAACTATCAAATTATTCATATTTTAAAAAAACTCTCTCTCTCTCTCTCTCTCAAAATCGAAACCGTTGGAAAACATCAAATTCAGTATTAGGATACAAAAATATTGACATTGTGCATGACTCATAAGATTATAAGCTAAGGCCACTTAAGCTACTTCACTAGCTTCTACACGCACTTTAATTTTTTTATTTTTATTTTTTTTTACATGAAATGGTAGATAAAGTATATCTTCCCCTAGTAGCGCTACAATATGCCTAAGTGAAACAAGTTGATCCACCTGAATAAGAAGACTTACATTTACTAAGTGAAACAAATATTTAAAAAGTATATCTTCCCCTAGTAGCGCTGCAATATGCCTAGTTCTCTATTTAAGGAATCCGAGTACTGAAAAGCAAAATGCTCGATATAATCCAAGGAAAATCGAAAGAAGTGCCTGTGATTCTATCATGTCTGTTGTAAAATATCCATCAAAGTAATCATCAATCATGCCCACCAAAGTCCTGAAAAAAGTTCAATTGAAGTAATATGTCAAGAGATTCATCAATGATGCCATACAAGTGATCCCGGTGCCAATCTATCGGAAATTGTAGCCTAACCGCATAAGAAGTTTAAAATTACTTCCACATATATTGGAATTTTCAAACATGACTTGAAGTAGCCATGGAGTGGCAGTTTACTTAAACATTTTATTTTAAAGGAAAACCGTGTGTCAAATAGTGTATTTATCAAAAACGTTCCACGAGTAAATACCAGTAAGAAGATTATAAAAAAGAGAATACGTACCAAAACGCATTTGCTTCAGGCATCATTAACATCAACATAGCAGCAAAGAAATTCATTGCCTACAGAAGTATTTCAAAATAAATAACTGACCTTCACATGAAGTTGCAGATAACCAAAAATCAACACTTAACAAGGAACTGAATTTGTTATAAATGAGCATAACGAAGTATTATTTGCAAGATAATATAACAAAGCAGTTACCTAACAATACCCAATAGAAGGGTTGTGTCGATCATAGGCCAAAAGTAACTGCCTCAATGAGTTCCTACCCTCCTCATCTAAGTGCAGGATGATCAGGAAATGTTCGCGGTAAATCCTGCATTAGTAAGAAGATATAGTTCAGTAAAAAAATATCAATCATGTAAAAATAAAATAAAAATGAAGGGAAAATGCATATATGACCTTTCCAATTTGTTTTTTAGTTTTTTCCGCACAGTAGCTTTTTCTGCTAGTTTACTTTCATCCAGTAAATCCTGGTAGTAACCCTTCACCCGACGTGCTTTTACACCAACAAAGGCTTGCCATAACTGGAACAAGGTATTTTCTTCACTAAAAGGTAGATGTGGCGAAATACTAACTTAAAATTGTAGGATCGTTATTTTATTGTGTTTGATGATTCGGGTGGTCTTGGGAGATCAAAATACATGTTAGCCATTAGAGAGAGAAAGTTAGAGAGTTGGGTGGTTTCTTGGTAGAGAGTTACTTCACAAAATGTAGAATATTAGATTGAAAGCACCACCCCTTCCATGGATGGAAGGGGTATTTATACTTACAAATACACGACCTCCTATCGGCCTGTGGATCAGGGATACAATGGGTAAAGACCCGTCCTTCCTCCACGGAGTTGCACTACGCTAAACTAAACTAATAACTAACTAATAAACTGATAAATAACATAACTAACGACAAGTCTACGAGCTAACTTAAGCTAGATAACATTTTGGGTGACCGACTCTTCACTACGGAATTTTCTAATTCCTAACAATCTCCCCAAGGAGGTCACCCCATGTTTTACATTTGCATCCTAGCATTCTATTTTAACTTCGGTCTTGAGCTTGTAGACTTGAATTCTTCATTTCATAATCTTTGTGCTTTAGCAACGATTCTTTAAAGTCCATAGATTTGTACTTTTAGTGGAGGTCTTTAGTCCGATCCACATCTTTGATGATCTTGAGCTTTCATTGAGATCAATGCCACAAATAAATCTGGATCACCCTTTATTGTGTTGCCGTCATGTGAAGTTGTGACTTTCGGACCGACATGCTCACACTTTTGAATCATGACATCTTTCCATCGAGTAGCGGAAGCCTTCATCGGTTCATGATATTTGCAGTGAAGGAAGCATATTATGAAATATCGAGCCGGTTTATGTAGATATGCACCACCATGATTTTTCAAATTAAGTGTGGATCTTTGAGCATGCGGCTATGGATTGACTCTCAATTACGATCACCGCAATCATTCAAATATACCGCAAACAACAGATTAGCAATAAAGCGCGAAAGTGTCTTTGATCACTTCGTTGAATTGAGGTACACGCCCACGGTTCCCGTTGATCGAGACAAGCTTTTGTGATCGGGTAGGATTCCTAAGAATCTCCTTGATGTGGTTTCGCAATTGTTCTAGTGTTCTCAAACCGAACGTCTCAAAGAAGACAACACGGAGTGAGTGAACCAAATGAATCGAGATTCACCGATTGATGAAAATGATTTGAAAACAATCGCGTATTGCTTGAAGAAAGAGTTTTGCAATCTGACGAAGGTTTTATGAGAAAGATCAATTTTCAATCAAAATACTTTTGTATTAGAGAATGAGAACACATTCGACGTGCTAGCGAAAAGAAGAGATTCGTACATCGAACGGTTTTTCTAAAAGTATTTTTCAATCGAGATACTTTTGAATTTTGAAAACATAAGTACACATTCGACGTGCTAGAAAAGAAGATTTGCACATCGAACGGTTTTCCAAAAGTATTCGTCAATTCCATTCTGGACCAAGGTTGATTCACGAGTGAATCTCCCATTGTTTCTATCCGGTTGTCACAAGCTTGATCTTACGAGAAGATCTCACATGTCACCCACCAAGAGCTTGTTTGATGTTGGCTCTAGAAGGATTTCCATCTTCATCGTGAATATTTATTACATATCACTCGGATGTTCCGCAATACCACAAGGATAATGCGTGGGACTCTTAATATATACTTACTTTCCACATTGTGTGAAACAAGAAGTCTTCATGAATTTAGTGTCCTAACGAGATATTGTGGATGATCTCTGGATCTAGACTCAATCGTGCATATTTGGTTCTGTCTTGGGAGACTAGGGAGAGGGTCTCCTACTTCAATATCAACCATCTCTAAGAGAAAGTCGATAGATTATGTCGGTTCCCGTGAGAATGAAACAAGCCCTTTTAAGAGGAACTTGAGTGGCTTGGGAAGTTTAGTCTGGTGCATCACTTGGGTCCATGATGTCTTGTCTTCAATACCGGTGTTACCTTAGTAAACACCAATAGCATATGAATTGAACCCGTTTACGCCTAAGGTTGAATTGATGGAGGCTATTTCTTTTCACCCTTTTATCATTCATTTCTTTTCATTCTTCATCCCTTCATTGCTTACGAGACTTCATTACTAGAACCTTGTTGGGTTTATTCCAAGATTAGCTCAGCCTCGATCCGCACTCTTCCCATTCCTCACTTTTCTCCTTTTTCATCATACCTAAGGACTCTACACTATCTAGTGGATTGTCCTCGGTAGATCCCTCGCTCTCAAGGGATCGTGGAACGAATACCTAACCTAACCATCCTTATAACACCATGCATAAAGAAAATGGTCGGTCTTTTGGTACAGTTCATTCTTCCGTGAAACCAATTGAAAATCATTTGGAAAAACAATCAAGGTACTTGTGATACGAGATCAAAGCATTTTGTACCCTAATAGTTTTGATCATTTAGAAAACCTCCCCTCAACATGTGCGTGTGATTTAGAAATTGTTTGGCACATGGAGGCAAGAGGACTTTGAAATATTTTCTTTGATCACAATTTTCATAAAAGCCATTTGATTTTCTTGGTAAAATTCTCCCCTCAATATGTGCATAGGATTTTTGAAATCATTTTATCACATAGAGGCAAGAGTTCTTTGAAGCACATCCACAATCACAAAATCCATTAAGAAAACCATTTGAAAACACAATCAAGGTACTTTAAAATCTCATTTAAAAACTTTTGTACCTCGATGGTTTTGCTCCCCTCAATATGTGAGATTCGAAAGCGTTTAGCACATATGAGAGAAGCGACACACAACCGAATCAAAGCGATCAACTTTTATCAAATTTCATTATTAAATCACAAATTCTCCCGATCAAAATATCAAACCCTTTGAGATTTTGGATCCCAAGTGATTTAATAAGGTTTAGAAAACATGGGAGAAAATGTGGCCTTGTTTAAATACTCATCCGGTTTTGGATAAATCCTCCTCCTCAACATGTGCATTATGTATATTGAAATCGTTTGGCACATGGAGCGAGGAGTGCCTTTAAAGGACTAAAACCAATTCCATTTAAAATGATTTGAGATTTAAAACACGATCTCTACCCCGATCGAAAATATCAAACCATTTGAGATTTGTGATCCCAACCGATTTAAATCATTTAGAAAAATTTGGGGAAAGGCGTGGCAAGATTCAATTTTGAAAGATGATGATACGGACCATTTTAAGACATTAAAGATTGTTAGTGTCGGTATGATAGTTTTAAGAGATCTTTTAAGTAAAAACAAAACAATTTCACAATCAAACAAGAATGAAAAAGATTTCATTTGAAAGACCTTGATTCTAAAGAAAAATCATACCATGACATAACATTAAATCTTTAGATCACCACTTTTGTTGTACAAAACGGACTTTTGAAGATATATTGTATGAAAATATTTTAAATTAAATCACTCTCCCTCGATCGATGACCAAGTCGATAATTGAGTGACTTAAGTTTTGATAAAATGAAGTCCGGTGATTTTCAAAATTTAGTCAATATATTTTCAAAACAATATATTCCATTTTCAAAACAATTTATTCAAATTTATTCAAAATTGTTTAAAAATGGTATCCTGCACAAAGATCGTTAGTGGTTGAGAAGCTTCCGTTGTTGTTGTTGTAGGGTTGGAAGAAAACCATCTGCAAATGCGGTGAGACTTCTTCTTCGTTGCATTTTGAATGCCAACCGAGGTCCAATTAAGCTCCGTTTCTTCACTTGTCAAGAAACCATCCGCCGATGCGGTAAGACCTCTTACGTTGCATATCATGCCAACTCTCCATTGAAGTCCAGCTAAGCTCGTTTCTTCATTTGTCAACCCAAGATATCGTTACCCTTTCCTTTCGGCATCCAATCATGTTCATTAGTGGGATCCGGATCGGGAACATTCTTATATACCAATATACCGCATATGTTAGTGAACACACATACAAATATATGGTGGTCGACAACACCCAAACAACAATCGACTAATAAAAGTCAATTCAACATAACAATCGGATCATATAAGGCGGGGGTTTATGTGTTAATCAAACTCTAATCATCTAAACCTAACAATCATATCCTAAATTCCTAGTCCTTGACACGTGCAAATATCATTTTAATTAAGCACGAGGATAATTAAGAAAGCTCGTTAGATGATATAGATTTGAAAACATTCTCCCTCAATCAATGACTCAATTTTTGAAAAATTTAAAAGCGAGAAGTCATTGATTGAGTTTGCAAATGTCTGAAAACTCGATTCGATTGATTTTCCAAGCAACTCATTTTACCACCATTTTGAAATACAACAAATATTTTTCTCAAGAATTTTAGACGGAAAACATTTGTGTAGGAACAAGATCCTTCGACATACTTTCTCAATTAGTTTTAGGATAAGTGCACGAAAATTGTGAAAATCGTTTAAGCGTAGCACTTTCCTTCCTTGAAGAGCGGTTGCTATCGAAATAATAGCAAACCATAGTTTTAAGCACGGGTTACAATCTGAAATAACTCGCAAGCCATTATTTGAAGCTTGGGTTACAATCAAATAATCGAAGCCATTAGATTTGTGACATGTTTAGAAAGAAATATTTACACCTCCTCGCTCGAACTTCATCTAAAGTCCCGTGCCATTATTTAATGACATTTCTAAGACCGTAGATGTTATCGATACCGAAGACATGTCTTGGAAAACATATTTTGGTATTTTTTTTTTCAAATTTTACGATTTTTATGGGTTTTTGTTGGTTTTATATTTTCTATTTTCTTTTGTTGGTTTTATATTTTGTATTTTGTTTTTCAATAAATATTTACAAGGATAGAGTAGATGATATAGTTTAAGAAGATGATGATACGAGTACCGAGATAAGGATATCAAGCACCCGTCGTAGAAGATAGAAGTCATCAACTCTTAAACATTCACCACCAAAGCTTCTGTGGCTCTTGAATCGAAGAAAGAAATTGAACCATCCGAAAGTGAGACTTTGGCCTTCCCCAAACCGAAAATCCTTTAGTGAAAGCGATTCAAAGCTTTCTTTCAAGCTTCTCTTAGCCAGTGCACAAGAAGCACACCATTATCATCGAACTTGTCGCTCCTTTTAAGAATAATCACCGTGATTCTTCGTTCGAGGTTATATCATCCAAAAGAACGACAACATATCATCCCACACATAAATAACACTTCTCAAATTTCCTTTCAACCGACGCCCAAGCGATCCATTCCAAAAGGTGTCAAGAGAACAATTCCCCAAGTAGTTGAATTGATGCGGTCGGTCTCTTTGTATAATGCTCAAGAACTCTCCCGAATACACATCATGAGGGTAATGAAGAACAACTCCCCAATGTTCACATCTTTCGTCCTCGATGAATGTGTATGAAGCTCAAGAACCCAAGTACACCAATATCCAAGAACTCTCCGAATACACATCATGCCGGAAGGAAAACACCTCCCAATGTTTGTGGTAAACAATGGCTTTCTTCCACGATGATCGTGTATGAAGCTCAAGGACCCGGTACACATTCCCCAAAGAGAGAACAACCGATAACATTGAAGAAGCAGGCGAATCACTAATTATCTCTCGGGTGACAATCTCTGCGGATGTCAACACCGAATAAGTGATTATATCTCACGAATCACAGTTAAGCCCTCAAGTAAAACAATTTGAGCATCCCTAATGTACACAATTCTCTCCCCGATGATTGCGATAACATCGAGATCATCACACACCAATGTACCTCTTATATCTTGAAACATTCTCTAACATCGCTTCCCCACATAGTTGGAATAAGAATACTAAGCCTGATGATGTAAAACCTTGAGTTTCTCTGCGGTCATGACATTTGTCTTCCGGGATATCTTCAATTACTTAGAAGTATTAAGTTCATCAAGTTTACTCGCGTTTAGATGCTTGTCTCCTTACCCCTTTCGGTTTTGATACTTGAGAATCGGCAACTCTTTGAATGCCCAAATACTTGAAATTTGTTGAGAAGATCGCTTGAAGTCTCGTGAGAATCAACATCTTTGAATAATGTGAGCTAGTCTAATTGGGATTAAATTGACATATCACATTCCCCAATTAGTGCTCTCCCTAAACCGACAATCTTTATGACGAATGCTTGAATTAAGAAGAAGTCTTTGGATTATCAAATGCAACACGTCTTTAGTCTTCTAACATGCAGCAGAAAATGTAGAACCGATGTAGACTCGACCTTCTTCAAGATTGTGCGGTTGGGGAATAGATAGTTAACATCTTCAACTCACACCAAAAGCATCCCACCAAAAGCATCCCAATTAACACATCTTGCAAATCCCTTAACTAGAATCCTCCCAATCAAACAAGAACAGAAAGATGTTCATCAAGGAAATCGACAATCGTGCCATAACGAACACACAAGATGGTAACACCAAACTACCAATCACATCAAACAAGAACAGAAAGATTGTTCGGAATCATCATGTTGATGTATACGTGAAGCATTAACCGGAAGCACTTTGTCGATAAACTCATCAATCCGGTGAAGATGTCAACCAACGACTCTTAGAAGAAACTCCATGTAAAGATGATCCGATAAGAAGAAGCTCGGTTCTTACATGAGTTAGAGCCGTTTGACCATATATTCTCAAATATTAATCAATCATGCCAAAAATTCACACTCTTCTCCCTCAAAATTGCATACGGAGATGCCATTCTTGATTAAGTAGTGAAAATCATCCGAATGTTCTATTCACACTTCTCCCCATAAAATCGGCATAGGATGTCGCCATCGTCATTATACTTGAGAAAGTGGAATTAGAAAACAATCAACAGAGAGCTGGTTCACTTGATGGTGAGCGCATGGAAAAAGTATGAAGCATGTTGATGAGGCCGGTCATAATAGAAAATTTCTCTTCTTCAAGATAAAGCGCACCGACACGCACACTTTTCTTTTCTTTAGGGAACGAGGCATGAATTGTTGTGTTCATACGTCATAAGAAGATTTCTCTTCTTTCAAAGATAAAGCGACCGAGAGGTACACTTTTCTTTTCTTTAGAGTCGAGGCTGAATCAAAGTGAGCAGACGTCATAATCTCTCTCTTTTCAATCTCTTTTGGCAAAACATGTGATCAACCCCATTATTATTCATGAGGCTCTTTGTTGTGACGGTGATGGAGAAAACCCAATATGATGAATTTGACCACAAGTAAACTAACCCGAACTCGTGACTTAAACTTGCACATGTGTAACAAAGAGCGGTGCCGAGAATTCATGCTCCATTGAATCTCTTAAGTACTCTATACTCTTCAACCAACCAACCATCAAGTAATAGACGTACATTACTCTTGAAAATCCACAATTTAATGTGACACCGAGCACTACAACGTAACTCCTTAAAGTGATAGTTATTTTGTAGTGGTATGAGCCCAATTCCCCAGTGGTAAAAGAAAAGGTAAAAGACACCCAACAATAACTAGATTTCCAAGTCTTCGTTTTGATAATAAGCATCGAACAAGGATCATGAAGAATCTTCATCCAACCATCCCGATACCTTGGATACTAAGTACACTCGCTTGTGATATTTCACTTCAAACTCAAATAAATAATCTTGAATTAACGCCGTTGTCACATCTTCAGGCCTTTCAAATCTAGCCTCCTTTAACGTTAAAAGTGAACTTTGATAATGGTTTCATCCCGACCATGGTTTAATAAGCATAACCCCGTAAAACTTTGAAGTGACCAAACCGCCATGACGAATATCCAAACACACATCAATTCATGAAGTACACCTTTTATCCCTTCTTGAAGCGAGAAACCGTAGCACCACATCAAATGAGATCCGAAATACACTTTCCTTTAGACATGGAAGGAATATTGTTATTTTTTGTTTGGATCACTGTGTTATATACATCTCTTTTTTTTTTTTGATCTTAATAAAAATATAGACATAGGTAGGAAATTATGAATCGAAGTTTGATGTTATTCATAATCGGATCCCTAATTTTGTCCCATGACCATTTTCATGGACCAATTGATTTTAAACCAGGTCCGAGGCGTTGTTTTTATGGTATATTTAAATCGTTTTGGTCTAATTCGAGTTGTGTTCATTTGCTTCTTCACTTTCGCTCATGTTCAATCGCCGGGCAAGTTAGGCAACCACCAATCCTAGCTTCGCCACGCCAATCGTGTATCCCAACGCCAAGTCGCTTAAACTCGCCACCAATCCTACTAACTCGCCCCAAGTCCTAGCTTAAGCAGACCAAGTGCAAGCTTAACTCGCCACGACCAAGTCGCTAGGGTCTGAGTTCGATTTAAAGCAAGTCGTTTTAGAAATAATCGTTCCTTTTCCTGTCATAGCGTATTGATTTCAAAAATCAACGAATATTTTTAAGTTGCTTCTTAGTACGGGAATCGAAATTTTAAAATAATTGTTAGAAGAAATTATTTGGTTTTCCAACCTCTTGACCATATTATAAAGGAAGACTCGAAAAGGCATAAACTATCTTAAGATGTTTTGACCTTGAAATTCGGACTTTATGGCCATTTAACATCAATGGAAGTTCTTGACGTAAAGATTGGACAGGTGTAATAGAGATCCATACCAACCATTTAACTGTTTCTGCTAAGTAATGAGGAATGATTTCAACCAACAAACTAGTCAGTTTACACAGTTCAAAACCAACATCATGATACCCACACAAATCAAGGATAACACAATAACCTTGGCTTGTAAATTGTAGGATCGTTATTTTATTTGTGTTTATGATTGATGGTCTTGGAGATCAAATACATGTTTAGATTAGGAGAAAGTTAGAGTTGGTTGGTTTCGGAGAGTTCTTCACAAAATGTAGAATATTGATTGAAGCACCACCTTCCATGGATGGAAGGTATTTACCTCTACAATCACGACCTCCTACGGCCGTGGAAATCGTAGGAATACAAATGGGTAACCGTCCCTCCAGGGTTGCAACTCGCAAACTAAACTAATAACTAACTAAAAAACGATAAATAACATAACTACGACAAGTCTAGGTAACTAAGCTAGTAACATTTGGGTGACGATCTTAATGGAATTTTCAAAATTCTAACAAAAATTATTAAAATTTTCAAACGATATAAGTAAAACTCCTTGAATGGAAGTTAACTTCATAAATTTATTCGGACTTATATAATTGGTTATTTTAACTTTCTCTACTAACAATTAGCAATTTGTATATTTATAACCTTTTACATTTTAGAAGATAAATCATGATAAATATGATTTTAAAAAACTATCACAATTATCAAATTTTATAACTTCTTGTATGAACCAAAATTATCTGGGAACTTTAACCGGTTACCAATTTCCATTTAGCTTTAGTTTTTTATATCCTTGACCATCGAAATAAACATTTAACCAAGATAAAGTTAAAAAGTGGTTAATTGACAATTTACTATAAGTACAAAAGGACACCTTCCTTGAGGTTTTTCAATGACCTCAATTTATCAAAGGAAAAGAAGGTCCTCCACGTTCACCTCGTTAGTAATCCTATTAATGTTCTTCTTCCTCTTTATAACTTGCATATGTTTTGGGGATACTCTTTGGATCAGGTCTATTTTGACACGATGAACATAATATTCCGATGGTAGGAGATGATCGACATCGCCAATTTCGCATTAGAGTGATATCCTCAAACTTCCACTAACACCATGGCTCGACAACATCTTAGAGTGATTTCCTCAAACTTCATACGAGACATCTAAAACAATAGTTAGATATATATTTTCCATGTGACCGAGTGGTTCAACATCTTAAATAGCTTAGACATATATTTTCACATGTGACCAAGTTCACAATTTTTAAATCTATGAGACATAGTTTCACATTTGTTCAAGTTGTTCACATGTCTTAATAAGCTCGAGACTTATTTTCACGTGTAACCAAGTTGTTGAAATATAACTCGATTTGTTTGATGTCTTAAAATAAGGTATTTAGATTTGAGAGGTTTTGATAAGATATCAAATACCCTCACATGTGAAGAAATAAGTATCGAATACCTTCACATGTGAAGAAATTTCTTATAACTCGATTTGTGTTGATGGCTTGAATTAAGTTATTGAGATTTGAGAGGTTTTAAATAAGGTATGAATACCTTCACATGTGAAGAAATAAGGATCGAATACCTTCACATGTGAAGAAATAAGGTCTCGAATACCTTCACATGTGAAGAAATAAGGTATCAAAACCTTCATGGAAGAAATTTGCTTATAACTCGATTCGTGTTAATGGCTTGAAATAAGGTATTGTTGATATTTGAGAGGCTTTAATTATCAAATACACTCAGTGAAGAAATAAGGTATCGAATACCTTCACATGTGAAGAAATTTGCTTATAACTCATTCATGTCGATGGCTTGATATAAGGTTTTGAGATTTGAGAAGCTTTAACGGTATAAATGAAATTTAAATTTAAGCCAAATTTCTAATTCAAAGATCACGTCTATTTGAACCATTATATTCATGTAACTTATTCTAATTTTGGTGTTTACAAGAGTTGAGATGATAGCAAACAACCGGAAGGCATATAACTCCACGTTTGCACACAATTTTAACAATGCCTAGAATAAGTCGGTTATCAGTATGGTGCCAATTGTATTTCAAGTGTTTATAGAATCTTAAACCCAATTTGCAAGCCTAATGACACTCGACTATCAAGTTTGGTGGTGCCAATTAATTTCACATGTAAAAACAACTAGGCATTTTATCAAACATGTGGTGTGCAATAACCAAAAGCTAAAGACAAACTCATATGGATCTATATCTTCATCGCTTCTACCTAATTCTAAATTATTGAACAACATAGCTAAAAAACATATAAACTAACTCATTATAAACAATTCAAGTTTAGCCAGAATACTTAGATTTTGGTGATTAAAGGGTGAGAATTTGACCTTTTCGAATAATTCCAACAAAATAATAGTCAAATGGCAAAATTTCAACACCCATGAATGTAGTCGAGCCGATGGGGAGTTAAGCAATCAGAAATGATCAAGTAGATCTTTCTTCATTAATTGGAGGGTTTTCATTGTTAATGCGATTATCAATGTAATTATTGATCGGTGTGGTGATGATTATCGTGGTGATTAAACGGGGTGAATGGTGGTGATTGCGGTGATGGTGGTTAACGGGTGAATGGTGGTGATGGTGGTTAACGGTGATCGGTGATGGTGGTTAACCGTATCGGTGGTGATGAAGATGTGTTTGTGTTAGTAATGAGAGAATTTTCAGTTTACACTTTAAATGCGAGTTTGTGTGTGTGTTTTATATATATAGTATCATCAATTTAAATGACGGAAAGTGAATATGCGTGAAAATCTAAGTTAATAAGCCATTAGATTTGAAAAAGGAGGATCAAATCAAGGGCTAAGGATCTCTCACGTTCTAAAATAAGAATTCTCATTTGAGCTTCTTATATATATATATATATATAGTTGTATTTGTTGATTGTAAAAGTGTGAAGTTAAAGTACTATTTTTAAGAGCTCATCATAGATTTGGTATCGAGGCCACCTCATTCACATTTGAAGAATAAAGTTGGCATTCATTGCGACAGTTGAAGAAGAAGGAATGTGCCCATCAAGGCGCCCTCTAATGACACATCTACGATATATCATGATCCGGTTTCTTAGCCTTGAAACTTGAACTCGGATGACAGTGGCGGTGATGACTTAGTTATAGGTTTAGACTATTTGCTTGTTATTTTACTTTACACCAATTATATCCCATGTCTTATCTTACCCTTTAGTTATGAAGCGTGTCTAGGTGATGAAGCGAGCAATCTTTGGTGTCTTCGCCATGGATTTGGTCATGTATCAATTATTTTGTCCACTTACGTGACATGTTAGTAATGACGACTCACCCTAACCTTTGTCGTGTCTACCCATATTGCCTTCGAGAATTGTTTAGTCCTTAACTCTGTGGTGGAGATTTGTGTAACCAAAGCTTATGATAGAATACATGCTATGACTATGTTGAGTGTTCACCCAAATTGACACTTAGAATAGTTAAGAGATTTGAGTGTTTTGTTCCCATTTCGTGAGGTGTTCGCTTTGTTTTATTCTAGCATAAGGGTTTTTAAACTTATATTTTACAGTAATGGGAGATATCTTTTAGGAATTTATCTAATAACATCTACTTGAGGAAAGTAGAGTTTAAGTGGGGATATTTGATAACATCAAATAGTCCAATATTAATGTCAATTTCCGATAATCTCGTATTTTATATCATTTATATGGATTTACGCTTGTTTTCCTCTATATTTCACATTCGTTAATTTACGAGCATTGGAGCTAAAGAGAGCGGAATTAGAGAATTTATTGAAGATATATGATAGTATGCCCATTGTGAAATAATTATGGCGTAAATCCTCTCACATTACACCGTAACAAAGCGTGACTCAAGACCAACTCAAGCAGATTACCGAACTCAATCTAGGATTATCGAACCAATTGGGTCAAATGATGTTACCGTCGCGCAAGCTACGCGTAACTCTTTCCAATGATTACGGCGTAATCATGATTTTGTAATGTATATTGAAGATACGGCATAACTCATTCTATGTGTACGCCGTAACGACCATATCTAGAGCATTATTACGTATTCATATAGGTTCGGGTAACTCTCAACTTAGTTACGTCGTAACTAGATCCGACCTATAAATACCAGCCCTAAATTATGCATTTCACATCATTCACTCCACACAAATGCAGAGAACGTGGTAGGGGCAAGGCGATCTTGAGGAGCATACGGAGCCATCTCCGGAGAAATCACTCCCTAACGATAAGCATTAGCGATATATCATTTCTTTTACTTTCAATTCACGTTTCATTATGTCAAACGTTTAATTGATTGTTTAAGAATATGATCAGCTAAGCACCTCGGTGCTAGCCTAGTTATGATTCCTTAATTGTTATGTTTATGTTTACATTACTTTCAATAATTGTTTCAAGTGATGCATGCATAGTTTGTTGGTAGCTACCCTTGTTTGGTAGTTTTGAATGGCGGTAGTGTCTAGTTGCTTAGGAGAATTGACCAACGACCCTAAGTAGGTAGGCGAGTGGGAAGGGTAAGAATTGACCACCGACGACCTTCTTTGCTTGGCGAACCCGACCAAATGATCACATGCCATTTTGATGAACTTAAGAAGTTAGGGATAAGTGTCTAAGATGCTAGTGCCCGGCACTCATTGTTATGAATCTTGCATGTAGCGGTACTTAATGACTTGGCTTAGGGACTAAAAACAACTGGACTTTCAAGGGTAGTAGCTTGATCTCGGTGGAAACCTTTGTTGATAAGATAAGACAATGACCAAATGTTGTCCTAGCGACTAAACCCCACTTGAAGCAATTGAAAGTAATTACACGTGAACATAACTTGATAGGATGAGTAACTAGGTTCGCATACTTCTCCTCTATTGATCCAACCCTTGCCTTTATTTGCTTTCTTTTATTTTCTTATTTTCTTGTTTTATTAGTTTATTAATCATTTCCATCTTAAAACCAATGACATTAGACTTAATTAGAATGCTCACATAGCTCTTGGGGCGACCTCGTTTTCCATACACTACACACGATCGGTCCCGCCTTAGTGCATAAGGTAGACCATAGGTAAACGAGACACTTATAAATATTAAAACCTGGTCAGTAAAACCTACATCAGTGTATAACTTTATTTGTTCGTGGTGACTAATGTCAAGAGTCTCGTAATAAAATTTTATCAAGTCACATACTTGAATTAATATTTGTAAGTAAATGTTTACAAGTTTATGTTTTTAGCAATTGGGAGTTATAAAAACTTTCCATTTCATTTTTGGGTAATATATAAATTATAGGTTTGTATTTTCAATTAAATTGGGTTTAGAAATATAATCGTAATACAAAATATCGGTTTATATTTTATGTGTAAAACTCATTTTTCTAAACATGTCGGTTTTCAAGTTTTATTTATTGTTTACATCTTTGTTATATAATGTGACTCGTGTTTTCAATAATATTATCGCTATATTGCAAGGCGTTCGTGGCGTGGAAGGCGGACGAAGATGATCAACGAGGCGTATGTTCGAGAGTTGGTGTTGTGAGTGACCCTCGGACAAGACAAACGTGGAATGACATCGAGAAAACACGCAAACCAAACGTACCCATTAAGGGTGGTGAAACCAAAGCTCGGTGGGTGTTGAAACCAAACGGACCTTTTAGTTAACGGTCTTCGGCCTAGTCTTGACCAACACACATATTATTAAAACAACCGGGCTTGGGCTCCGGTTTACAAGCAATCAACGCACCCTAAACAAATAATGGGCTCGGTCCATACAACGAACACCCTTAAGGAATAGGCTCGAGGTCAAGGACAAATAACAAATTCAACCATTAACGGATTGTGTTTTCACCTCATTTGTATAAACTGTTTTGGCAAGGGAGTCTAGACCGAACACAAAATGACGAGGAACTTTCGACCCTTTTGGTTTAGTAAAATACACTCAAGACTTCTCAACCACCTCGTGGTCTTGGGGTAGTCGCGGTAACAAGCACCCTTGGTGTTCCTCTGTGACTCAAAGCAAACAAACACTCCGGGAGTTTACCTTGCATACCGAAAACAAACAACCATCACAATTGCTAACAAACTTGAATAGGGACTTAAATCTATGCATAAGTACTAACGTCAAAGATGTATAAAAGTTTTAGACCAAGCCTTGCCTCGTAACGATGTCGGATTATGCTCTATTAAAATTTTCAACTTACTAAATCAAGTTTGATTGGATCTATCGGTGGAAAACAATGATTTTGGAGCATAGTAAATTTTTACGGATAAAAATTTTGGGTATTTTAATGGGTGGGCAAAATCATTTCTAATGTCCAAAACTCCAAATCATTAAAAGTGGTATGCTTGGGGTAATTAGGTGTGTTAAGCTAAGCTCATATGATGGGTTTATGAGCTTATTAGTTTATATGTGTCAAATAATCTTAAACTAATTTTGACTAAACTTATATAAGTAAGATTATTAGCTTATATAATGCTTTTATAAGCCCTAAAAGTGTGACTTTTAAACGGTTGAGCTATATAGCATGTTATATAAAAATTACAATTTTACCTCAATTATTTTAAATGTAACATTCATATTTTATATCACATGTGCTTTTTAACCATTTACCAACGTAAGATAGACCAAGCAATTGACTTTGACTACTTATTAAACATAATCTAATCCAAACATTAACATAGGCTTTATGAGCTTATGATATATAAGTCATAAATTGCTTATATAACATAATAATAAGCCAAATTTATATGTTTAACTATACACCCTTTTAAATTGTTTGGGTTGGCCGCCTATCCTATTCCAAGAGTGCTTACCTTTCTATATTTTACTATAATAAATTAGATCGCTCGTCTCTTTGGTTTGAAAATTGCAAGTCCCGACATTCATTTTTATGGTCGGTTTATAATGAAGTTTTGTAACATCATTCGTCCTTATCACTAACATTCGGGACTTGCAATGTTATTAAGGCCAACCAGGGATGAACGGTGTAATTGATAAATGTTACAAAACTTCATAATAATGACCGACCATGCAAAATTGAAAGTTGAGGACTTGCGTTTATATTGACCAAACCACGGACGAATGGTGTAATTTACTCATTTTACTATTTGTGTTACATAATCACATATGATTTAACATGATTAGTGTAGAACTAGCGGGTACCCGCATGCGGTGTCGTGTGAGTAGCATTAAAAGATGACTAAGCCATAAGGGAGTGTTTGGTTCCGTTTAGGATGGTGGGCAAACCTCATCGAGGACGATGAGTCCCTGGGGAGGACGATGGTCCCTAGGCAAAGAGGGTGATTGTAACACCTTAGGCAAATCCCACATCAATAGAGGCCGAGAGATTGGGTATAAGAATAACATCCGCTTATCGACACAACGTTTTGTGGTTCTCAAGTAGGTTCAAAGGAACTAATGAAGTGTGTGAGAGAGTAGCAGTATGGGTGACCTACCGAAGTCTCACACGAGGACCACAAAACAAAGTTGTGAGCCAAAAGCGGACAATATTGTTATCGAGGGCGGGATGTTACAAGTGGTATCGAGCCACTCTAGTCGTTCGATGGTGGGGCAAACCTCATCGAGGCGATGAGTCCCAAGGGGGAGGCAGGGGATTGTAACACCTAGGAAAATCCCACATCGATAGAGACCTAGAGATCTTGGGTATATAAGAATAACATCCACCTTATCGGACATAACGCGTTTGTGGTTCTGCAGTAGGGTTCACAAGGAACTAGCGCTTAGTGTGCTCGTGTGAGTAGCATGGTATGGGTGACCTACGGAGGTCTCACACGAGGGACACAAAACAAAGCCGTGAGTCACAAGGCAAGGACAATATTGTGTTCAGGGCGGGATGTTACAAGTGGTATCGAGCCACTCTAGAGCGTTCGGGATGGTGGGCAAACCTCATCGAGGAAGATGAGTCCCTAGGGGTGATTATAACACCTTAGGCAAAGAGGGTGATTGTAACACCTTAGGCAAATCCCACATCGATAGAGGCCTAGAGATGGGTATATAAGAATAACATGCTTTATCGACACAAGATTTTGTGGTCTACTATGAGTGGGTTCACAAGGAACTAGCAATTATGTGCTCGTGTAGAGGTAGCCGGTATGGATGACCTACCGGAAGTCTCACATGAGGGCCACAAAACAAAGCCGTGAGCCACAAGGGCAAAGCGGACAATATTATGTATCGGGGCGGGATGTTACAAGTTTAAATTTGATGGAACTTATCATGGACTTGGAACTCTTCATCTTGAAGAAATATGATATCATGCTCTTTTTTGTTATGAAACGATCGAATAGATACGGATCATTCAATAAGAAATATTCCTTATCGAGTTGTGAAACAAATTTTAGGATGTGACATTTTAGCGAAAATTATGCGAATTCGGTTAAATAAATCCTTTCTTTTAACGCCACTTATGAAATTTGAGATATTTTAAAATAGTCGAGATGAACATCAAGAATAAGATGATTATGGATCTATCGAGTTATTTTCGGAGGATAATCAAGAAAATCTGGAGTTCATATGATCGGTGAAAGGATTTCAACATGGATAAAGTTACTATAAACTGTTGATAAATTTGATACATATATAGAGGATATGAATTCTAGTTTGATCCTTATTAGTGGATTATCGGTTTTATTTTTAGAATTGGACATGATACATACCTAAATAGGGGAGTACTTACAAATGATCCTAAGTAATTTAGGGACAATTTAGTTGCAACAAGTGAGTTCGTGAGGACACGAAACATCAAGCGGGAGAGTTGTAACATCCCGATTTTTATAGAAAATAATAGACGATTTACCTAAATTCCTATTGGTTACATGTAGTTTTTTAGTGGAATAAATATAAAAGTCCCACTTTGATGCAGTTAATGACATAGTTAACAAGGGACTTAACATGATACAAGCCCGGACAAGTTTTGCAAGGTATTTTGGTACGAGGGTTGAATGTGACAAATAACCTAAAGAAAAGATCAAAGTATATTTTATACTTAAAGTCGGTTTAGAAAATAGATTTATACTCCCTCCTTATCCATTCTCGTTTCATTTTAATTCTTTACCCCTTTTTCTTTAAAGCTTAAACCGTGAATACCGAAACCCATTTTCATATCTATTCGTCATATTCGTAGCATTTCTAAATCATAATCTTTTTTCGAGTGGTGAATCTAAACATGCCGGAGTATGAATTATGCCCTTTATAATGACTATGTCCGAAAATGCTACTATACATGACAACATCCCGCCCTCGAACACAATATTGTCCGCCTTGCCCTTGTGGCTCACGGCTTTGTTTTGTGGCCCTCGTGTGAGACTTCCCGGTAGGTCACCCATACCATCATACTCACACGAGCACACTTAACCTAGTTCCTTGTGAACCCTACTCAGATGAACCACAAAAGCGCTTGTTCGATAAAGGATGTTATTCTTATATACCCAATGGCGGATCTAAACACACACCTTGTGTTAGTGATACTTTGAGTTATATTAATAAGTACGCGGAATATACTTAGTAATACTTAGAAGATGGATTGTATGATGTAATGTAAGTGAGAACAATAACACAAAGCTTCAATATTATTAAGAATAATACAGTGATCTTGCTTATCACTAGGTTACACCTTGAAGCCTCTCAGGGTTTAATACACTAAGAACAATGACCTAGGGTTTAACACAAAGCTTCAATATTATATAGCACAAGGAGTCCTTTACAAGATAAGTATAATGCTAACAATAGAAAATATACACAAGATCTTTTCTATACTTATCTATACCAATACATAACAATTATCCTAATAGATGGTAATAATAGTACTAGCGGGATAATGTGTTTCCTTGCTAGTACATTCTTCACCGTGTCTTCCACATGCTTATCGCTGGTAATCATAGCATTATTCCCAACAATCCTCCCTAAACTTATGATTTCTCTGCAAATCAATAAGTTTCTTCAATCTGCATCATCTGAGGATTTGGGGAATTCTTCCAAACACTTCACTTTTCTTAAAGCCCGAATAGCTCAACATTGACCTTGAATCCTATGTAACAAAGCTCGACCTTCAGTATCTTCATGAACTCTTATTATTGTAGACAACATCACGTGAGAGTTCCAACCGAGTGGATACTCTTTCTCAAAAACATAAATGCATCTACTCCGTGTTTATAGAAACATGATGAACTTCACATGAATCATAGTAAGTCCATGTAGTACCAACACATGAAGCTTCAAACTTCGAAAAGTATCATTAGCATCCGGGTCATGAGCCTTCTTAGATCAACCAAGAATCGCATTTCCTTCATATCTTTAAGATTGTCAAATCAAACCTTTCTTGAACTAATCTCCACAATGTATCAAGATCATCTCGTCACATGCTTTGATGAGTTCTTCAAACCGAATGAATGATGAAGTTTCACCACCTATTATAATCTTCCATGTTGGAGCAAAATTGCTAGCGATACACTTCCCAATCAACAATAGGATGTCTCGACTTGGTTGGGTCGGGATAAAATCTCCTTCTTCAATCAAAATCATGCCGCTTATTTGTTCTTCCGTGAGTTTCTCGATTGAACTTCTTGTTCTTTAGCAAATCTTGTTTTCTTAAAAGTGTGAGATTCACTATCTTTGGCTTTTCTCTTCGATGAGGATATCTTCTTTCTTCTTCTTCGAGTTCATAGGAATAAAGTCATTATCTTGCCTTTTAACCTATAGTAGATACCTTCAATCGATCATCATTCATCCCTTGGATTGATTCTTTTCCACCACCAACACCGCAACAATAAGCTTTCATCATTGAGATAACTTGTGCCTTGGTTGGTTGTCTTGGTTTCTTTGACCCTTTCGATGAACCAATTGCATCTTGAAGTGCTTTCTATTCTTCATTTAAATGAAGTCCTTCAACTGTGTTGTTCTTTGTTCCTCACTTAAAGATTTATCGCAACTAGGTCAATTGCTTTCTTCTTGACTCGGATCATTAGCAATCAAGAACTCAATCTCTTGTTCTAAAGGTACATATGTAAACTCGGATCTTTTCTCCAATATTGTGGGTGGAAAGGAAAGTGGATTTACATCCATTGGAGCGGTGGTTTCCATTCGTCCACCTTTTAGCTTCCATGAAGTTCGCAACTCTATTTCATCTAGCCTTTTCTTGTTTGCAACTTCATCTTCTCCGAACTTTCTAGCAACTTCGCATCATGATCAATTTGAGCTTGTACCTCTTTGAAACATTCCTTTTGGTTGCTCTTCACCGCACAACTACTTTACCTTTTCCTTCTTCTTCTTTTCAAGTTCTTCCTCCTCGGTGGTAATATTTTGTCCAAAGGGTGAATGATATCATGGAAATATTTGCAGGAAGTTGCTTGCTCGGTTGACTTGTATCAAGTTGTCATTGAGGAACTTCTTCTGAGTATCAACTTCCTCGGACCTTTGCTTTCACCTATTTGATCATCAAATGCCAAATCAAGAACTCCAAAATCAAAATCGATCCGAATCACCTTCATCTCCAAAATCAATTTTCCTCCCTTGGTTTTAGCATCCGTTTTCCTCCCTCCAAAATCTTCACCGAATTCCTCAGTCACCATCATGAGGTGAGGATGGAGATGAAATCACTATCTTTGCGTCTCCTTGTTTCAACCCCGCAACTCTTTCTTCAAAGTCGAATCTCTTCTTGCAATTTTGTAACATCCTTGGCATATTGCTCCTTACTTGTGCCAAGTCTTCTCCAGATTCAACCCGCTTAGTTAACTTGGTACATAGTTCCATCAAATCCATAGGTTGACCAACGCCTCAACACTTCCAATTGTGTGACCGTTGGGAGAGGTGAATCAAATGGCATTGGCTCGATTCCATCCTAGTTGGACTAGGTTGAAGCCGGAACCACCAACGCTTGTTCCTAAACCAAGGATCGGGACATGTTGGTTGTAACGAGGAGTTGGCTGTTTTGCCTCCTCTCAAGGTGTGAGTAATCGGTGGAGTGTAGTTAATGGTTGGACCGTGATTGTGGGTGTGTTTTGGGATACAACCGGGATTGTTGCATCTTCACAGCATGCAATTCTTGCAAGCATTTGAGGAAAAAGTGGTTTAACAACCCCATTACCATCCTTATCCATGTTTTGAAAAACTTTGGGCTTAAGGCGGATTTTATAAACTCTTGTATGGGTTGCAATGGAAATTCATTTAACATCGCTTGCACAAACCTTGGGTACATCAAAATTTTTGTTGAACTCTTTACATTGCCTTGCATACTTGTAAAAATATATTTAGACCAATTAAAAATCCTATATTGGCTAGACAAACCAAAGGGTGCCATTGTTGAACTGAATTGTTGAGTTTGTTAGACTCCTGGACCGTTTAGAGCATCTAGGGTTCGACAATCACAATGATAATAAACTTGGTCGGCGGAATAAAACAAATCATAGTTATTGACACAAGGTTTTTCATTATAATCACTCCAAGACTCAAATAATATCAAATATTATTTGATCGAATAATCGGTTACACTTAACTTTAACGAGGATCAAAGATCCTTGAGGCTAAACTACACAAATTCTAGGCGCCCACAGAGGACTTGCGCCTGAACACACACACACCTTTATTCGACTACATTATGGAAGACTTAATTAATAAAACCTACACCCCATGTCCTCTTTATATACTAGAGGATTAGGGTTTACAAATCTCCAAAGGACTAAATAATAAATCTTCATTTACAAGCAAGTCCCTCCATCTTTTGTAGGTTTCATCTTTGTCACTTTAAGTCCCTTTATTTCATTCTTCTATTTACTTTGTCTCATCAAATCAAGAATCCAAACAATCTTCCCTATTTGATGATGACAAAATAAACAAAGTCATGTAGAACTTCCCAGACAAGTAGCAAAAGTTGAGATGTAAACGTCTCCCTAAATGAAACAAATCTTGTCTTCCTTGTCTTCCCTTAATCCATTCCACGCCACTCCAATATCTCTTCCCCGTTATCAACAAATAGGAATGCAAGCGAGAAACTTCCCTTGAGTGGTGCATGAACATCAAATGATTCTTCAAATCAGAAGCTCCTTGTAGTGATCACTTGTGAAGAAAACCAAATATAACGAACTTGATGTAGAAGTAGAATAACCCAAACTTGCGCCTTATGTCTTGTTTATCCAGTGACTCGAACATATACTAACCAATGTATAGGGAGACCGCAATCTCTTGACAATAATCATCGAGCACAATAACGCACTCCTTTAAGTGTTCGTCAATTCTTCATCACAATCATTGAAACAAACAAGTTACCTTAAAAGTAGTGAGAATCCTTTTAAGATATGATAAAACACGTATCCAAGTAATTCCACTTGACCTTCAAATAAGTGATAAACAATCTCCTTCGAATCACTTCTTCAATAAAAACCAAAACGAGCTTTTAACACTTGTAAGAACAACTTCCAAAATCCTTTGTGTGTGAACCAAATAACCTTCTTGTGTGAACCATCCAAACTCCGAACATTATCCAGAGAAAATCATGTACTATCCGATATCGAGCAAAACTAAAAAGATAAACTTATTTATCGGATAACATAATCATTAATACAAATATCGTCATTAAACGTTATTTATATTTTTGATCTTTGCCTAAGTTTTGTTAACGAAAAAGTAAATTTAATTTATAAAAGCTTAAAGCTTGTCAAGGTTATTAGATATTAAAACAAGCTTTCTCAAACAATATATTCATCATTCAAGATTTACATTTATGATTAGTAACATCTTGATATGACTCTAATCATTATGTATGATAGTAGTTTGTAGAATGTTAGGTTTAAAACCAAACACTACTTAAGCATTGCATATTTCTATAAATAGTAATACAACATTTGACATCATGTATTACATCATGGAAATCATTAGAAGATTCCATTAGATATTTTGTGAAGATTTGTACTCTTCATATCTTGCACAATCTCACTTAGATAGAGTTGACTTTAGGCAAGATTTGATATCTTGGTGTCGACGGCCGGTACAAAATGGTACAGGCGGAACCCTTTTAAGGGTCCGGTCGGACGCCTCTCCATTTTGGCTATAAATAGCAATGCCAAGCCAAGTAGTTTCTCATCCCTTTCTAACATACTCTCATACATATCTTTCTCTAACCTTTCTAATTCATCATATCATATTAGTGATCTCTTTTGTAGCAAAGAAGATCAAGTCATATTCAAGCTTCAACGAGAAGTTGGAAGTCTTGTTTGTTTAGTGTTGTATGATCTAGTGTTGATCCATACTTCATTGTTGTATCAAACCATCATAATCTTGTGAGTGTGAGTGGTTAGTATTTTAGTCCTCAAAATACATTGTGTGGGGAGTTGTACCCTTGGAAAGAACTCGACATCTAGCTTAGTGTCGGAAATAGTGTGCGAAGTGTAAAGGTTTTCCCCGGTGAAAGGAGCTTGTTGACTAGTGAAGTTAAACCTCGAGTGTGAGACTCGGGAGTGGAGTAGGGCAAGGAAAAAGAGTCCTTGTAGGCGAACCACTATAAACAACTTGTTGTGGTTTGATCATTTCTTTCCTTATTTACTTATTACATATTGCTTGCATATTTCATTAACATACTTAAGATCAATATCAATTGATCTTTCAATAAGTTTCAAAACAAAGTTTTAATCGGAAACTATTCAACCCCCTTCTAGTTTTCTACATTGGTACCGAGCCTCGTTGCTCAAGAATTTCTAAAATAACTTGTATTTTATAAACTTGAAACGATCCATGGATTCGAAAACTTTAAAGAAGGGCAATCTATTCAAAGACCACCACTCTTTGAAACCAATGGATTTATCTATTGGAAAAACCGTTTTGAAACATATGTAAAATCAAATGATATAGATCTTTGGTTTATTATTGTTAAAGGAGATTTTAGTTCTACAACAAAGGATATTTCCGTTGATGAACAAAAGAAATTAGTTGCTAAAATAATGAAGCTAAAATGATGCTTTATAATACTTTACCTAGAAAAGAATATGAAAGAATTTTTATGTGTGAAACCGCCAAAGATATTTGGGAATCTTTAATTGTTACACATCAAGGTAATTACAAGTCAAGGATAACAAAATTGATCTTCTTGTTCAACAATATGAACAATTTGTTATCCCAAGATGAAACCATTGATTGTGGCTTTGCTCGTTTAACACTATCATTACATCACTTAAAGCACTTGATGAATCTTTTCGTAGTAAGAACTTTGTCGAAATTTCTTAGAGCACTCCATCCCAAATGGAGAGCTAAAGTGACCGCTATTGAAGAATCAAAAGATCTCTCAATAATGTCACTAGGCGAGCTAATTAGCAACCTCAAAGTTCACGAAATGGTGATGGAGAAAGATTCGGAGATCATCAAAGGAAGAAAGGAGAAGATCAAATCCGTTGTCTTAAAGCAAAGGCGGAATCAAGCGATGATGGTGAATCTTGTTCCGATAGTGAAGATGAGGAGTATGCCATGGCGTTAGAGATTTCAAGAAGTTCTTTAGAAGAAGAGGAAAGTTTGTAAGACAACCTCGAGAAGAAAAGGCCATTCAAAAGATCGGGATGATAAGAAGATTAAAGGTGAAAGAAAGTGTTTTAGATGTGGTGATGCAAGTCATCTCAAGAGAATGTCCCAAGCCACCCAAAAGCAAAACTCAAAGAGCTTTTGTAAGTGGTGCTTGGAGTGATAGTGAAGCGATGAAGAATCAAGCAAGGAAGAGATCGCCTAATGGCACATGAGTCAAATGAGGTACTTTCCGACTCTTCTTATTCTTCTATAGATGATGACACATTGCAAAAACAATATAATCAATTGTGTGAGCTAAGTCTAAAAATCATAACTAAAATGAATTTCTAAAACCAAAAGGAGTTTTGGAAAATGAGGTATATGAGTTAAAAAAAAGCAAAACGACTTGAAAAAGGAAAAGCAAATGACGATGATTGTAAATCATGTCAAGAGCTTAATCTTGAAATAGAAAAACTAAAGCTCACACAAGAAATCTTAATAGAAAATAATTCTAAGTTTAAAAGGTTTAACAAAAACATCGCCTTGCCGATGAAATAGTTAAAATCCATAAAACACCGGAGACATGAATGGGCTAGGTTTTAATGAAGTATTAATTCCAAAGAGTCAAAACAAAACGGCCAAAAGGGCGAACATTCATCAAAATTGTCTTGATCAGACGGACGAACGGAACCAAAATAAGGGTTCGTCCTGCAAAATGGTACCGGGTACTTCAGAAGAATGTTTGCAATGACCAAATTTGTTAAAGTAACAAAGAAAACTGATAATGTTAAACTAAACCAGCCATTATATCGGAGTAGGACTTGTTAAAATGAATTTAGATCAAAAACTACTCAACAACGATATAAAACTTCTTTGCCAACGCCCTTTCCTAAGAGCATCCACAACGTTCAACCTAACTACCAACACAACGGTTGGAATCAAAACTTTCCTAGACCATATCAAACTCCGATTACATGCCATGGAACCCTTACCCATCATTTCCATACATGAATCAAATAAATGGTATGTTTAACCCAAACGGACCCATGAGATATGGGGACCAAATGTTTGAGTTATTTGCTTCTTAGGTATGCTTGAAAGTTGGATTGGAACCGATGAATGGATAAAAGATAGTGGATGCTCACGACACATGACGGCAACAAAAGTCTCTTCTCATCATACCAAGAGTATGGCGGAGGTAATGTCACTTTCGGTAGCAATCTCAAAAGCAAAATCATTGGCAAAGGTACGATTGCTCATAACTCTCTAACTATTGAAAATGTTGCTCATGTGGATAGGTTAGGATTTAATCTACTTAGTATTAGCCAACTATGTGATAAAAAGTATAAAGTACTATTTGATGAAAATGGTAGTAAAATACTAAAGATGGTATCACCATAGCTAAAGGAGTTAGGAAAAATAACATATACGCCATGAAAATAGATAAAACATATAATGACAAACTTTGCTTAACAACATTAGACGATAGCTCATCTCTTTGGCATAGACGCTTAGGTCACGCTAATATGAGACTTATACAAAACCTATCTTCAAAAGAGTTGGTTAGAATTTACCAAAACTAAAATATGACCAACACTTTTGACCTTGCAAAATTGGTAAACAAACACGTAGTAGTCACAAATCTAAAAATATGGTGTCCACATCTAAGTGTCTAGAAATTACATATGGACTTGTTTGGACCATCCGCTATAAGAAGCTATGGAGGCAACTTATACACTTTGGTCATAGTAGATGATTACTCAAGGTTTACTTGGACGTTATTTTTGAAAACCAAAATGAAGCTTTTGATAAATTTGAAATACTTAGCAAGAAAATTCAAAATCTTCTAGGTGTCAAATTGTGTCGATCCGAACGGATCATGGTCGTGAATTTGACAACGAAACTCAATTTGGAAACTTTTGTGATACAAATGGTATAACACATAACTTTTCCGCCCACGAACACCTCAATCAAATGGAGTAGTAGAACGTAAAATAGAACAATTCAAGAAATGAGTAGAACAATGCTTAATGAACAAAACATTCCTCAAAAGTTTGTGTAACGTTGACACTTCTACATATATTTTAAATAGAGTCATAATACGTCCTTTCCTAAACAAAACACCATGTGAACTTTATAAAGGTAAAAGCCAACATTAGGATATTTTAAAGTCTTTGGTTGTAAATGTTTTATTCTTAATACTAAGGATTATCTCACCAAGTTTGACCCAAAGTCTTATGAAGGTGTATTTCTTGGTTACTCTCAAACTAGTAAAGCTTACATTGTCCTTAATAAAGAAACAATGATAGTCGAGAATCGTTGAACATAACATTTGACGAAGTCCACCTCCTCTAAGACATCACCTTTGGTAGATGATGACTTAGTTGAAAGTCAAATAATAGAAAGTCAAATTAATAATAACAAGGAAGATGAACCATCAAATAAGGAAATTGTCAACATCAAAGAATCTAAAAGTCATCCATTAGAAAAGGTCATAGGACAACTTAATCAAAGAACCTTAAGGTCACAAGCTCAAAATCAAAGTAATCATTTTTGTTTTGTATCCACCATTGAACCAAAACCATAAATGAAGCAATAAAAGATGAATCATGGGTAATGGCCATGCAAGAAGAATTAAACCAATTGTTAGAAATGATGTTTGGAAACTAGTTCCAAAACCCAAAGATCAAACTATAATTGGAACAAAATGGGTCTTTCAAACAAAATGGACGAAAATGGTATAGTATCTAGAAACAAAGCTAGGCTTGTTGCACAAGGTTATAATCAACAAGAAGGAATCGACTATGATGAAACTTATGCACGTAGCTAGACTTGAATCCATTAGAATATTACTTGCTTATGCATGTGCTTATGACTTTAAATTATTTCAAATGGATGTTAAAAGTGCTTTTCTTAATGGGTTTATTAACGAAGAAGTGTATGTTGCTCAACCTCCCGGTTTTACGGACTTTGAGAAACCACATCATGTCTTCAAACTCAAGAAAGCATTATATGGCCTTAAACAAGAACCTAAAGCTTGGTACGACTGCCTTAAGACTTTTCTTATTGATAACAAATATACTATGGGATTAGTAGATAATACTCTTTTACTAAGAAAAGGAATCGAAAATTATTATTGTTCAAATATATGTTGATGACATTATATTCGGATCAACTTGTCAAGAACTATGTAATGATTTCTCTAAAATCATGCATGACGAGTTTGAAATGAGTATGATGGGTGAGTTAAACTTCTTTCTAGGACTTCAAATTAAACAACTAGAAGATGGTATTTTCTTTAACCAATCTAAATATATAAAAGACATGCTTAAGAAATTTGGTCTTGAAGATTCCAAACCAACTAAAACACCCATGTCCTCGGACACTAAACTCACCAAGGACGAAGAAGGTGAATCCGTAGATAACACTAAATATAGAGGAATGATTGGTAGCTACCTTACCCTACGGCTAGTAGACCCACATTATGTTTAGTGTTTGTCATGTGCTCGCTTTCAAGAAACCCAAAGGCATCACACTTAGAAGCATTAAAAAGGATTTTTAGATACATTAAGGGAACAACGTGTTTAGGATTATGGTATCCCAAAGGAACGGGTATAGAAACCATAGTGTATGCCGACTCGGATCATGCCGGTGATTATGTCGATAGAAAAAGTACAAGTGGTATTTGCACTTTTGTTGGACATTGTCTCACCTCATGGTTTGCAAAGAAGCAAACGGCTTTAGCCATCTCTACCATCAGCCGAATCGTCTCACCGGAAAAGCATGTCAACAAGTGATGACCAAGCGCATGGAAAAAGTATGAAGCATGTTGATGAGATCGGGTCATAATAGAAAATTTCTCTTCTTAAGATAAAGCGCCATCACACGTACACTTTTCTTTCTTTAGGAACGAGGCATGAATTGTTGTGTTCATACGTCATAAGAAGATTTCTCTTCTTTCAAAGATAAAGCGCCTCGAGACGTACACTTTTCTTTTCTTTAGAGTACGAGGCCCGAATCAAGTGAACAGACGTCATAATCTCTCTTTTCAATCTCTTTTGGCAAAACATGTGATCAACCCCATTATTATTCAAGAGGCTCTTTGTTGTGACAAATGATGGAGAAAACCCAATATGATGAATTTGACCACAAGTAAACTAACCCGAACTCGTGACTTAAACTTGCACATGTGTAACAAAGAGCGGTGCCGAGAATTCATGCTCCATTGAATCTCTTAAGTACTCTATACTCTTCAACCAACCAACCATCAAGTAATAGACGTACATTACCTCTTGAAAATCCACAATTTAATGTGACACTGAGCACTACAACGTAACTCCTTAAAGTGATAGTTATTTTGTAGTGGTATGAGCCCAATTCCCCCAAGTGGTAAAAGAAAAGGTAAAAGACACCCAACAATAACTAGATTTCCAAGTCTTCGTTTTTGATAATAAGCATCGAACAAGGATCATGAAGAATCTTCATCCAACCATCCCGATACCTTCGATACTAAGTACACTCGCCGTGATATTTCACTTCAAACTCAAATAAATAATCTTGAATTAACGCCGTTGTCACATCTTCTTCGAATCGCTCAAATCTAGCCTCCTTTAACGTTAAAAGTGAACTTTGATAATGGTTTCATCCCGACCATGGTTTAATAAGCATAACCCCGTAAAACTTTGAAGTGACCAAACCGCCATGACGAATATCCAAACACACATCCAATTCATGAAGTACACCTTTTATCCCTTCTTGAAGTAAACCGTAGCACCAAAGATCAAATGAGATCCGAAATACACTTTCCTTTCTCGGGGCGGTTCCATCATTACGGATTTTACAACTCTATGGTTTAAACCGAGAAATAGTTTCTTCATGGATTTTACAAAACCAAGAATAAACCGTAAGATAGATCCGAAATGCACTTTACTAATACCAGGATGTTTCCATTGTCACGGATTTTACAAGTCTATGATTTAAACCGAAATAGGTTCTTCATGGGATTTTACAAAATCAAGACAAAACCGTAAACAATATCATCTTGAATATGTTATAACAATTTGGGTTTCGGTGAATATCTGTTTAAGGGGAACATGCAGCGGTTCATTCTCCAACACCAACAACATCATCAACCATCCAATAAATAATTTGGTAAACACATCATTCACGCATTCTGTCGGCTAATTTAATGACCACATGGAGAAGTGAACCCAATATACCAAACTTGATCATGAAGTAGAATTCCCCAGATTTGTCACTTAAACTTGTACTAATCTTCGTGAATAAGAAACGGTGTACCCAATGTACAAAACCTCTTGACATTCTCCACTGAGAGAGACACCGAAGTGATAGCTACGTTGTGGGTTAACCGAGAAAGAATCACAAACGTAACTAAATAGCCAAGTCTTTCTCACACTCTATATAGGTCCAAACAAGTCATCTTCGCGGAAGGCTAGAAAGAAAGAAGATGAAATAAGTAAACGTGCCCGGAAAAACCTCACTTCAAATTCAAATAAGAGATACCGTCCAAACAACCCCGTAGTCAACTTTTCAAATAAAGCACTTCTAGCCGTGACATAATATTATTTGTGAAAATGTATAAGCCAAAGTGCTAAGCTTCATCTCCCATTGAAGCACACCAAATCTCATCATCAAAACTAGTTATCACAAATCTCATAGAATCCAAATCACAAAAACCTCATATCATCAATCTCATTTTTGTCAAATCTATTCAGTCCATCAATCAAATCCAAGAAATGACATACACTGACACAACCGATTTACACAAACCCATAATTGGTACAACTCCTCTCCAAGTGAAATACCTCATCCTTTTAAATCCGTTCAAGCCCATGTGAAAAGCAAATACGATCCATCTTTATTCACAAAGTATCCATAACCGTGTATCCTCGTGAAATTAATATCAACATACCACTCTTAGTCCAATTAATTCCAAGAATTTGTATCCAATTAATATAACCAACAAAGACATACGGTTGACAAATGTATGAATACAGTTATGCTCATATCACGACATAGTACTCATCAATACGCCATCGACCTAAATCAGTTAATAGTCCCAAATGAGTTTTTCAGCTTACATCATAGAGAGGCCCAATTGATCCAACAAATATTCAATCCAACCAAAGCCCATTGCAAAGGCAGATCACATGTAACCTAATTTTCGGGAGTATTTAAACCATACATCTCTCATAATTCCAAACCCTAAAAGATTAGTTACATCCGCCTCTCATCAAAAACTATCTCAAGCCCTAAAACATCTTACACAAAAACGCAGACAATTAAAGAATGACGAAACCTAATCATTCTCACAATATACCGCCTCCCATCATATATTTCACCTAACAAACCCTAATCATCCTCATTCAAATTCATCCGCCTCACTCCAAAAACAACTCTCTAACCTGCTTTCCAAGATCCGTATGTTTAAGCATGAAACCAAGTGATATCAATCATTAATCCAGTCCAACGAATCCTTTCAAGCTCGCCATAGGGTTGGCTTGAGCTCGATATTACAGCCACAGGGATGGCTATGAGATGTTTTATTAGTTCTTCAAGATAGTCATGATTCTCGTTTCACTTCACAGGTAGGTTTTATGAACGAATAATCCAATTTTGTTTTGATATGATTGTTGTTCTTATAACGAATCAAAGATTGATATTAACAATATTGTTAAAATCAAATCTTTATTTTCGGATATTGTCACAACCTTAAGATCAATGATGAAAGGATTGACTCGTGAATAAGACTCTTGGAAGTCTTGATGTTTCATTTTGATAACCACGAGTCATGAAATCTGAGATCATGTTTGGTGTCTATTGTTGCTTTAGAGTCTTGATCAATGATGAAGTTTTTGATTCGTGATATAGACTTGATAGTCTTGATTATTCATATGAGATCCACGAATAAAAAGAATTGAGATCTTTAAGTTTTCACATCGCTAGGGTTGAGACATGGAAGGTTGAATATTGTTGGAGTTGGTTTTTGTTTTGGATCGATCGTTGCTTCATATACATCTCGGTTTTTTTTTTTTTTGAGTCTTGAATAAAATGATATAGACGATGGAGGATAGGATAGATTATGAGAAGTTGCTGAAGTTGTGATGTTGGATTCGTATGAATCGGATCTGTTAACTTTTGTGTCTTCTCGTATGACCATTTTCATGGACCAATGATGGTTTAAGACTGAGGTCGAGGCGTTGTTTTTGTTATGGTATATATGTGGTCGTTGTTGGTCTAAGTCGAGTTGTGTTCGAGTTCTGTTCTTCTTCTACCTTTCTGCTCATGTCAAGTCGCCGTGGCCAAGTCGCTAGGCTAACTCGCCACGGCCAAGTCGCTAGGCTAACTCGCCACGGCCAAGTCGCTAGGCTAACTCGCCACGGCCAAGTCGCTAGGCTAACTCGCCACGGCCAAGTCGCTAGGCTAACTCGCCACGACCAAGTCGCTAGGCTAACTCGCCACGACCAAGTCGCTAGGCTAACTCGCCACGACCAAGTCGCTAGGCCAAGTCGTAGCGACTTGTAAAGACAAGTCGCTATTTAGAAATAACTCGTTGCCCCTTTTCTGTCACAAGTCGCTATTGACTTTCAAAAAAGTCAACGATATCTAAGTCGCTACAGAGATACAGTGAATCTGGAAATCTTTAAATGATAACTTGCTAGCAAGAAATTATGAGTTTTCCGACCTCTTTTCCGACCATATTCATACTAACCCAGAAGAACTCAGAAAACAGCATAAAAACTATCATTAAGACCTGTTTTGACCTTGAAAATTCAGACTATATGACCATTTAACATCAACTGCATTCTGACGGAAAAGCAGTTGGACCAAGGCAGAAATAGAGAATACCATACCAACCATTTACAAACTGTTTTGACTAAGATAATAAGAGAATAGATTTCAACCAACAAACTAGTACAAAAACAGTTTACAACAAGATTCAAAACCAACATAACTATGATACAAAACCACACAAATCAAGGATAACACAATAACCTTGGCTCGGTACCAATTGTAGGATCGTTATTTTATTGTGTTTGATGATTCGGGTGGTCTTGGGAGATCAAAATACATGTTAGCCATTAGAGAGAAAGTTAGAGTTGGGTGGTTTCTTGGTAGAGTTACTTCACAAAATGTAGAATATTAGATTGAAGCACCACCCTTCCATGGATGGAAGGGTATTTATACTACAAATACACGACCTCCTATCGGCTTGTGGATCGAGGATACAATGGGTAAAGACCGTCCTTCCTCCACGGAGTTGCACTCGCTAAACTAAACTAATAACTAACTAATAAACGATAAATAACATAACTAACGACAAGTCTACGAGCTAACTTAAGCTAGATAACATTTGGGGTGACCGACTCTTCACTACGGAATTTTCTAATTCCTAACAAAAATATTAAAATTTTCAAACGATATAAGTAAATTTCTCGCTTGTAATGGAAGTTCAACTTTCATAAATTTATAATCGGGTACTTATATTGGTTATTTTGAACTTTCTCATACTAGACATTAGCAATTTGTTATATTTAGTACCTTTCTTGACATTTTCGTAAAGATAAATCATGTTATAAATATGATTTGTGAAAAGTTAACTATCACAACAGTTATCTAAATTTTATTAAGCGGTTCGGGGTTGTATGAACCAATGATTATGCTTTGGGCAACTTTAACCCGTTAGGCCCATTTCCATTTAGCTTTAGTTTTCATTATATCCACTTGACCCATCGAAATAGAACATAACCAAGATCCACCCGTTACTAAAAGTGAAATCGGTTGAAATTGACATATTTACTATAAGTACAAAAGGACACCTCTCCTCTGAGGTCTCGTGGCACACCCCACGAACAGTGTGACTCAATTTTATCAAAGGAAAAGAATATGGCTCCTCAATGTCATTAACTCCTCGTTAGTATCCTCATTAGATGCTTCTTCTTCCTCTTTATAGATCGTGCATATGTTTTGGGGATCATTGTTTGGATCGGTCTATTTTGACACGATGACACATAATATTCTCGATGGTAGTGAGAGATGATCTGACATCTGCCCAATTTCGCACTTAGAGTGATATCCTCAAACTTCCACTAACACCATGGCTCGACAACATCTTAGAGTGATTTCCTCAAACTTCATGAACTGAGACATCTAAAACAATAGTTAGATATATATTTTCACATGTGACCGAGTGGTTCACACATCTTAAATAGCTACGAGACATATATTTTCACATGTGACCAAGTTCACACATTTTTTAAATCTATGAGACATAGTTTCACATTTGTTCAAGTTGTTCACATGTCTTAATAAGCTACGAGACTTATTTTCACGTGTAACCAAGTTGTTGAAATATAACTCGATTTGTGTTGATGTCTTAAAATAAGGTATTTAGATTTGAGAGGTTTTGATAAGATATCAAATACCCTCACATGTGAAGAAATAAGGTATCGAATACCTTCACATGTGAAGAAATTTGCTTATAACTCGATTTGTGTTGATGGCTTGAATTAAGTTATTGAGATTTGAGAGGTTTTAAATAAGGTATCGAATACCTTCACATGTGAAGAAATAAGGTATCGAATACCTTCACATGTGAAGAAATAAGGTCTCGAATACCTTCACATGTGAAGAAATAAGGTATCAAAAACCTTCACATGTGAAGAAATTTGCTTATAACTCGATTCGTGTTAATGGCTTGAAATAAGGTATTGTTGATATTTGAGAGGCTGTAATGGTTATCAAATACACTCACGTGTGAAGAAATAAGGTATCGAATACCTTCACATGTGAAGAAATTTTCTTATAACTCATTCATGTCGATGGCTTGATATAAGGTTTTGAGATTTGAGAAGCTTTAACCGGTATAAATGAAATTTAAATTTAAGCCAAATTTCTAATTCAAAGATCAGTCGTCTATTTGAACCATTATATTCATGTAACTTATTCTAATTTTGGTGTTTACAAGAGTTGAGATGATAGCAAACAACCAGGAAGGCATATAACTCCACCGTTTCGCACACAATTTTAACAATGCCTAGAATAAGTCGGTTATCGAGTATGGTGCCAATTGTATTTCAAGTGTTTATAGAATCTTAAACCCAATTTGCAAGCCTAATGACACTCAACTATCAAGTTTGGTGGTGCCAATTGAATTTCACATGTAAAAAACAACTAGGCATTTTATCAAACATGTGGTGTGCAATAATAACCAAAAGCTAAAGACAAACTCATATGGATCTATATCTTCATCAGCTTCTACCTAATAATCTAAATTATTGAACAACATAGCTAAAAAACATATAAACTAACTCATTATAAACAATTCTGAAGTTTAGCACCGAATACTTAGATTTTGAGTGATTAAAGGGTGAGAATTTGACCTTTTTACGGAATAATTCCAACAAAATAATAGTCAAATGGCAAAATTCAACACCCATGAATGTAGTCCTGAGCCGATGGGGAGTGTAAGGCGAATCTGATGAGCTGATCGAAGTAGATCGTCTTCTTCATTAATTGGGAGGGTTTTTCATTGTTAATGACGATTATCAATGTAATTATTGATCGGTGTGACTGGTGATGATTATCGTGGTGATTACGCTTAACAGGGTGAATGGTGGTGATTGGCGGTGATGGTGGTTAACGGGTGAATGGTGGTGATGGTGGTTAACTGGGTGATCAGCGGTGATGGTGGTTAACCAGGTGATCGGTGGTGATGAAGCACTGTGTTTGTGTTAGTAATGAGAGAATTTTCACGTTTCACACTTTAAATGCGAGTTGTGTGTGTGTTTTTTTTATATATATAGTATCATCAATTTAAATGACGGAAAGTGAATATGCGTGTGCAAAATCTAAGTTAATAATAGCCATTAGATTTGAAAAAAGGGAGGATCAAATCAAGGGCTAAGATCTCTTCTCACGTTCTCACGAAAATAAGAATTCTCATTTGAACGCTCCTCTATATATATATATATATATATAGTTGTATTTGTTGATTGTAAAAGTGTGAAGTTATAAGTACTATTTTTAAGAGCTCATCATAGATTTGGTATCGAGGAGGCCACCTCATTCACATTTGAAGAATAAAGTTGGCATTCATTGCGCCAACAGTTGAAGAAGAAGGAATGTGCCCATCAAGACGTCCTCTAATGACACATCTACCTGATATATCATGATCCGGTTTCTTAGCCTTGAAACTTGAACTCTGGATGAACGGTAAGCGGTGATGACTTAGTTATAGGTTTAGACTATTTGCTTGTTATTTTTACTTTACACCAATTATATCCCATGTCTTATCTTACCCTTTAGTTATGAAGCGTGTCTAGGTGATGAAGCGAGCAATCTTTGGTGTCTTCGCCATGGATTTGGTCATGTATCAATTATTTTGTCCACTTCGCCGTGACATGTTAGTAATGACGACTCACCCTTAACCTTTGTCGTGTCTACCCATATTGCCTTCGAGAATTGTTTAGTCCTTAACTCTAGTGGTGGAGATTTGTGTAACCGCCAAGCTTATGATAGAATACATGCTATGACTATGCGTTGAGTGTTCACCCCGAAATTGACACTTAGAATAGTTAAGAGATTTGAGTGTTTTGTTCCCATTTCGTGAGGTGTTCGGCTTTGTTTTATTCTAGCATAAGGGATTTTTAAACTTATATTTTACAGGTAATGGGAGATATCTTTTTAGGAATTTATCTAATAACATCTACTTGAGGGAAAGTAGAGTTTAAGTGTGGGGATATTTGATAACATCAAATAGTCCTGAATATTAAGTGTCAATTTCCCCCGATAATCTCGTATTTTATATCATTTATATGGATTTACGCTTGTTTTCCTCTATATTTCACATTCAGGTAATTTACGAGCATTGGAGCTAAAGAGACGCGGAATTAGAGAATTTATTGAAGATATATGATAGTATGCCCATTGTGAAATAATTATGGCGTAAATCCTCTCTCACATTACACCGTAACAAAGCGTGACTCAGAAGACCAACTCAACAGCAGATTACGGCGTAACTCCAATCTAGGATTATGCCGTAACCAATTAGGTCAAATGATGTTACACGTCGCTGCAAGCTACGCCGTAACTCTTTCCAATGATTACGGCGTAATCATGATTTTGTAATGTATATTGAAGATACGGCATAACTCATTCTATGTGTTACGCCGTAACCAGCTATATCTAGAGCATTATTACGTATTCATATAGGTTACGGCGTAACTCTCAACTTAGTTACGTCGTAACTAGATCTGACCTATAAATACCAGCCCTAAATTATGCATTTCACATCATTCACTCCACACACAATGCAGAGAACGTGAGTAGGGGACTGAAGGCAGATCTTGAGGAGCATACGGAGCCATCTCCAAGGGAGAAATCACTCCCTAACGATAAGCATTAGCGATATATCATTTCTTTTACTTTCAATTCACGTATTTCATTATGTCAAACGTTTAATTGATTGTTTGAAGAATATGATCAGCTAAGCACCTCGGTGCTAGCCTAGTTATGATTCCTTAATTGTTATGTTTATGTTTACATTACTTTAGATAATTGTTTCAAGTGTATGCATGCATAGTTTGTTGGTAGCTACCCTTGTTTCGTAGTTTTGAATGGCGGTAGTGTCTAGTTGCTTAGGAGAATTGACCAACCGACCCTAAGTAGGTAGACGAGTGGGAAGGGTAAGAATTGACCAACCGACGACCCTTCTTTGCTTGCGAACCCGACCAAATGATCACATGCCATTTTGATGAACTTAAGAAGTTAGGGATAAGTGTCTAAGATGCTAGTGCCCGGGCACTCATTGTTATGAATCTTGCATGTAGCGGTACTTAATGACTTGGCTTAGGGGACTAAAAACAACTGGACTTTCAAGGGTAGTAGCTTGATCTCCGGTGGAAACCTTTGTTGATAAGATAAGACGAACTGACCAAATGTTGTCCTAGCGACCTAAACCCCCACTTGAAGCAATTGAAAGTAATTACACGTGAACATAACTTGATAGGATGAGTAACTAGGTTCGCATACTTCTCCTCTATTGATCACAACCCTTGCCTTTATTTGCTTTCTTTTATTTTCTTATTTTCTTGTTTTATTAGTTTATTAATCATTTCCATCTTAAAACCAATGACATTAGACTTAATTAGAATCCGCTCACATAGCTCTTGGGACGACCTCAGTTTTACCGATTAATACACTACACACGATCGGGTACACTGCCCGTTAGTGCATAAGGTAGACCATAGGTAAACGAGACACTTATAAATATTAAAACCTGGTCAGTAAAACCTACATCAATGTATAACTTTATTTGTTCGTGGTGACTAATGTCAAGAGTCTCGTAATAAAATTTTATCAAGTCACATACTTGAATTAATATTTGTAAGTAAATGTTTACAAGTTTATGTTTTTAGCAATTGGGAGTTATAAAAACTTTCCATTTCATTTTTGGGTAATATATAAATTATAGGTTTGTATTTTCAATTAAATTGGGTTTAGAAATATAATGCGTAATACAAAATATCAGTTTATATTTTATGTGTAAAAACTCATTTTTCTAAACATGTCGGTTTTCAAGTTTTATTTATTGTTTACATCTTTGTTATATAATGTGTGACTCGTGTTTTCAATAATATTATCGCTATATTGCAAGACGTTTCGTGACGTGGAAGGCGGACGAGAGATGATCAACGAGGCGTATGTTCGAGAGTTGGTGTTGTGAGTGACCTGTCGGACAAGACAAACGTGGAATGACATCGAGAAAACACGCAAACCAAACGTACCCATTAAGGGCTGGTGCAAACCAAACGCCCTGGTGGGCTGTTGAAACCAAACGGACCCTTTTAGTTAACTGGTCTTCGGCCTAGTCTTGACCAACACACATATTATTAAAACAAACTGGGCTTGGGCTCGGCCTGGTTTACAAGCAATCTGAACGCACCCTAAACAAATAATGGGCTCTCAGTCCATACAACGAACACCCTTAAGGAATAGGCTCGAGGCCGAAGGACAAATAACAACAGCCCAACCATTAAGCGGATTGTGTTTTCACTCTCATTTGTATAAACTGTTTTTGACGCAAGGGAGTCTAGACCGAACACAAAAATGACGCGAGGAACTTTACGACCCTTTTGGTTTAGTAAAAATACACTCAAGACTTCTCACAACCACGCTCGTGGTCTTGGGGTAGTCGCGGTAACAAGCACCCTTCGGGGTGTTCCCTCTTGTGACTCAAAGCAAACAAACACTCCTGGGAGTTTACCTTGCATACCGAAAACAAACAACCATCACAATTGCTAACAAACTTGAATAGGGACTTAAATCTATGCATAAGTACTAACGTCAAAGATGTATAGAAAGTTTTAGACCAAGCCTTGCCTCGTAACGATGTCGGATTATGCTCTATTAAAATTTTCAACTTACTAAATCAAGTTTGATTGGATCTATCAGTGGGAAAACAATGATTTGCTGGAGCATAGTAAATTTTTTACGGATAAAAATTTTGGGTATTTTAATGGGTGGGCAAAATCATTTCTAATGTCCAAAACTCCAAATCATTAAAAGTGGTATGCTTGCAGGGTAATTAGAGTGTGTTAAGCTAAGCTCATATGATGGGTTTATGAGCTTATTAGTTTATATGTGTCAAATAATCTTAAACTAATTTTTGACTAAACTTATATAAGTAAGATTATTAGCTTATATAACAGTTTTTATAAGCCCTAAAAGTGTGACTTTTTAAACAGGGTTGAGCATATATAGCATGTTATATAAAAAATTACAATTTTACCCTCAATTATTTTAAATGTAACATTCATATTTTATATCACATGTGCTTTTTAACCATTTACCAACGTAAGATAGACCAAGCAATTGACTTTGACTACTTATTAAACATAATCTAATCCAAACATTAACATAGGCTTTATGAGCTTATGATATATAAGTCATAAATTGCTTATATAACATAATAATAAGCCAAATTTATATGTTTAACTATACACCCTTTTAAATTGTTTGGGTTGGCCATAGCCTATCCTATTCCAAGAGTGCTTACCTTTCTATATTTTACTATAATAAATTAGATCGCTCGTCTCTTTGGTTTGGCAAAAATTCGCAAGTCCCTCGACATTCATTTTTGTATGGTCGGTCCTTATAATGAAGTTTTGTAACATCATTCGTCCTTATCACTAACATTCAAGGGACTTGCAATGTTATTAAGGCCAACCACAGGGATGAACGGTGTAATTGATAAATGTTACAAAACTTCATAATAATGACCGACCATGCAAAATTGAAAGTTGAGGGACTTGCGATGTTATATTGACCAAACCACAGGGACGAATGGTGTAATTTACTCATTTTACTATTTGTGTGTACATAATCACATATGATTTAACATGATTAGTGTAGAACTAGCAGGGTACCCGCGTAATGCGGTGCTCGTGTGAGAGTAGCATTAAAAGATGACTAAGCCATAAGGGGAGTGTTTGGTTCCGTTTAGGATGGTGGGGCAAACCTCATCGAGGACGATGAGTCCCTAAGGGGAGGACGATGGTCCCTAGGCAAAGAGGGTGATTGTAACACCTTAGGCAAATCCCACATCAATAGAGGCCTGGAGAGATGCTGGGTATATAAGAATAACATCCGCCTTATCAGACACAACGCGTTTTGTGGTCTACTGCGAGTAGGGTTCACAAGGAACTAACAGTGAAGTGTGCTCGTGTGAGAGTAGCACTGGTATGGGTGACCTACCAGGAAGTCTCACACGAGGACCACAAAAACAAAGTTGTGAGCCACAAGGGCAAAGCGGACAATATTGTGTATCAGTAGGCGGGATGTTACAAGTGGTATCAGAGCCACTCTAGAGTCGTTCAGGATGGTGGGGCAAACCTCATCGAGGACGATGAGTCCCTAAGGGGGGGAGGCAAAGAGGGGGATTGTAACACCTTAGGAAAATCCCACATCGATAGAGACCTAGAGAGATGCTGGGTATATAAGAATAACATCCACCTTATCAGACATAACGCGTTTTGTGGTCTACTGCGAGTAGGGTTCACAAGGAACTAGCAGTTTAGTGTGCTCGTGTGAGAGTAGCACTGGTATGGGTGACCTACCGGGAGGTCTCACACGAGGGACACAAAAACAAAGCCGTGAGTCACAAGGGCAAAGCGGACAATATTGTGTATCAGTAGGCGGGATGTTACAAGTGGTATCAGAGCCACTCTAGAGCCGTTCAGGATGGTGGGGCAAACCTCATCGAGGAAGATGAGTCCCTAAGGGGGGTGATTATAACACCTTAGGCAAAGAGGGTGATTGTAACACCTTAGGCAAATCCCACATCGATAGAGGCCTAGAGAGATGCTGGGTATATAAGAATAACATCCGCCTTATCAGACACAACGCATTTTGTGGTCTACTATGAGTAGGGTTCACAAGGAACTAGCAATTAAGTGTGCTCGTGTGAGAGTAGCACTGGTATGGATGACCTACCGGGAAGTCTCACATGAGGGCCACAAAAACAAAGCCGTGAGCCACAAGGGCAAAGCGGACAATATTATGTATCAGTAGGCGGGATGTTACAAGTTTAAATTTGATGGAACTTATCATGGACTTGGAACTCTTCATCTTGAAGAAATATGATATCATGCTCTTTTTTTGTTATGAAACGTATCAGAATAGATACGGATCATTCAATAAGAAATATTCCTTATCAGAGTTGTGAAACAGAATTTTAGGATGTGACATTTTAGCGAAAATTATGCGAATTCAGGTAAATAAATCCTTTCTTTTAACGCCAGCTTATGAAATTTTGAGATATTTTCAGAAAATAGTCGAGATGAACATCAAGAATACAGATGATTATGGATCTATCGAGTTATTTTCAGAGGATAATCAAGAAAATCTCGGAGTTCATATGATCAGGTGAAAGGATTTCAACATGGATAACAGGTACCTATAAACCTGTTGATAAATTTGATACATATATAGAGGATATGAATTCTAGTTTGATCCTTATTAGTGGATTATCAGTTTTATTTTTAGAATACAGACATGATACATACCTAAATAGGGGAGTACTTACAAATGATCCTAAGTAATTTAGGGGACAATTTAGTTGCAACAACAGTAGTTCGTGAGGACACGAACAGTCCAAGCGGGGGAGAGTTGTAACATCCCGATTTTTATAGAAAATAATAGACGATTTACCTAAATTCCTATTGGTTACATGTAGTTTTTTAGTGGAATAAATATAAAAGTCCCACTTTGATGCAGTTAATGACATAGTTAACAAGGGACTTAACATGATACAAGCCCGGACAAGTTTTGCAAGGTATTTTGGTACGAGGGTTGAATGTGACAAATAACCTAAAGAAAAAGATCAAAGTATATTTTATACTTAAAGTCGGTTTAGAAAATAGATTTATACTCCCCTCCTTATCCATTCTACGTTTTCATTTTAATTCTTTTACCCCTTTTTCTTTAAACTGCTTAAACCCAGGAATACTGAAACCCATTTTCATATCTATTCTGTCATATTCTGTAGCATTTCTAAATCATAATCTTTTTCTGAGTGGTGAATCTAAACATGCTGGAGTATGTGAATTATGCCCTTTATAATGACTATGTCTGAAAATGCTACTATACATGACAACATCCCGCCTACTGATACACAATATTGTCCGCCTTGCCCTTGTGGCTCACGGCTTTGTTTTTGTGGCCCTCGTGTGAGACTTCCCGGTAGGTCACCCATACCAGTGCTACTCTCACACGAGCACACTTAACTGCTAGTTCCTTGTGAACCCTACTCGCAGTAGACCACAAAACGCGTTGTGTCTGATAAGGCGGATGTTATTCTTATATACCCAGTGACGGATCTAAACACACACCTTGTGTTAGTGATACTTTGAGTTATATTAATAAGTACGCGGAATATACTTAGTAATACTTAGAAGATGGATTGTATGATGTAATGTAAGTGAGAACAGTATAACACAAAGCTTCAATATTATTAAGAATAATACGAGTGATCTTGCTTATCACTAGGGTTACACCTTGAAGCTCTCTAGGGTTTAATACGTACTAAGAACAATGACCTAGGGTTTAACACAAAGCTTCAATATTATATAGCACAAGGAGTCCTTTACAAGATAAGTATAATGCTAACAATAGAAAATATACACAAGATCTTTTCTATACTTATCTATACACGAATACATAACAATTATCCTAATAGCAGTGGTAATAATATGTACTAGCAGTGATAATGTGTTTCCACTGCTAGTACATTCTTCACCAGTGTCTTCCACATGCTTATCAGTGGTAACTGTTAGCATTATTCCCAACAATCCTCCCCTAAACTTATGATTTCTCTGCAAATCAATAAGTTTCTTCAATCTGCATCATCTGTAAGGATTTGGGGAATTCTTCCAAACACTTCACTTTCTTCTTAAAGCCTGAATAGCTCTTGAACATTGACCTTGAATCCTATGTAACAAAGCTCTGACCTTCTCAGTATCTTCATGAACTCTTATTATTGTAGACAACATCACAGTGAGAGTTCCAGCTCTGAGTGGATACTCTTTCTCAGCAAACATAAATGCATCTACTCCAGTGTTTATAGAAACATGATGAACTTCACATGAATCATAGTAAGTCCATGTAGTACCAACACATGAAGCTTCAAACTTCCAGAAAGTATCATTAGCATCTGGGTCATAGAGCCTTCTTAGATCAACCAGTAACTGCATTTCCTTCATATCTTTAAGATTGTCAGCATCAAACCTTTCTTGAACTAATCTCCACAATGTATCAAGATCATCTCTGTCACATGCTTTGATGAGTTCTTCAAACCGAATGAATGATGAAGTTTCACCACCTAGCCTTATAATCTTCCATGTTGGAGCAAAATTGCTAGCAGTATACACTTCCCAATCAACAATAGGATGTCTCGACTTGCGTTGGGTCGGGATAAAAATCTCCTTCTTCAATCAAAATCATGCCGCTTAGTTTGTTCTTCTGTGAGTTTCTCAGATTGAACTTCTTGTTCTTTAGCAAATCTTGTTTTCTTAAAAGTGTGAGATTCACTATCTTTGGCTTTTCTCTTCAGATGAGGATATCTTCTTTCTTCTTCTTCGTAGTTCATAGGAATAAAGTCATTATCTTGCCTTTTAACTCTATAGTAGATACCTTCAATCGATCATCATTCATCCCTTGGATTGATTCTTTTCCACCACCAACACCGCAACAATAAGCTTTCATCATTGAGATAACTTGTGCCTTGGTTGGTTGTCTTGGTTTCTTTGACCCTTCGATCGAACCAATTGCATCTTGAAGTGCTTGTCTATTCTTCATTTAAATGAAGTCCTTCAACCGTGTTGTTCTTTGTTCCTCACTTAAAGATTTATCTGCAACTAGGTCAATTGCTTTCTTCTTGACTACTGGATCATTAGCAATCAAGAACTCAATCTCTTGTTCTAAAGGTACATATGTAAACTCTGGAGTCTTTTCTCTGAATATTGTGGGTGGAACAGTGGAAAGTGGATTTACATCCATTGGAGCAGTGGTTTCCATTCTGTCCAGCCTTTTAGCTTCCATGAAGTCTGCAATCTCTATTTCATCTAGCCTTTTCTTGTTTGCAACTTCATCTTCTCTGAACTTTCTAGCAACTTCTGCATCATGATCAATTTGAGCTTGTACTCTCTTTGAAACATTCCTTTTTGGTTGCTCTTCACTCTGCACAACTACTTTACCTTTTTCCTTCTTCTTCTTTTCAAGTTCTTCCTCTGCAGTGGTAATATTTTGTCCAGCAGTGGGAATGATATCAGTGGAAATATTTGCAGCAGTGGAAGTTGCTTGCTCTGGTTGACTTGTATCAAGTTGCTGTTGAGGAACTTCTTCTTGAGTATCAACTTCCTCAGTACCTTTGCTTTCACCTATTTGATCATCAAATGCCAAATCAGTAACTCCAAAATCAAAATCTGCATCTGAATCACCTTCATCTCCAAAATCAATTTTCCTCCCCTTGGTTTTAGCATCTGTTTTCCTCCCCTCCAAAATCTTCACTGAATTCCTCTGAGTCACCATCATGAGGTGAGGATGGAGATGAAATCACTATCTTTGCAGTTCTCCTTTTCTGTTTCAACCCCTGCAACTCTTTCTTCAAAGTCTGAATCTCTTCTTGCAATTTTGTAACATCCTTGGCATATTGCTCCTTTACTTGTGCCAAGTCTTTCTCCAGAGATTCAACCCGCTTAGTTAACTTGGTACATAGTTCCATCAAATCCATAGGTTGACCAACGCCTCAACACTTCCAATTGTGTGACTGTTGGGAGAGGTGAATCAAATGGCATTGGCTCGATTCCATCCTAGTTGGACTAGGTTGAAGCACGAACCACCAACGCTTGTTCCTAAACCGTAAGGATCGTGGACATCTTGTGTTGTAACGAGGAGTTGGCTGTTTTGCCTCCTCTCAAGGTGTGAGTAATCGGTGGAGTGTAGTTAATGGTTGGACTGTGATTGTGGGTGTGTTTGGGATACAACCGGGATTGTTGCATCTTCACCTGCACTGTGCAATTCTTGCAAGCATTTGAGGAAAAGTGGTTTAACAACCCCATTACCATCCTTATCCATGTTTTGAAAAACTTTGGGCTTAAGGCAACGGATTTTATAAACTCTTGTATGGGGTTGCAATGGAAATTCATTTAACACTGCTTGCACAAACCTTGGGTACATCAAAATTTTTGTTGAACTCTTTACATTGCCTTGCATACTTGTAAAAATATATTTAGACCAATTAAAAATCCTATATGTGGCTAGACAAACCAAAGGGTAAGCCATTGTTGAACTGAATTGTTGAGTTTGTTAGACTCCTTGGACCGTTTAGAGCATCTAGGGTTCGACAATCACAATGATAATAAACTTGGTACGCAGCGGAATAAAACAAATCATAGTTATTGACACAAGGTTTTTTCATTATAATCACTCCAAGACTCAAATAATATCAAATATTATTTGATCAGAATAATACGGTTACACTTAACTTGTAACAGGGATCAAAGATCCTTGAGGCTAAACTACACAAATTCTAGGCGTCCACTTAGAGGACTTGACGCCTAGACACACACACACACCTTTATTCGACTACATTATGGAAGACTTAATTAATAAAACCTACACCCCATGTCCTCTTTATATACTAGAGGATTAGGGTTTACAAATCTCTACGAAGGACTAAATAATAAATCTTCATTTACAAGCAAGTCCCTCCATCTTTTTGTAGGTTTCATCTTTGTCACTTTAAGTCCCTTTATTTCATTCTTCTATTTACTTTGTCTCATCAAATCAAGAATCCAAACAATCTTCCCCTATTTGATGATGACAAAATAAACAAAGTCATGTACGAACTTCCCTAGACGAAGTAGCAAAAGTTGAGATGTAAACGTCTCCCTAAATGAAACAAATCTTGTCTTCCTTGTCTTCCCCTTAATCCATTCCACGCCACTCCAATATCTCTTCCCCTTTTCGTTATCAACAAATAGGGAATGCAAGCAGTAGAAACTTCCCCTTGAGTGGTGCATGAACATCAAATGATTCTTCAAATCTGTAAGCTCCTTGTAGTGATCACTTGTGAAGAAAACCAAATATAACGAACTTGATGTAGAAGTAGAATAACCCAAACTTGCGTCTTATGTCTTGTTTATCCACGTGACTCTGAACATATACTAACCAATGTATAGGGAGACCGCAATCTCTTGACAATAATCACTGAGCACAATAACGTCACTCCTTTAAGTGTTACGTCAATTCTTCATCACAATCATTGAAACACGAACAAGTTACCTTAAAAGTAGTGAGAATCCTTTTAAGATATGATAAAACACGTATCCAAGTAATTCCACTTGACCTTCAAATAAGTGATAAACAATCTCCTTCGTAATCACTTCTTCAATAAAAACCAAAAACGAGCTTTTTAACACTTGTAAGAACAACTTCCAAAATCCTTGTGTGTGTGAACCAAATAACCTTCTGTGTGTGTGAACCATCCAAACTCCGAACATTATCCGAGAGAAAATCATGTACTATCCGATATCGAGCAAAACTAACAGCATAAACTTATTTATCGGATAACATAACTGTTAATACAAATATCGTCATTAAACGTTATTTATATTTTTGATCTTTGCCTAAGTTTTGTTAACGACAAAAGTAAATTTAATTTATAAAAGCTTAAAGCTTGTCAAGGTTATTAGATATTAAAACAAGCTTTCTCAAACAATATATTCATCATTCAAGCATTTACATTTATGATTAGTAACATCTTGATATGACTCTAATCATTATGTATGATAGTAGTTTGTAGAATGTGTTAGGTTCTTAAAACCAAACACTACTTAAGCATTTGCATATTTCTATAAATAGTAATACAACATTTGACATCATGTATTACATCATGGAAATCATTAGAAGATTCCATTAGATATTTTGTGAAGATTTGTACTCTTCATATCTTGCACAATCTCACTTAGATAGAGTTGACTTTAGGCAAGATTTGATATCTTGGTCGTCAGACCAAGCGGTACCAAAATGGTACAGGCGGAACCCTTTTAAGGGTCCGCCGTCCGTGATGCCTCTGTCCATTTTGGCTATAAATAGCAATGCCAAGCCAAGTAGTTTCTCATCCTTTCTAACATACTCTCATACATATCTTCTCTCTAACCTTTCTAATTCAGGTTTCATATCATATTAGTGATCTCTTTGTAGCAAAGAAGATCAAGTCATATTCAAGCTTCAACGAGAAGTTGGAAGTCTTGTTTGTTTAGTGTTGTATGATCTAGTGTTGATCCATACTTCATTGTTGTATCAAACCATCATAATCTTGTGAGTGTGAGTGGTTAGTATTTTAGTCCTCAAAATACATTGTGTGTGGGAGTAGTTGTACCCTTGGAAAGAACTCGACATCTAGCTTAGTGTCGGAAATAGTGTGCGAAGTGTAAAGGTTTTCTCCGCCGGTGAAAGGAGCTTGTTGACTAGTGAAGTTAAACTCTCGAGTGTGAGACTCGGGAGTGGAGTAGGGCAAGGAAAAAGAGTCCTTGTAGGCGAACCACTATAAACAACTTGTTGTGGTTTGATCATTTCTTTCCTTATTTACTTATTACATATTGCTTGCATATTTCATTAACATATTAAGATCAATATCAATTGATCTTTCAATAAGTTTCAAAACAAAGTTTTAATCGGTAAACTATTCAACCCCCTTCTAGTTTTCTACATTGGTACCGAGCCTCGTTGCTCAAGAATTTCTAAAATAACTTGTATTTTATAAACTTGAAACGATCCATGGATTCGAAAACTTTAAAGAAGGGCAATCTATTCAAAGACCACCACTCTTTGAAACCAATGGATTTATCTATTGGAAAAACCGTTTTGAAACATATGTAAAATCAAATGATATAGATCTTTGGTTTATTATTGTTAAAGGAGATTTTAGTTCTACAACAAAGGATATTTCCGTTGATGAACAAAAGAAATTAGTTGCTAAAAATAATGAAGCTAAAATGATGCTTTATAATACTTTACCTAGAAAAGAATATGAAAGAATTTTTATGTGTGAAACCGCCAAAGATATTTGGGAATCTTTAATTGTTACACATCAAGGTAATTCACAAGTCAAGGATAACAAAATTGATCTTCTTGTTCAACAATATGAACAATTTGTTATCCTTGAAGATGAAACCATTGATTGTGGCTTTGCTCGTTTTAACACTATCATTACATCACTTAAAGCACTTGATGAATCTTTTCGTAGTAAGAACTTTGTCAGGAAATTTCTTAGAGCACTCCATCCCAAATGGAGAGCTAAAGTGACCGCTATTGAAGAATCAAAAGATCTCTCAATAATGTCACTAGACGAGCTAATTGGCAACCTCAAAGTTCACGAAATGGTGATGGAGAAAGATTCGGAGATCATCAAAGGAAGAAAGGAGAAGATCAAATCCGTTGCTCTTAAAGCAAAGGCGGAATCAAGCGATGATGGTGAATCTTGTTCCGATAGTGAAGATGAGGAGTATGCCATGGCCGTTAGAGATTTCAAGAAGTTCTTTAGAAGAAGAGGAAAGTTTGTAAGACAACCTCGAGAAGAAAAGCCATTCGAAAAGATCGGGATGATAAGAAGATTAAAGGTGAAAGAAAGTGTTTTAGATGTGGTGATGCAAGTCATCTCATAGAGAATGTCCCAAGCCACCTAAAAGCAAAACTCAAAGAGCTTTTGTAAGTGGTGCTTGGAGTGATAGTGAAGACGATGAAGAATCAAGCAAGGAAGAGATCGCTCTAATGGCACATGAGTCAAATGAGGTACTTTCCGACTCTTCTTATTCTTCTATAGATGATGACACATTGCAAAAACAATATAATCAATTGTGTGAGCTAAGTCTAAAAATCATAACTAAAATGAATTTCTAAAACCAAAAGGAGTTTTGGAAAATGAGGTATATGAGTTAAAAGAAAAAGCAAAACGACTTGAAAAAGGAAAAGCAAATGACGATGATTGTAAATCATGTCAAGAGCTTAATCTTGAAATAGAAAAACTAAAGCTCACACAAGAAATCTTAATAGAAAATAATTCTAAGTTTAAAAGGTTTAACAAAAACATCGCTCTTGCCGATGAAATAGTTAAAATCCATAAAACACCAGGAGACATGAATGGGCTAGGTTTTAATGAAGTATTAATTCCAAAGAGTCAAAACAAAACGGCCGAAAAGGATGAACATTCATCAAAATTGTCAAGATAAAGACGGACCGAACGGAACCAAAATAAGGGTTCCGTCCGTTGAACAAAATGGTACCGCGGTACTTCAAGAGACGTAATGTTTGTGATACGGACCGTAATGAATTTGTTAAAGTAACAAAGAAAACTAATGATAATGTTAAACTAAAACCAGCCATTATATCGAGTAGGACTTGTTAAAATGAATTTAGATCAAAACTACTCAACAACGATATAAAACTTCTTTTGCCAAACGCCTTTCCTAAGAGCATCCACAACGTTCAACCTAACTACCAACACAACGGTTGGAATCAAAACTTTCCTAGACCATATCAAACTCCAGATTACATGCCATGGAACCCTTACCCATCATTTCCATACATGAATCAAATAAATGGTATGTTTAACCCAAACGGACCCATGAGATATTGGGGACCAAATGTTTGAGTTATTTGCTTCTTAGGTATGCTTGAAAGTTGGATTGGAACCTGATGAATGGATAAAAGATAGTGGATGCTCACGACACATGACGGGCAACAAAAGTCTCTTCTCATCATACCAAGAGTATGGCGGAGGTAATGTCACTTTCGGTAGCAATCTCAAAAGCAAAATCATTGGCAAAGGTACGATTGCTCATAACTCTCTAACTATTGAAAATGTTGCTCATGTGGATAGGTTAGGATTTAATCTACTTAGTATTAGCCAACTATGTGATAAAAAGTATAAAGTACTATTTGATGAAAATGGTAGTAAAATACTAAAGATGGTATCACCATAGCTAAAGGAGTTAGGAAAAATAACATATACGTCATGAAAATAGATAAAACATATAATGACAAACTTTGCTTAACAACATTAGACGATAGCTCATCTCTTTGGCATAGACGCTTAGGTCACGCTAATATGAGACTTATACAAAACCTATCTTCAAAAGAGTTGGTTAGAATTTACCAAAACTAAAATATGACCAACACTTTTGCGACGCTTGCAAAATTGGTAAACAAACACGTAGTAGTCACAAATCTAAAAATATGGTGTCCACATCTAAGTGTCTAGAATTATTACATATGGACTTGTTTGGACCATCCGCTATAAGAAGCTATGGAGGCAACTTATACACTTTGGTCATAGTAGATGATTACTCAAGGTTTACTTGGACGTTATTTTGAAAACCAAAATGAAGCTTTTGATAAATTTGAAATACTTAGCAAGAAAATTCAAAATCTTCTAGGTGTCAAAATTGTGTCGATCCGAACGGATCATGGTCGTGAATTTGACAACGAAACTCAATTTGGAAACTTTTGTGATACAAATGGTATAACACATAACTTTTCCGCTCCACGAACACCTCAATCAAATGGAGTAGTAGAACGTAAAATAGAACAATTCAAGAAATGAGTAGAACAATGCTTAATGAACAAAACATTCTTCAAAAGTTTTGGTGTAACGCGTTGACACTTCTACATATATTTTAAATAGAGTCATAATTGTCCTTTCCTAAACAAAACACCATGTGAACTTTATAAAGGTAAAAGCCAACATTAGGATATTTTAAAGTCTTTGGTTGTAAATGTTTTATTCTTAATACTAAGGATTATCTCACCAAGTTTGACCCAAAGTCTTATGAAGGTGTATTTCTTGGTTACTCTCAAACTAGTAAAGCTTACATTGTCCTTAATAAAGAAACAATGATAGTCGAGAATCGTTGAACATAACATTTGACGAAGTCCACCTCCTCTAAGACATCACCTTTGGTAGATGATGACTTAGTTGAAAGTCAAATAATAGAAAGTCAAATTAATAATAACAAGGAAGATGAACCATCAAATAAGGAAATTGTCAACATCAAAGAATCTAAAAGTCATCCATTAGAAAAGGTCATAGGACAACTTAATCAAAGAACCTTAAGGTCACAAGCTCAAAATCAAAGTAATCATTTTTGTTTTGTATCCACCATTGAACCAAAACCATAAATGAAGCAATAAAAGATGAATCATGGGTAATGGCCATGCAAGAAGAATTAAACCAATTCGTTAGAAATGATGTTTGGAAACTAGTTCCAAAACCCAAAGATCAAACTATAATTGGAACAAAATGGGTCTTTCGAAACAAAATGGACGAAAATGGTATAGTATCTAGAAACAAAGCTAGGCTTGTTGCACAAGGTTATAATCAACAAGAAGGAATCGACTATGATGAAACTTATGCACCGGTAGCTAGACTTGAATCCATTAGAATATTACTTGCTTATGCATGTGCTTATGACTTTAAATTATTTCAAATGGATGTTAAAAGTGCTTTTCTTAATGGGTTTATTAACGAAGAAGTGTATGTTGCTCAACCTCCCGGTTTTACGGACTTTGAGAAACCACATCATGTCTTCAAACTCAAGAAAGCATTATATGGCCTTAAACAAGAACCTAAAGCTTGGTACGACCGTCTTAAGACTTTTCTTATTGATAACAAATATACTATGGGATTAGTAGATAATACTCTTTTTACTAAGAAAAAGGAATCGAAAATTATTATTGTTCAAATATATGTTGATGACATTATATTCGGATCAACTTGTCAAGAACTATGTAATGATTTCTCTAAAATCATGCATGACGAGTTTGAAATGAGTATGATGGGTGAGTTAAACTTCTTTCTAGGACTTCAAATTAAACAACTAGAAGATGGTATTTTCTTTAACCAATCTAAATATATAAAAGACATGCTTAAGAAATTTGGTCTTGAAGATTCCAAACCAACTAAAACACCCATGTCCTCGGACACTAAACTCACCAAGGACGAAGAAGGTGAATCCGTAGATAACACTAAATATAGAGGAATGATTGGTAGCCTACTCTACCTTACGGCTAGTAGACCCGACATTATGTTTAGTGTTTGTCTATGTGCTCGCTTTCAAGAAAACCCAAAGGCATCACACTTAGAAGCATTAAAAAGGATTTTTAGATACATTAAGGAACAACGTGTTTAGGATTATGGTATCCCAAAGGAACGGGTATAGAAACCATAGTGTATGCCGACTCGGATCATGCCGGTGATTATGTCGATAGAAAAAGTACAAGTGGTATTTGCACTTTTGTTGGACATTGTCTCACCTCATGGTTTGCAAAGAAGCAAACGGCTTTAGCCATCTCTACCATCGAAGCCGAATACGTCTCACCGGAAAAGCATGTCAACAAGCTCTTTGGATGAAGCAAGCTCTCGTGACTACGGAATTCATCTCAACGACATTGTGATACTTTGCGACAACAAAGGAGCCATCGATCTCAAAGAAGAATCCTGCTCAACATGCTCGTATAAAAACACATTGAAATTGTCATCACTTCCTTCGCGACAATGTTCAAAAGGTAACATTTCAATCGAGAAAGTATCCTCCAAGACAACATTGCCGACATCTTAACTAAACCTCTTAAACGAGAACCTTTTAATCTTCTTAGACTTGGTTTAGGGTTAATGGAACCAAACACGTAGGATAAACATAGCCTAAAACATTAGAATAGTCAAACCAAAACAATTTTGCCTTGTATCTCGCTAAGGTAGCCACGGCACCAAACGACAACACGGACGGAACCAAATATTTGGTGCCGTCTCGTCCGTGGTGTCTCTGTACAAAACTACTATATACATAACATCCTCTTCCTCACAACCCACTTTACCAAAACGTGTATAACTTAAACCAAGCTCATTATTGTCATCTTCCCACTCACTAATCATCGAAAATAACATCATTGTAAGTATCCTAACTACATTTCATCTCTTAATTCTGAGTCTAGGATTCTTATTTATGCACAAAACTATCACAAATCATTACATGGGGTTTTATGTATGCTTTTATACCAAATATGAATTCAATTGGCAAATTGCATAACTAGTCATTCAAATTAGGTACTACATTATCATATTGCATAAACAAATCATGTTTCCCACTAATTGATAGATAATAAATATAAGGCCTTATTCAAACAACCAAACACCCCATGTCAAAAGTTTTGAAAAGCTTCTCACTTGTAGGAAAACATTTTTCATTGCTAATACAAATAGAAACGTTAGAATTTTCATCACTTGCATGCTCTTGAATACTAAAGGTATTGCATAACTAATATGCACTACCGGGTATATTCAAATGTAGCCACATTGAATTAGGAGCATTTGGGTTATCTCATGGTATTTTCCAAACACCCCACTAAAACCATTTTGTGCATAAAATGAGTCGAGATAACCGCAACTCCAAATTGTTTTCATATAGGCACACACTAGAATCAAAAACGTTAAAATTTATTTTCAATTTTTTTTTAACATATTAATTCTTGTCCTTAGGAATAACCATGGTAGCCGCAAGATTCTATGATCACAAAGACACCCTTAACTACATTCCCAAACACCACAAAACCAAAGGACTTACCAAGGAACAAGTAGAAATATTTAAGAGTCTAGAATCAAGGTATTTCCATGAGGGTAGAACCATTCACTCATCCTTCCTTGAAAATACCAATCTTCGTGAAGAACTAGCCGCCATTCAATTCGATTGTCTTCTTGACATCGATGAACCAATTTGTCCTAGGTTTGTGTTAGAATTCTATGCTAGTGTGACCGGCTTTAGTGATGAAGACGATGATGAATTCTGTCTTAGGTTTAGAATCAACCAAAATGACTACACCATCACCTTAAGCAACTTTGCTCAAGTGTTAGGAATTCCCAACCGAGGAACTTGTGTCTACACGGATAAGTGGTCACTGTGACAACTCGTATTTTCAGGTCATATTTCAAAACATTATTCATGCTTCATCATTTATCGCTTATCGTGAACGGGTTTACGAGCATCAAATTCACGTAACCGTAATGGTTTAGCTGTGAATTCATGATCATATCATCGAGGACATTTCATATAGACTAAGTTTAGTCTACATTTCATTAACATCATTATCATCATAGTAATTCATGCATGGTTTTGCATTTCACATTAAACGCGTAATTTTCATATTAAATAAACGCTATCGCGTAATTAATTATTTTAGACATTTGATCCGTTACTCCCAAAAATTATCTCGATATATTTTTATACTCATATTAAGTTTATAAAAATAATATTATTAGTTTACCCAGTGTTTTAAAATTTTATTTTGTATATAAATTGTTATATTTATATAATTACGACGGGTTTCGTAAATTCTACACGATAATTATTATTTCACACAAATTTTGCAAGAAATGTATTTTTATAATTTTCATGACTTCAATATATTTTATTTTGACCCGTTAAAATTTATTATTAGCTAACGCTACCCTACAAGCTCAAATATTTACACAAGTTATTACTTATGCTTATACAAATATACATTTACATTACATACTTAATAAAAGAAAAAATAAATAAATAAATAAACTAGCTAACCCAAGCCCCACCCATCAACTTCCCTAAATTGAGGATCTTGTCTTGTGAATTGTTGAAAATATCTGCCTTATATCATATTATATTACATCTTATACACATACTTACACAATATCAATAAGTGAAATATCATTTTTTCTTCCTCTTTTCTCTCTAGAACCGGCCACATAGGATGATCAAGAAGGAGTTCACATTTTTTTCAAGTCAAGTTAAATTCACAACTATAACATACTCTTAATCAAGGTTTTGGAATAAAAACCTAGGGTATTTAGGATAAACCTTTGTTCATTTCACCTCATCAAGTTAACTAGTAAGCATTCATATTCATATTTTTATTTCACATTCATTTTTATGGTCATATCATTTTATTTGAGAAACATGCAAGTTATGTGATGTTTATACCACTTTTTAAGGTTTTTAAGTGTTAAATATATATAATCCATCCTATAATTACTCCTTGTTATGTATTAGTTTTGGTGATGTCTAGGAACCCATGACACCCTAAGAAGGTGTATGGTAGGATTAGAATAGCTTCGGAGTTGTTTTGAATGGGTTAGAATAGGTTTGGCGCGAGAAAAACTCATTTCGACACGTTTTGAAAAGGGTCTGTTCTTAAAATTAAATTCTGGAAAATCCGACAGTGGGTATAATATTTTGGGCTAGATATTTAGAAAATACACTTTAAAACGAAACCGTGGCCGCTTGAACGGATTAAAACGGAGTTATAACGAAGAAGTTATGAATTTTTCAAGTTGACGTCAAAAACTATAAATTCGAAATTTCAAAGATGAAAATGTCACTCTTTACGAGTCAAAAATGAGTCTTAAGCTTTATAATTGTGTCGAATTATCAAAAATATATTAGTATACTTGGACACGAATATAAGGATGTAGAAAACGTAGAAAACGGACTTGTAACGATTAAATTACACGCGATAAACCAAGTTGCCGTAACTTTATTCTATTAGCAAAATTAATATATTCTCTATTAAAACATACTACGGCAACTAAAGGACCATGTTGGCGGACGTTTTTAACAATGATGTAGAACTTTTATAACGTGATGTCTTCTAGTAAAAGTAAGTTCGCCTAGCATATTTTCCAAAATGTCCAACCGTTTGTTGAGCGGAGTTGTAACGAATAACATATAGTCACTCAAACTTTGGCGAAAACCATCCTTAAACAACATTTTGGACAAAAGTACCATACTTTACCTATATTTTTCTCCGTGATCGAGACCTCTAGGATGAAAACTTAAACACTAAAACTTTGAGATAATGATTCAAGCTTCCTAAAACCGTTGAGTTTGTTTCCTAACGCTCGACGTGCACCATTTTACGACTAGCTTTTAGAGGCCGTTTTTGTCACTTTCATGGAAATTTCAATAACATTATTTTACTGATTTAAAAGTTATAATTTCACAATAAATCACTAAATGATTATCGTCGGATATCATTTCAACGTAAATACATGTGAAGTAATTTAAAAATAGTCAAGACGTTAAAAGATTATATTTTCGACGAGAAGTATTGTTTTCAAAAATTCATAAGTGGTATAAATATCATCCGAATTGCATGCATAACATTACATCATGACTTATTATATATCATATCAATCATAATAGGTCGCAGTTAGAGATTGCGCATCATTTCAGTGTACGCACTTTTGTCATCGCATCATTGTACCAAGTGAGTTCATAGCCCCACTTTCTATTACTTATTTGTTTTACAAACTCTTGGGGGAGATACATGCTCAACTATTTTTAATCGAACACAAAAGCTTTGAACTGTATGCTATATCTAAATGTTTTATTGTCACTAAGTAATCAATTGCCATGTTTGAAGTCCCTACATCATGCACCATTAGTCACTTGCGAGTGAGCGCGAATATTGTGAATAGGCCTATTGGAATTAACACTCCGTTCTTATTGACCCGCTTAGGAAATCGAGCGCACTATATTTGAATCATTAAGGTAAATTGGCAAGTTTACCTATTAGGGCTGCGATGAAACGATGATTACCAATTTTTATTGGTGCGATGTTTACGCTTTGGTTGTCATGAACTTAGTGAAATAAATGTCATTTTTGTTTTCAACGATGAGTGTGAAACAATGTAACTCACACTACTGAATATTCGTGCTCAAACGAATTAATTAAACCTATGAATTTCACTCAACCTTTGTGTTGACAGTTTTAAGCATGTTTTATCTCGGTATCTAAGGCATTCACTTCATGGCATGCATGTGGGCATATCATAGAGTCGCGGTGACGACGCTCTCACATGGGATTTATACACTTTAAAAACATCGTTTGACTTGTAACAAACTTATTTCCGCACAAGTTGATTTTCATTTGGGACCTATACTTTGTAAACTCGATTATTTTATTAAATCAAACGATGTATTTTCCAAACGACACTTTAGGTCGCTCAATATAACTGTGATTGTGATGCTATGACAATCAATCCCGTGAATTCCATTCACGCAAAATAGGTAATTTGGGGTGTGATGATTGGTATCGAGCTTGATTATAGAGAACTAGGTTGCATCATTGACCCTAGACTATAACTACATCATCATAAGATCTCATCATTTCATCATAAGTGCATATTCACTTTACATGTGGTTTATACGTACATTTTGCGAGTTATTTACTTTCATTTCACATCGATTGTCACATGGATGCCTTTAAATGCCCATTCCATTATTCTTTCTTCATACTCTAATGTCGAGAATGCCTTGTTATTCCCCATCAAAATTTCAACATTAATTGACTCATCACCGATAATGTCGAATGCCGAGATAAACCTTTAAGTAGGGCAAAGTCACTCTCACTCCTTTGTTTCACCACTAACATGTCGAGTTACACGCTATTCACCCACTAAGTCACTAAACCATCATACATTTGAAGCACTTACGACATCTCATAACCCATCTTCTTGGAATCCATCATTCATTTTGAAAGATAACCTCAAATCTATTATCTCATATCACCTCTCTTTAGGCGCTTATTTTTAACATGGGATTTTGCTACGCCTCACATTTCCTCTTGTTTTGAAGAGTAATGGCGCCAAAGAAAGCCACACCGAATTGACACAAGCGGCTATGCAAAAGTATGTGAGGATAGTATAGCCGAGGCATTAAGGACCCGAAAGGGAAGCGGTGTGCTGCTGCCGCCGAGGTCATGACTCTTCTTTGAAGCCGCTAGGATTGCCAAGGCTAGACAAGCGGTCACCGTGCCGCCAGACTTGCAGGCTGCGGAATTGCGGAGGGTCTGGGGTGAGAAGTTGTTCGTATAAGGATTTTAAAAGTGGAGATCCTACTAAATTCAAGGGTCATCAAGGGCAACTGCTATGGTTAGATGGTTCGAGAAAATGGAGTCTGTGTTTCATATGTAATTGCCCGAGGATAGCAAGGTTAAGTTTGCTACAGTACACTCTTGGATGGGGCAATGTCTTGGTGGAATTCGTATGCTCAACCAATGGGGATGGAAAATGCTTTCAAGCTCACTTGGGAGCAATTCAAAGGATTGTTAACGAAGAAGTATTGTCCGCGTACGGAGGTGAAAAAGTTAGAGACCGAATTCTATGAACTGGTAACTATTGGGTATGACATTGATACTTACATTCGAAGGTTTCAAGAATTGGCCGTGTTATGCCCATCTATGGTTTCGGATAATGAGAAGCTACTGGAGGCTTTCATTGGAGGACTTCCCGAGATTATTCAAGGTGATGTGATTTCCTTTGATCCACAAACAATTGAGGAATCTATTCGAGTGTCTCAAAAGCTCATGGCACAAGTAGTAAAGAGAGGCAACATCACCAACACCAACCGTAACAACAATACCAACAACCACACCAACTACAACAATAACAACAACGACGATAACCAAATTAACAACAACAAAAGGAAATGGGAAAATGACCAAGGAGGTTATAATAACAACAACCAAAACCGTAACACTAACAATCATCAACAACAAAATAGAAGGCAAGAAGCGCAATGGTTTATGTCACGCACCAATAGAAGGTAGAGGTTATGGAACACACCCACTATGTAATCGATGTAATTTTCATCACTCGGGTCCTTTCCACGCCAAGTGCCACAAATGCCAAAAACCGGACATCTAGCGTGGATTGTAAAGGTAAAGCCGTAGTCACATGCTTCGGATGTGGGAACAAGGACACTATCGGAACCAATGTCCCCATAACAAAGGGCAACAAGTTGAAGGAGCTCATGGGAATGCATACACGTTAGAAGGAGGCAAAGCTCAACAGATTTCAACAACGCGAAGACGAAGAAGTTCGAAACTAACGGTCTTATTTTTCTTTATGTACTATGTTGTACTAAGTTTATGTCTTCCATCGTATTCGGATCTTATGACTTAAGATGTACTACTTTTGCTAAACCACTCGTTGTAAAATATTCTCATTTATCGTACTTTATTTCCTTTTGATTCGATATCATTTACGAGAATTTTAATTCTTTTACTTTAACTATCATTTTAACGACACGCTTTAAATCTTTGTAAACATTGAGAGTTATAACAACTAAACCGAACGTCACATCATCGTTCCTTAATTATACATAGCCTAGCTAACTATGTCTAATTCGGAGGATCATGTTATGTTGGGAGCGATTATTTATAAATCATAGTGCAAGCAAAATTTTCACATATTCCAAAGTCAAAGTGTTACTCGTGGAGATTTATCCAATATTTTCTTTACTATGATTTTATACACTCTCAATCATCGATAACCATAACGACACCTCTTCATGTCTTCTCTCTCGTTATTCAACACAAACTCAAAAATTCGATAGACCAACACAAACCGAATTCGGGACTGAATTCCTTTTTGATGGGCGAATGTGACAACTCGTATTTTCGGTCATATTTCAAAACATTATTCATGCTTCATCATTTATCGTTTATCGTAAACTGGGTTTACGAGCATCAAATTCACGTAACCGTAATGGTTTAGCTGTGAATTCATGATCATATCATCGAGGACATTTCATATAGACTAAGTTTAGTCTACATTTCATTAACATCATTATCATCATAGTAATTCATGCATGGTTTTGCATTTCACATTAAACGCGTAATTTTCATATTAAATAAACGCTATCGCGTAATTAATTATTTTAGACATTTGATCCGTTACTCCCAAAATTATCTCGATATATTTTTATACTCATATTAAGTTTATAAAATAATATTATTAGTTTACCCGTGTTTTAAAATTTTATTTTGTATATAAATTGTTATATTTATATAATTACGATGCTTTTCTTAAATTCTACACGATAATTATTATTTCACACAAATTTTGCAAGAAATGTATTTTTATAATTTTCATGACTTCAATATATTTTATTTTGACCCGTTAAAATTTATTATTAGCTAACGCTACCCTACAAGCTCAAATATTTACACAAGTTATTACTTATGCTTATACAAATATACATTTACATTACATACTTAATAAAAGAAAAAATAAATAAATAAATAAACTAGCTAACCCAAGCCCCACCCATCAACTTCCCTAAATTGAGGATCTTGTCTTGTGAATTGTTGAAAATATCTACCTTATATCATATTATATTACATCTTATACACATACTTACACAATATCAATAAGTGAAAAATCATTTTTTCTTCCTCTTTTCTCTCAAGAACCGGCCACATAGGATGATCAAGAAGGAGTTCACATTTTTTTCAAGTCAAGTTAAATTCACAACTATAACATACTCTTAATCAAGGTTTTGGAATAAAAACCTAGGGTATTTAGGATAAACCTTTGTTCATTTCACCTCATCAAGTTAACTAGTAAGCATTCATATTCATATTTTTATTTCACATTCATTTTATGGTCATATCATTTTATTTGAGAAACATGCAAGTTATGTGATGTTTATACCACTTTTTAAGGTTTTTAAGTGTTAAATATATATAATCCATCCTATAATTACTCCTTGTTATGTATTAGTTTTGGTGATGTCTAGGAACCCATGACACCCTAAGAAGGTGTATGGTAGGATTAGAATAGCTTCGGAGTTGTTTTGAATGGGTTAGAATAGGTTTGGCGCGAGAAAAACTCATTTCGACACGTTTTGAAAAGGGTCTGTTCTTAAAATTAAATTCTGGAAAATCCGACAGTGGGTATAATATTTTGGGCTAGATATTTAGAAAATACACTTTAAAACGAAACCGTGGCCGCTTGAACGGATTAAAACGGAGTTATAACGAAGAAGTTATGAATTTTTCAAGTTGAGCGTCAAAACTATAAATTCTAGAAATTTCAGCATGAAAATGTCACTCTTATTCGAGTCAAAAATGAGTCTTAAGCTTTATAAATTGTGTCGAATTATCAAAAATATATTAGTATACTTGGACACGAATCTAAGGATGTAGAAAACGAGAAAACGGACTTGTAACGATTAAATTACACGCGATAAACCAAGTTGCCGTAACTTTATTCTATTAGCAAAATTAATATATTCTCTATTAAAACATACTACGGCAACTAAAGGACCATGTTGGCGGACGTTTTTAACAATGATGTAGAACTTTTATAACGTGATGTCTTCTAGTAAAAGTAAGTTCGCCTAGCATATTTTCCAAAATGTCCAACCGTTTGTTGAGCGGAGTTGTAACGAATAACATATAGTCACTCAAACTTTGGCGAAAACCATCCTTAAACAACATTTTGGACAAAAGTACCATACTTTACCTATATTTTCTCCGTGATCGAGACCTCTAGGATGAAAACTTAAACACTAAAACTTTGAGATAATGATTCAAGCTTCCCAAAACCGTTGAGTTTGTTTCCTAACGCCGACGTGCACCATTTTACGACTAGCTTTTAGAGGCCGTTTTGTCACTTTCATGGAAATTTCAATAACATTATTTTACTGACGAAAAGTTATAATTTCACAATAAATCACTAAATGATTATCGTCGGATATCATTTCAACGTAAATACATGTGAAGTAATTTAAAAATAGTCAAGACGTTAAAAATTATATTTTCGACGAGAAGTATTGTTTTCAAAATTCATAAGTGGTATAAATATCATCCGAATGCATGCATAACATTACATCATGACTTATTATATATCATATCAATCATAATAGGTCGCAGTTAGAGATTGCGCATCATTTCGGTTATACGCACTTTTGTCATCGCATCATTGTACCAAGTGAGTTCATAGCCCCACTTTCTATTACTTATTTGTTTTACAAACTCTTGGGGAGATACATGCTCAACTATTTTAATTGAACACAAAAGCTTTGAACTATGCTATATCTAAATGTTTTATTGTCACTAAGTAATCAATTGCCATGTTTGAAGTCCCTACATCATGCACCATTAGTCACTTGCAGTGAGCCTTGAATATTGTGAATAGGCCTATTGAATTAACACTCCGTTCTTATTGACCCGCTAGGAAATCGAACGCACTATATTTGAATCATTAAGGTAAATTGGCAAGTTTACCTATTAGGGCTGCGATGAAACGATGATTACCAATTTTTATTGGTGCGATGTTTACGCTTTGGTTGTCATGAACTTAGTGAAATAAATGCTGTTTTGTTTTCAACGATGAGTGTGAAACAATGTAACTCACACTACGAATATTCTGTTCAAACGAATTAATTAAACCTATGAATTTCACTCAACCTTTGTGTTGACAGTTTTAAGCATGTTTTATCTCAGGTATCTAAGGCATTCACTTCATGGCATGCATGTGGGCATATCATAGAGTCGCGGTGACGACGCGTCTCACATGGGATTTATACACTTTAAAAACATCGTTTGACTTGTAACAAACTTATTTCCGCACAAGTTGATTTTCATTTGGGACCTATACTTTGTAAACTCTGATTATTTTATTAAATCAAACGATGTATTTTCCAAACGACACTTTAGGTCGTTCAATATAACTGTGATTGTGATGCTATGACAACAATCCCGTGAATTCCATTCACGCAAAATAGGTAATTTGGGGTGTGACAATACTCATGGCTCTTGATACAATCAATGACCGCTCTCTTCCCTACATAACCCGTTTGGCGATAAGGATGTCATCCGTGAACACCTTTTAACCCAAAAGTGATACAACCCGAGTTACCCGAAAGGGAAAAGAGGTAAACCGAGATCCATATGGAATGGAGCTAAATGAACTTAAGCCCGAATTTAAGAAATGGGAGGAACTACTTAGAGCCAACGTCATTAGCACCATAGGGAATAGGGATCACATAAACGCTTGTCTTTGCCACATGCTCTACAACTTGTCCACCCGACAACCATTCAACTTAGCCTACTACATAGCTAGGAGAATGATTGATATTCCAACTCAAGGATCCGTTGCTCTTCCATACGGGATGCTTCTCACCCGTCTCTATAGAAACTTCGCTCCAATTCCACCAACCCCAAAAGGGATGCACCTTCACTATGAACTCATCCCTCACATCTTTGTACCTTTGAGTGGTGCTCGAGTTGCTAAGACTAAAGGCAAGAGATCTAAACCTCCAACTCCTTCATCATCATCATCAAATAGCTCAGGATGGTCTTCCAAGCTCTCATCTTCCACCTCATGAGTATTACGCATCTCTTCCCGAGATTGAGAATGAATCAGTGAATTCAAGCAAACTAAGGAATGTTCAAGTGCTTGGTAGGATGATGAACAAGATTTACAAGAAATTGGACAAATAAGGGTACTTTAAGGAGTGTTTGGAACAATGCATTATCGTTAATGTTTGATACTATTTAGTTGCTTTTATTATGTAGGATGATAATATAACTTGAAACAATGGTGTATGCTAACAATCTCATGCAGGGGGATAGCACAAGTATGCTATCAAATTTTACCCATTTTCACTATATTGTGAAAATCAATAAGCCTTGCTCAAAATATATGCTCCACTATGTTTACATATGTGTTATTTACTTTTCCTAACTAGAAATGTTTAGTATAATGATTTTGAGAAAATTTCGTGTTTCGAAATTTCCCGACACCTAAAAACGAACTCGTCCATATTTCAAGACTCCACGGATCGACGGCACCATAATTTTGGTACCGTCCTTTATGTAGTTTGGTACCGCCATACCATGCAGGCGGACGACGGCACCCTTTTTAGGGTACCGTCCGTGTATGATTTTGGTGTCGTGGATCCTCCGTAATTTTCTCAATTTCGACTCTTCGTGATTCCAAATTATCTTCCATCACTTATAAATCAATCTTAACTAGTTTATACTTATTAGAACTAGTATTATTTACTAAGGTATATAAGAAATCCATTTCCACCAAAATTCAAAAATTTGAAAATCCACCCAAGGAGCCCTTTGGCATAAAGGAAGGAACCAAATTTTGGTACCTTCAAATCCGGGTAATCAATATTAGGAAATTCCACTCACTAGAACACATTTATTGCATATCTTTTCTTCTTCACTCCATCTTCTTTGTATGGATTGACTTGGGTGATATGACTAGCATTCAACCCACTTCCAAATCATTAGAACCTCATCTCTTCAATGGTTCAACATCAAATCAAACCATTTCTCAACAATTTCTTACCTATATAAATTGAAAGGCTTTACCATGATCATCCTCACACCTTCTTCATTCTCACTACTATCTAGCAAATCAAAACCCAAGATAAAAATGACTAAATCATCACCAAAACCTTGCAAGAAAACCGCTAGAATTAGCGTAAGGCCTTGTTGTTTTGTTCATCTTAGCTCATCATCCGAATCTTCACCACTCACAATCTCATCTCCCATTAGAGATGATACAAATCTTACCCTAGCTACACCCACTTCATCACACATTGTGATCACCACTCCACCACCAACAAAAACACCTACTTCACCTCCACCGGCACCCATCCAAACATCCAAAACACCCTCACCACCTTCACCAAGGTCTCCCACTCACTCCCATGGAGTTATTTTCAACTCCACCAACATCACCAAATCCTTTCCTAGAGGACTTGGAGGACTTGCCTCTAGGCCAAGTCATCCACCACCATTGCCATCTTTTGGCACAATTGAGCCGATCGCTCATGAGTCACCTCGGTCATCCATTGACCCAAACGCCCATTAGGGCCAAAACCTCTCCTTTTCACCCCATTCACAAGGACATTCATGGTCCTTTATACGGGATCATCCACTTCCATCATCAATGTCCCTCATATGAGGACATTCCGAGTGCATGTGGATGACAATCCCACTCGAGAGGAGATTCAAGCGAACTCCACAACCTCCACCAATTCAAAGGCATGGTGGATTCTCACTTAAGTGAGACAATGCAAATGCAAAATGCTTTGCTTGCATCCATCATGACCACTCCAAACATTCCCAACACCACCAACACATCCACCATTCCACCACCACAACCTCCCCAAACTTTCTACCCTCCAAGGCATGGTTGCTCAACTTGTGAGCAACGGTCAAACCGTGGAACGGACCGGGTTATGGTACATGACTTCCACGAAGAAATGAGGTTCATCCTCAACCACATTCTTGAGCGCCTCAACGCTCTTTCCCATCCACCATCACTTTAGGATGGTTTTAGAATAGTCTTTCTTTTATTTGCTTTCTTAGGATAATTTTATTTTCTTGTACTAGAAACACATCATTGTGTTCTCTTTTCATGATCTTTATTCATGAAAAATTTTAACTAATGAATGTTGTTTATCATATTGTTGGTGTCATTACATAGTGCTTGGAAATGCTTGTGAATGATCATTATTACTAACAATTTTTTTTTTAGCTTTATTTTCACAATCCATGTATCTTCCCATTAAAGCACCCAATTTAGGGGGAGCTTTGAACAAGGGGGAGATAATAGCTCGGGCTCATTACATTCCGCATAGCCTCTTCTTTTTGTTGAGACAAAAGGGGAGAAAATATAGAACTTTGAAATTATTTATATTTGACTTTTCCGAAAAGTCAAGCGCATACATTTGACTTTCTAAAAGTCAAACAGAACTCTCATTGATAATACTTGACTTTTCTTAAAAAGTCAAACTGCATACTTTGACTTTCCGAAAAAGTCAACATCATGCATCAACTAGTGAATTCTTTGACTTTCATAAAAGTCAAATTTCATACACTTGCATTATCATTTCCTTTTCAAGTTCTAAAACTAATATTTTTATAACTCTTGTACAAACTTTGTTTCTTTTATAAAATAAAATTTATATTTTGTCCTCAACAAAAGGGGAGATTGTTAATACAAATATCGTCATTAAACGTTATTTATATTTTGATCTTTGCCTAAGTTTTGTTAACGACAAAAGTAAATTTAATTTATAAAAGCTTAAAGCTTGTCAAGGTTATTAGATATTAAAACAAGCTTTCTCAAACAATATATTCATCATTCAAGCATTTACATTTATGATTAGTAACATCTTGATATGACTCTAATCATTATGTATGATAGTAGTTTGTAGAATGTGTTAGGTTCTTAAAACCAAACACTACTTAAGCATTTGCATATTTCTATAAATAGTAATACAACATTTGACATCATGTATTACATCATGGAAATCATTAGAAGATTCTATTAGATATTTTGTGAAGATTTGTACTCTTCATATCTTGCACAATCTCACTTAGATAGAGTTGACTTTAGGCAAGATTTGATATCTTGGTTTGTCGACCGGCGGTACTAAAATGGTACAGGCGGAACCCTTTTAAGGGTCCGCCGTCCGTGACGCTCTCGTCCATTTTGGCTATAAATAGCAATGCTGCCAAGTAGTTTCTCATCCCTTTCTAACATACTCTCATACATATCTTCTCTAACCTTTCTAATTCGGTTTCATATCATATTAGTGATCTCTTTGTAGCAAAGAAGATCAAGTCATATTCAAGCTTCAACGAAGTTGGAAGTCTTGTTTGTTTAGTGTTGTATGATCTAGTGTTGATCCATATTTCATTGTTGTATCAAGCCATCATAATCTTGTGAGTGTGAGTGGTTAGTATTTTAGTCCTCAAAATACATTGTGTGGGAGTAGTTGTACCCTTGGAAAGAACTCGACATCTAGCTTAGTGTCGGAAATAGTGTAAGCGAAGTGTAAAGGTTTTCTCCGCGGTGAAAGGAGCTTGTTGACTAGTGAAGTTAAACTCTCGAGTGTGAGACTCGGGAGTGGAGTAGGGCAAGGAAAAAGAGTCCTTGTAGGCGAACCACTATAAACAACTTGTTGTGGTTTGATCATTTCTTTCCTTATTTACTTATTACATATTGCTTGCATATTTCATTAACATACTTAAGATCAATATCAATTGATCTTTCAATAAGTTTCAAAACAAAGTTTTTAATCGGTAAACTATTCAACCCCCCTTCTAGTTTTCTACAATAACCAGTACAAATATATTCGGAAACCATACGATCAATCTCAAACACCATAAACTGACTATAATCAGTAGCCTACACCAACAAATAAGACCCACGTTTCAACAGCTTTTAATATAAAATACTTACTTCAAGTAGGACAAAGTTGATAACACAACAATATCAATATCATCCCATGTATGTACGTGCATGTTACAAAATCCCAAAGAGCAAGAAAGCATAGATCACCGACCCATGTGATTGTCAAAATAAGAGTATCACCGACCCATTATGAAGAATTATCCAATAGCATTAGATCGAATGTATATTACTCATGCAAACTTACTGATGACTATTCAAACCATCGAGAGTGAATATCAATAATTCACCTTTCTTCTTAACCATTTACCACGTACACTAGCAATATTAACCATGAACCATCAAAATTAATCACTGTCAAGGACTTTTCATGTAACTGCTTTCAATATCGCAACCAAGATCTGATAGTACTTCAACTGTAATCCCATATTCTCGTTCACCTTCATAACAGCAGACTCACTCAAAACTCTACATTACTAATGTCCATCAGTATGCACTTGTCAAGTAGTGCTTGAGTAATATAGATAACAAGACAATTAGATGTAACATGTTGTAGTAGTACAACAGCATTATGAATGAACGAGCAGCAGATATATAGAATATAGCAGCAGATTTCAAGATAGCAACAGATAGTAAGCGTACAACCTAGCATCAGATACTTAACCAATAACAATCAGTAGAAACATGACGAGATAGCAGTAGTATCATGTAATGTAGCAGTGGTAACAAAACGTAGCAGTAGAAACTCATTCGAGCTAGCAGTGGAAACCGTATCACTAGTAAACTAGCAGTGGTTTCGAGAAAACTAGTTGTGGTCACCAACGTGCAGCAGTGGAAACAAAATGTACTAGCAGTGGTAACGAGAATAACCTGGCAGTGGTACGAGAAAGAGCTAGTAGTGGATTCAAGATTGATAGCAGTGGTTGAACTAGAAGCCTAGCAGTGGTACTCGTGAGTGGTAGCAGTAGTAACCTAAAAGCAACATATCATCTTTCATGAAAACCCTTTAACTTATCCACCAATGATTCACCTTCTTAGTCTATTTATCTTGAAGCCACCATCCCTGATCCACAACTTGTTCATTAGTTCGAGAATAACCAATTGAAGATTGAGTCCAGAAGTACCAATTTGCAAGCAACAGATCAGATTCTTTTTAACCGATCAACAAACCCTAGTTAGGGTTTCATGCAACTTTATTCCTTGATAAACACTAAACAAGAAACGCTAAATCTGAATAGTGATTGTGGCAACAGTAAAGAAATCATGACAGCATGAACATGAACGTCTTCATATACCTTAAACCCTAAAAATTCGATTTTGAAAACTTCCCTCTGCAGCAGACTTCGACATCAAATATCTTTCACATAAAAGCTCTGATCGACGATCCCTCCGGTGAAAAGTTAGATGGGTATATAGAGAACGACCACCAAAAATTTCGTCACGATCCAACGGTTAACGAAAACGTTATAATCGTTTCAAAACAGTGCTGCAGAAAGTTATACGAAAAATTCCAGATTCGAATTTTGTCTTCTTTTCACCATTCTTCGACCAATAAAACCTTGCGAATCCCTAGGTAACGAGCTCCCCGAGCTCTGATACCAATTGTTGGATCTAAACACACACCTTGTGTTAGTGATACTTTGAGTATATAAGAATAACATCCGCCTTATCAGACACAACTCGTTTTGTGGTCTACTGCGAGTAAGGTTCACAAGGAACTAGCAGTTAAGTGTGCTCGTGTGAGAGTAGCACTGGTATGGGTGACCTACCGGGAAGTCTCATACGAGGGCCACAAAAACAAAGTCGTGAGCCACAAGGGCAAAGCGGATAATGTTGTGTATCAGTGGGCGGGATGTTACAAGTGGTATTAGAGCCACTCTAGAGCCGTTCAGGATGGTGGGGCAAACCTCATCGAGGACGATGAGTCCCTAAGGGGGGTGATTGTAACACCCTAGGCAAAGAGGGTGATTGTAACACCTTAGGCAAATCCCACATCGATAGAGGCCTGGAGAGATGCTGGGTATATAAGAATAACATCCGCCTTATCAGACACAACGCGTTTTGTGGCCCTCGTGTGAGACTTCCAGGTAGGTCACCCATACCAGTGCTACTCTCACACAAGCACACTTAACTGCTAGTTCCTTGTGAACCCTACTGACGGGCAAATGTTACTTTGTTACACGTTTTTTCTAACAATAACTGTACAAATGAATGATAATTAAATTAAAATAAGTTTAAGCAATAACAATGTAAACTATTTCATATCAATAATAAACATAAGGTCCAAACGAAAGAAAGGAACACACGTAGCATCTTTGAAACATAAGCTAAAATAAACGTTTATTACAAAAAGAAATGTAATTTCGCATGAATACAAATATGCCAATTATTAATATGCATCATTGGATGCAACGTCATTATTTATAAATATCAGAGTACCCGTGCGTTGCAGCGACGAATACCCTGTAACTCAAATCAACGGTGATCAAATTTTTTTGATTTGCAAATTTTTATTTACAATAAGAGCACCGGAGAGGAGACTTTTACGTTTGAATTAGTTTAAGGGATAACAAATTATTGCGTATAAAAATTGTAAACTATACGCACGATATTGGGCCGACATTGAGGCGATATAGAAGTAGGATGTTAAAATGGTGATTGTTTGTAGTCACAAGTAGACATGAGACAGTGTAATAGGCTTTATTACACTTGTGACACGTCAAAAATCTATAACTTGCATGTGCAACCTCAGTTTTATAAGGTACAGCTACACGCCACCCAATCGCCTTTCCTATGTATTCAAGTTCATCCATCACATAAATGGTGCCTTACCGCACCGCAGGTGCTTGTATTGTTGCATATGATGGAAGGGAAAAAAGTTCCGCAAAATGTTTAGTCAACAAAAAAAATTGTCTAATTGATGGCTATATGTAATGTTGCATATGATGAAAAGAAAAAAGCACCGGTTACTTCTATTAAAACCAATACATAATTTATCTATTTCCTAGAAAACCTATATGATAGTTATGTCAAGTACCTTTTCTACATAATTGAGAAGAGACCAGCTACATGAAGGAGATCATATGTTCTTGGGTATGTATCGAATGGCTCACACCTATAAATTGGAGTGATCAATATGGTAACATGTATATGATATCGAATATAATTGTTAGAAAAAAATATATAAATAAAACGTATTTGTTCGTCATGCAAATTTAGTCACCGGTGATCCGCCATCACATTACGCCGTGATTCTCGCTAAGTAGTACTAAAGCATTCAGCAATCATGAACAAGGATAAAATCCTAACATACTGTATGAAGCTTTTTTTATTATAACAATTGGCAATTTTCTGAACTTTAAATTTCTATTTTTCCCTTGACTTTCTAAAGTTGACTTTGACTCTAGACCTTACCGACGCGTAAAAACAATTACGGCATAACCGACAAATTTTTCTTAATAAAAAAAATTATTAATATTTTCTGAACATTTACGTGCACATATGACTATTTAAACGAGAAGATACCTCGCAAAACGTGAAAACCATACACAACGCGTACCGGCACGAACGTAAGCCCAATAAATATCTGTATGTGATACTAGTCGTGTAAATACTTATTTTTCGTGAAAAAATTGTTTTAAACGCAATGGTGTGAATTTCGTGCTCTAAATCGATTATCTTCAAGCTTAAACAAGTCCCGAACCTCAAACTTACAAAAATTACAATAATGGTCCCTATGATTAATTTACAACCGCAAGTCCAATTAATAGTGTTTATATTTTTGGTGAATATGGTTGTATTTATACTCGTTTCTAAGGTATTTTATTAATCTATTAACATTTACAAAAATTGTATTTTTACGGGTTAAGGGTATAATTTTTACGGACTAAAAACTAGCATTTTGGCGACAAACGAAAAGAAAATGAGAGACAAAAATTCCCCTCCTTCCCCTTATGCTTCTACTATATAAACAAACCCCCCTCATTTTCATCCTCATTTTCACTTCATTTCTTCAAATTCTAGAGAGAAAAACACACAATCTTCTCATCCTTCTCTCTAGAATTCTCTACTCCTTCTTTCTAAAATTCTCTTTGCCTTCTCTCTAAAACCACCACCACCACCATCGCCAACATCATCACAAGGTCACTTTTTTTTTCATACTTTCAATCTTTTTACACCCTAATTTTTATGTTATCTCACCATTTAGTTATGTACATTTTATAATTTACTTTTCATGATTCTTGAATTATGAATACCATATGAATGGAGTGTTGAAGGGAATTAGGTTAGTATGGATTTGTGATGGTGGATGAAGGGGTTAAGTTAGAATGGTTTTGTTGACAAAAATGAAGTTAAATTGGTAATTTTCATGAATTGTACATGCTGTTCGAATTTTTATTCGACTGAACAGTAACCACAAAAATGTTTTGACGAGTCATAATCAAAAAAATATGTTAGAACACTTAATTACCTTTTCGGGCATATAAAGAACGTAAACATCATACTTAAAACGAGAAAGATATGATCAAAGGAAGTTTAACGAAACATAAATGTTTTTGACATCTTTTGGTATAATGTAAGCATTATGTCCAGTTTTTAAAATAGGATTTTGACCCCTTTGTGGTCTGATTCATCCAAAACTTATAAAATGAAACTTGTCTGGGATGATATTTTACCTAAAGTAGCGACCTTTTTTTTTCTTTCATGAAAGTGCTTATTTAAAGAGCTAGACCTCGATATGTTCGGACTATTTTACAGAAAAGTTAAATAAATTTTCTGCACATGTTTTTCTAAAGCATAAAGCTGTAAATAATTTAAATTTGTGTTTTAGAGCGTTTCCGGGTCCGTTTGGACTATAAAAACCTTAAGAAATATTATTGTATCTCTTATATATTATTTATAAGCGTCCTCAAATTTTATAAATATTATTATACAAACTACTTGGATTAAACTTGAACCAATAACACGAACTAAACACATTGAGCGATATGGACTATAAATAAATCTTTGGCTATTACAAAATATTACGAACATGAACACTTATGTATTAAATGTCGAACTTGACGTAAACATTGTTTTGACTTATCAACCAACACAAACTATTAGTTGGTGATATAACGACAATAATATAATGCATCATTTTATTTCACTAATATTATTCTAAACCGGCCTATAAATAATTAGGCGGCGTACCGGAACTATTGTGACGACTTCCTTTTGTTTTTTTTGAATGGCGGATTTTATTAGAACGCTAGCAAGACGCTAGCAACATGACTTCCTTTTGTTGATTCTTAAAATTCAATACCATTCACTTAAGGTGAGTTCATGGCTCCTACTTTACTTATTTTGAACCAATTTGAGGTGAGAACACATGTACACTTTACTTATTTGATTTACTTGAACTATTTACACCAATTTACTCTCATACATGATTCAATTACTCGAAAACATTTTCTGCTTTGCTTTAATACTGATTTGATTATTCGAATGCAATATTATTCACTCATTACCTACTTGATCCTTACTCATGGACACACGTGCATAATTTTAAACTATTTATAGATTGCCTAAGTTAGGAACAGGTAGCTACATATCTTAGGGTACTTAGATGCCTACAATTGCTTGGGTGTTTAGACACCTACATATCTTGGGTACTTAGATGCCTACAATTACTTCGGTGCATAGACACCAACACATAGCTAGAAAACTTAAGGTTTCGGTGACATGAACTTAGCATGCTTTTACGAACTTTAAATTTCTATTTTTCCTTAACTCTAGTTGACTTTAACTGTTGACCTTAGCGACGTGTGAAAACAATTACTGCATAACTGGCAAATTTATCTTAATAAAAAATATATTATTATTTTCTGAACATTTACGTGCACATAGGACTATTTAAACGAGAGGATATCTCGCAAAGCGTGAAAACCGTACACAATGCGTACCAACATGACCGTAAGCCTAATAAATATTTGTATGCGATACTAGTCGTGTAAATACTTATTTTTCGTGGAAAAATTATTTTAAACACAATGGTGTGAATTTCGTGTCCTAAATCGATTATTTTCAAGCTTAAACGAGTCCCGAACCTCGAACTTTCAAAAATTAAATAATGGTCCCTATGACTAATTTACACCGCAAGTCCAATTAATAGTGTTTATATTTTTTTTGAATATGGTCGTATTTATACTCGTTTCGAAGGTATTTTAATAATCTATTAAATTTTGCAAAAATTATATTTTTATGGGTTAAGGGTATAATTTTTACGGACTAAAAACTAGCTTTATGGCGACAAACAAAAAGAAAATGGGAGACAAGAATTCCACTCTTTCCCCCTATGCTTCCACTATATAAACAAAACCCCCTCATTTTCATCCTCATTTTCACTTCATTTATTCAAATTCTAGAGAGAGAAACACACATTCTTCTCATCAATCTCTCTAGAATTCTCTACCGGAACTAATTGTGACGACTTCCTTTTGTTGATTCTTAAAAAGTCAATACCATTTACTTAAGATGAGTTCATGGCCGATACTTTACTTATTTTGAACCATTTTGGGGTGAGAATACATGCACACTTTACTTATTCGATTTACTCGCACTCTTTACACCAATTTACTCTCATACATGATTCAATTACTCGAAAACATTCTCTGCTTTGCTTTAATACTGATTTGATCATTCGAATGCAATATTATTTACTCATTACCTACTTGATCCTTACTTATGGACACACGTGCATAATTTTAAATTATTTACATATTGCCTAAATTAGGAACCGGTAGCTACATATCTTGGGTACTTGGATGTCTACAATTGCTTGAGTGTGTAGACGCCTACATATCTTGGGTACTTAGATGCCTACAATTGCTTTGGTGCGTAGACAGCCACACATAGCTAGAAAACTTAAGGTTTTGGTGGCATGAACTTAGCGCAGTCGGAATATTACCCTAACTTTTTGTATAACATTATGTTCGATGAAATTTTCATATGCTTTGCTTATGGTCCAACTTTACTGCTTTATATTAAACCTATGAACTCACCAACCTTTGTATTGACACTTTTAACATGTATTTTCAGGTTTTTAAGGCGTTAGCTTACTTTTGGCGGCTTTTGGCATTGTTGTAGGATCACAATATTCTGATATTCATTTGAGACAGTTTAAGTTATTTTATTGGGCCTTATTTCCGCACTGAAATGGACTGTTACAATTCATATTGTGTATCTTGGGTTTTCTTACCACTCATACTTGGGTTAGTCACTGAAATGAACTGTTACAATTAAAGATACTCTACATGCTCTACATACTTGGGTTTTTTTACCACTCGTAATTTTGTGACGAATCAAAATAATGCACTATTTTTTTAGCACTCGTAATTAATGAACTATTTTTTTTACCACTCGTAATTAAAGATACTCTACATGGATTGTTACAATTCATATTGTGTAAATGGGTTTGCGTCGTTACAATTCATATGGTTTAAATGTGTTGCATTAATATAGGGCTGTTACAACTTCGTATGTAAAGACACCTAAAAGGAGTTTGATAGCCTTTTAACGGGCTTCTCCATGATTCAGTTAATATTTTTGTTGTTTGATAAATTTTTTTCTACTGCTTAGTGATTCCACTAGGTGTCAAATGAGTTAGCTGTCAATATATGCAAATTGATCCAGTGACCAGCGTCTCTTCTTTGGCCTATTTGTTATTGTATATGATTTTATTTCCCTCATTTATCATTATTAAATGACATTTTTTTATATAACTTGAGTCGTTCACGTTCGTATTTTATTAAATTTTATTAATTCGTTACCTTTTGATTTCATCATCTAAAGTTTGGCAACTTTATGTCCTTCGGTTATGAAATGTTGTAACATTAAATATAAACATATGAAATAATATGTGAAAATGTATTATGTAATTGAATATATTCTAACACAAGAAAATAATAATATACAACGTACAAAAAAAATGTTTAAATTTTCAACAGTTAGTTTTACACAATATGTGTATTTAGAACACTTGTCTAACACCAAGTTTTCATTTAGAAACACTTTGGTTCAGAATCTTTAAATCATTCAACACTAAATCATATAGTTTTTTGTCAAACAACCCCTTAAATATGTGTATTAATGTTTAATTATGTGTATGCTGTAATTTTTAAGCCTAACAAAAGTAACACATTTCTATATTAAGCAAGTGTTATGTCTGGTAGCCTTCTAAAATAGAATAGTCCCAAATGTTTTATATATTAGTAGAGATATAACTAATTCGAGTCTATTCAATCAAAGTTCAAAATTATTAAGTCCATAAATATTAACCTTTTATCAACAAGTTCGTTCAAGCGACAATTTGGCGGATCTGTTTACCGAGAGCTTCCTAGCTCAACATATAGAAACTAAGACACAACATTGGGGTGTGTCGACTCAAAGAGCTCAAGTGATATAGTCATCAGAGGGAGATAATACGCGCTGCACTCTTTTTCCCTTAGTCATGGTTTTGTCCCACCGGGTTTTCCTGACAAGGCTTTTAATGAGGCAGCAATTCCTAAGCGTATTAACAATATAGATATCCAAGAGGGAGTGTTATGAATAAATAATTAGTGGATGTCCATATAACCCATAAGAAGCTCATGACCCAATTAGCTATTAGAGTTTTTACCCTAATATTTATCCATATATACTATTGTATGTCCTACATTATGATTAATAGAAGAATATTTTCATTCCTTCAATTTTTGTTCACAACATGTTCCAATTATTTTATTACAACAAGGCAACAAGCTAATCGAGTGGCCTTACAGACTTAGAGTCTCATACTTGTAAGTTCAAGTCTCAATATGAAGAGTATTATAAACATGTTAGATTAAGGTTGTCTATGTGTTATTATGTTTTGCCTTTCAATAAAGAAAAAAGAAAAAGAACTACGTATTGGTCAATTGACTAAATTCGGATGCTGATATGTAAATGAAAGCTCGATCGAGTCAACGTCGTGTTTGGAATTCTGAGTCATATAATTTTAATAGCGAAAATTACATGAGAAGACATTGTCCTCCCACATGTGTCTTGCAGGGGACCAAAAACTTCTCATTTACTCAAATAGATATCTTAGCCGCGAACAAAATAACGTGACCAACCAACTCAACACGTGTCACTTTTGAAACAAAACTACAACCAAAGTAAAAAAATACCTCACTGGTAGCGAAATGGTCTTCGCGACCAACCATCCAACCCAAAATACTTTGTGATATTAAATGAGATATTTATTAAAAAAAAGTGCAAAATCACCACTGAACTTTTGCATATTTACAATATTTTTATATATTAAACTTTATTCGTTAAATATCTAGCAAATATCTAACGAATTCGCTAATAAAAAATATACTGTTGTGAATAGCTCTAGATTACGAACAAAACGAGCTCAACATCGATATGCTTTTAACGTACGCATGCTTTAATAAAAAATGTTGAAGTTTGATATATATATATATTTTTAAAAGACTTTAAAACACCCTCTTAAACCCATTGACTAAACCGAAATTATATATTTATGCATATCAAACGCCAACTTTTTTCTATATGAAACTAAAATATTTTATTATAAATTTATATAAAAAAAAAGTTTTAGTATTATTCATAAAAGGTATCCTTTTATTCATAAATTTATTACTGTACATGTTTATTTAATGAAAAAGTTCTTATATAAAAAAGTTGTAGATAAAAACAATGTTTACGCTTTTAATTTCAAACGATATTCTTATCATTTTAAAGGATTTTCCTTTTTATAGAATTGCACGTCTTTGGTCTCGTGGTTTAAAATTGTGTTTTGAAAGTTTTTTTTTTTTTTTTTCATACTTTAACATTTTTTATAAAATCGTATGTACGTCAAACATGTCAATATTAGGCTCGTTTATTCATAATCCAGAGCTTTTCGCAACGGTATATTTTTTGTTAGTGAATTCGCTTTATATTTGCTAAATATTTGTTGAATAAAGTTTGTTATATAAAAAAAATTGTAAATATAAAAAAGTTCAAGTGTGGATTTTGCACTTTTCTATATTCTTCTCATTTAATATAAGATTCAAACAATTAGTTTAGTATTTATTTATTTTTTTCATCATTTGGTGCTTGGTCGCTATATATAAGTCGTGACCTGATGACTATGCCAACTAGGGTTCATTTTTTTTATTTTTTTTTTATATATTTTGGTTGTAGTTTTGTTTAAAAAACGACACGTGTTGAGTTGGTTGGTCACGCTATTTTGTTCGCAACCAAGATATCTATTTGAGTAAATGAGAAGTTTTTGGTCTGCTGCAAAACACATGTGGAAGATACTGTCCTCCCATGTAATTTTCACATTTAAATAAGGTTGAGCTTAACACTGCTTAACTGAGTTGAGTCATAATTTACTTCTTGATTTATACTAAAAGCAAACATATTGTTGGGTTCAGTAAATACCCAAACCCTTAATCTAGGATTTGAATAGAAAATAACCTAAGTGTTTAATCCGTTAAACACTATCAGTCACCGAGTGCATAGTCTCGATGAGCCATCTTCGAGATACTCAAGACGAGGCAAGAAGAAGCCTCTCCACCAAAAAGGCGGAACTTAATGGGTGAAGACTAAGTCAAGAAGAAGATGGTAGATTCAGGTGAGTGATGACAATAACTCATCAATCCCTAAGACTCTCTCCAACTGCTAGCATCAAGACAAACCGAAGGAAGAGATCAAGGCTTTGAAGACCAAGAATGAGCGGGACTAGGCGAGAAAAGTTTACCCAGATAAAACTAAGTCCCCAAGTGTTTTACCCAGATAAAACTAAGTCCCTATCTACTAAAGCCATATCTTCCCATTTATAGTAAACGCGATACTAAAGGATATCCGATTTGGAAAGAAGTCACTACCGACTACATATAGCAATGCAACAAGAATCGAATATATCTATATTCGTGATTATTGGGATCAACGTTTTTGTCTTCTAGGTTAAAGTTAATTATCCATACTTGTATAAATAGCATAAGAGAAGGAGTGAAAAGTTTAAGCTTGTGAATTGTAAAAACATACATACACACAAGCCAACTTTTCACTCCTCCAAATACAACTTTATCCTTGAGCTAGCTCAGTGGGTTCTAAGAGTTGTGCTCAGACTTAGCCTGAGCTTAGAGATTAGTCACCCAAACTTTGTCATTTCAATCCCAAGTACTTGGGTAACGTATTCTTTTGATTTACTTCTAATAAGAATATGATGTTGAGAATTACTTTGTGTGTGTTACTTACATTACCTTCACCATTATTCAACGTTAAATGGTTTTAAGTACTTAATTGTTTTTAAAAGCGATAGTGAATAGGGAACAACAAGTGGTATCGAGCAAAGGTGATTATAAAACCTTTAAGCCGCTCTAAAACGTTTTAAATCGTGATTCCTATGGTCAAATTGATGTACCCCAACTAGTCGATAAAAGGGTGGAGCTTATTCAACAAGGCCCCTAGACTTGAAGTTGGCAAATTCAACAAATGGAAAAGCGATGCTTTGCTATTTGATTGGGATGAAACCTTATTATATCAAGTGTATTAATGAGGTCCATTTGTCCCAAAGATCTGAAGGTTTGCCCAAACACAAGCTCGATGACTTCAGGATGAAAGGAGAGTGGTCAACGGGACCAAAGACTCAAAAGTATCATCATATCATGTCTTCCGATGATATAATGGAGTCGGTTATAAGTCAGTAACACGGCTAAAAAACCAGGATGACATGGTCCATAGCCATGAAGGTCCATCGATACTAAGGAAAACAGGATAATGGACCAAACTTGAGTATAATACCTTCGTGGCTAGGGATTCAAACTCTCTCTCAAACTTACACCGTTACAAAACTCTTTTAAATGAACGGCTAATGATGGTGTTAAGTTATCCAAACATGAGATAAATGTTTGTTTTGTTAATTGTCTCCACGAGAAATGGTTGAACTTCTCGGGGACTTAGAAATGCAAATCACATCCAAACTCTTGACCTTCCGAAATTTATGGAAATTTGTCTATGAGGAAAACCTCATCAGCAGACGATACCGACTTAAAGAAGTCTCGTGAAGTCAAGAAGTCCCCACCATCACCTCACCTATATCAACCGCCTTCTTTTGTAACAATGTGGTTCAAGATTTTCAAAAAATTCAAATGATGAGCCCGATGAGAGATCAGTGAGGAGTACCTAAATGACTTGAATGTTGAATTCCGTGAAAGGGCACCTTGCAAACTCTCGAAGGTTTATAAAAGAAACAAAGGTTTTCAACTGCTAAAGCAAATGAGGACACCGAATGCTTTAAGTGTCACAAAAGAGGTCATTTTGCAAAGGACTTTTAAAACAACTTCGAACCTCTTACGACCATCGGGTCAAATCGGTCCCTCAAGCTTCAAAGAAATTTCAACCTAAAATCTATCGGTCTCATCAAAACTTTCGAATAAATCGACCGTAACAAAATAATAGATTTTGAAGCCAAGTATAGGAAGATCAAAGCTAAGCTTGCATTACTGAGGCCACCCCTCGTAACCAAAAAGTGCTCAATCATGCGGGGTAAAACAAAGGTCTTGTTGCTAAAACCTTCGATCGGATGAAGAGCCGCCCATCGATGATGAAATGGTGCATGTCGGTAAGACCGATGGCCCTCTCGAGAGGAAGACAAGCTAGCTGTTGGAAAGAATCATGCCGAAAATGGAGAATGGGTCAACATCACAATGAAGAAGAGACATGCCGTGGAGCCTATCCGCATCTAGACGATGGATGCTCAAGAAGCATGATCGGTGTGAAGGAATATCTGCACAAGTATGTAAAGGAACCAGGCCCAAGGTAGTATTTGGTGATAACTCATCATGTCCCACGAAGGTTATGGTTCAAGAACTACAATGGAATAGTTTTCTAGGATTGCTTATGTCAATGGTCTCAAATACAATCTCATCGCTGTCGATCGCCTATGTGATGCTAAGTACATTGTACAATTCAATGACAAACAAGGTACCATTTTCAATGCCAACAAGGAAGTTGTGTTGATTGCTCCTAGGAGAGACGATGTTTATGTCTTAGACATGTCAACTCTCTAAAGATGGAACTGTCTCTTTGCCAAAGCCATCGAAACTATCAATTGGTCGTGGCACAAGAGACTCTCACACTTAAACTTCAAAACATCAACAACTTGGCAAAACAAAACAAGGTCCTTGGCTTACCATCACTGGGTTTTGCAAAGATAAACCATGCTCACTGTGAAAAGGCAAACATAAAAGAGCATCTTTCAAAACCAAGCAAAATTCTCTATCAAAAGCGCCTTCACCTCTTGCATATGGATCTCTTTTGACCACCGGTCCTAGATCAATCCAAAGATGAGAAGTATACACTTGTCATTGTTGATGAGTATTCAAGATACACTGGGTATACTTTCTATCCAAAAGAGTCGACGGTGATACTATAATGTCATTCATCGTGAACATTGAAAACCGTAATGACATTACAATGAAACAAATCGAATCGACAATGGTATCGAATTTAGAAATGCCGAGCTTGAGAGTTTCGTGATGAGAAGGAAATCTCCCAAATTTCTCATCTCCTTATACCCCCGAACAAAATGGGGTAGTGAAAGGAAAAACAAAACTCTCATTGAGGTCGCAAGAACCATGTTAAATGGCTCACCCTTTCAAAGCATTTCGGATCAAGCGCTTAAAACAAAGATGTTACACACAAAACAGTCAATCATTGTCAAAAGATATAATAAAACCCCATATGAGATATTCAAAGGTAGACTTCCGACATTAGCTACTTTCATGTGTTTGGATGTCCTATGTTTATTCATAACCACAAGGATCATCTAGGCAAGTTCGAGGCTAAAGTCGATGACGGATACTTTCTAGGTTACTCACCGATCTCCAAGGCCTTCGTGGTATTTAACACAAGGAGACAACAAGTCGAGGAAACCTATCATGTCACCTTTGATGAAAGTATAGAAAGCATCGGGTTCACCAACACTTGATGGAAGAAATAGAATTGATAACTCATCAAGATATCCTCGATGAGTACAACATCGAAACCAATTCCTCATACCAAGTCGATGCCGACATCTCATATTATGTCTTGCCTCACAACCCGTCACAACCAACTATCGGTGAATTCATTGATAATCGGTCAATCCACGATGGGATAGGTAACAACGATCCAAATGATCGTGATCTTGTAACTCATGAACCTCTACCGTAATAAGACATCTCAATAGATGATCTAAATGATCCCGCGGCTCTTGCACCGAACTCACACCAACTTCCGGTGACTTCCTCAAGCTCGTAACCTAGACCACAAAGTAAGTGGACAAGAACTCGGGACATTGAGCTTGTAAACATCATTGGTGAACCCATCGAGGGCATGCTCACTAGAGCATGGTCGCCAACTTAACCGCAGCTTGACCAATGAATGTCTATATGCCGATTACCTATCGAAATAGAACCCAAAAGTGTCACCGAGACTCTAAAATACCCAAGCCGGGTTCGAAGCCATGCAAGAAGAACTCGCAAGTTTGATAAAAACAAGGTCATGACCTTGATCAAATGTCCTCGTGGATGTAGTAGTCATAGGAATGAAGTGGGTTTCGTAAACAAAACGATGAAAACGGCACCGTCATTAAAAACAAAGCCGACTTGTAGCCAAAGGTTACATGAACAAAGAAGGCATTGACTATGATGAAACATTTGCTCTGTTGCAAGAATGGAAGCCATCGTGATCTTCCTTGCATATGCAACATACATGAACTTCAAGGTCTACCAAATGGATGTTAAAAGTGCATTCTTAAATGGTGATCTCAAGGAAGATGTATATGTTCAAGAACCTCCGTGCTTTGAGAGTAGTGAATTCCGACTATGTCTCAGAAACTTGACAAGGCCCTTTATGGACTTAAACAAGCTCCCGGGCATGGTATGAAACTCTCCCACTTCCCGATACAAAACAAGTTTGTCGAGGAAAGATAGACAATACATCGCTTGTCTATAGAACTCAACAGATGTGATACTAGTCCAAGTGTATGTTGATGACATCATCTTTGGCTCAACAAACTACGAACTTTGCAAACAGTTTGAAAAACGATGACAAAGAAGTTTGAAATGAGCATGATGGGGAACTCACATACTTTCTTGACTACAAATCGTGCAAACCGATAAAGGAATATCCATCACCAAGAGAAATACACCGAAATCTCTTGAAGAAATATGAGATATCTGAATGTGCCTCGGTGAAGACTCCAATGGTCCCACCTAACAACCTTGGACCCGATCTCACCGGCAAATCACCAATCAAACTCATTTCGTAGGGATTGTTGGCTCACCGATGTATCTAATCGCTTCTAGACCGGACATCCAATTCTCGATCCATCTAATAGCAAGATATCGCCCAATCCTAAAGAATCACATCTCACTGCAGCCAAAAGAATACTCAAGTACTGAAGGGAACCCCAAGCCTTGGACTCTATTATCCAAAATGCTCGTGGTTTGATCTCAAGGGTTACTCGATTCGATTATGCCGGGTCAGAACATGGATGTAAAAGTACCTCGTGGTCCCGTCAATTTCTTGAGGAAAACTAGTTTGTTGGAGTGCTAAAAGCAACAATCGGTGGCTATGTCCTCAATCAAGTCGAATATGTAGTCAGCAGCAGGATGTTGTGCCAATGTATTATGGATGAAAAGTCAACTCAAATGACTATGACATCCATTACAAAATGGTGCCCATCTTCGTGACAACACCAAGCTATTGCAATCTCCAACAACCCCGTCCTCCACCAAAGAACCAAACACATTGATATCGATATCACTTCATCGTGGATCACATAATGAAGGGAGACATTGAACTTCATTTCATCCCTACCGAATATCAATGGTGATATCTTCACAAAACCCTTGATGAACCTACCTTCAGAGACCGAAAGTCGAATTGGGAATGCTTGACATTGAAAGTCGTATCCGAAACCAATCTCATTAAGTACTCGAAATGGTTCATCCTCCTGTACATCCAAGACAAACCTCTCACCGAATAAGTAAGACTCACTCGTGGTCCCCGATGTAAAGCATTGAATGAGTAACTAAATGCTCCAAGTATTAGTTACTTAAATGTCCTAGGTTGGTAATCCCACCAATTTAATATAGGAATACATGTCTTACCGTCAGAGTATCATCATTTACCTCACCCCACTTGGCATTAAATGCCTTCTTCACATAAAATATCCTATGGATATTTTATTATCGCTAAAATGCACTTTTATCGTGCATTGCAACTGCTTTTCCTTGAAAGACGGATTTTATCATGTGAAGTGGTGGGTGGCATTAAATGTGGAATATCAAATGATTTCAAAATGGTCTTTACATATCCATGTTTATACAAAACCACCCTCTCACTACTCTATAAATACCCTCTTCAAAACCACAAAACACACACAAATTACTTTACGCAACTAAACTCACAAAATCCTTTCTCAAATCCAAAAATATTTGTGTGTTCTCAAAATCTTTAAAACCTCTTTGAAAACCCTCCTTGTAAACATTTACAAAGTTTTCATCACAAACTTGAGAGATCTAAACACTTTGATTGTTCTAGTCAAAACATTTTTTAAAACCCTAAAATCTTCTTTAATGGAAATGGCTAGAACACAATCTCTCCGCTTGCTTCTCGATCAGGTTGGGGATCTTACTAACGTTGAATTTAAAACAAATAATGTCATAGGAAATTTTGAATACCCGAAAATGTCCCAACCTATAAAGACATTATAAAATTTTTATTCAACCGCCCACTCAAACGGCCTTTGTAAATGTCCTCAAGATCTGCACTCCAAACTACCTCGTGGAGTTTTGGGCTACGACTAAAGCCTTTGACCCGACACCTTCTATCGATGAGAATAACCTTAGACCACTCGGGGAGTATCTCATCGTTCGATCTTAATGGGGGCAACAATACACCCGGATTACAAAACATTTTGCACTTCAACAGGTTAGATTATAACAAAGGTGTTTATGTCGCCCATCCCGAACCCTCCACGGTGAAGGATGGGTTAAAACAAATCATTTTAGATCCAACTTTTTGGACAAGACCCCACCACTAAAAGTTCATTCCCGTGGCTTGGAGGATCCTCTTCACTTTTGTGATTCAGTCCTCGGCGGAACCACTCATCCACCGAACAAGTTAACTCTATTCATTTGATGATGGCATACCGCTGATGAATGGGGTCATTGTCTACATAGGGAGATCATTTACGGTGATGTCGTAACGAAGCTACAGAGCAAAACTAGGACGGCACGTTTCGTATCCTAGGTTTGTCTCTTGTGCTTTGCAATCACATCGGGTTCAAATTATACTCAGATGAAAATTTTGGAAATTTACCGCATCCCGAGCCCATCAAATTTTCAAAGGACCCATCCCTTGTCACTTCCATTGAATTGACGGCCCACATGATTGTCAGAACAATCAAAGTGGATCGATGTCTCCAAACCCCGCCTCCTAAAAGAGAAAGGGAAGTCTCGATCGACTAAGACTAAACCAAAGTCTCGGGCCCCGAGGCTTCGTGAGCACGACCAAGAGGCACAAAAGCCCGAGACTAAACCGACACCCACCGACTGTGCAACAACCACCTCCGTGACAACGAAGGACACCGATACATCACGGTCGGTGCCTTGGTCACACCTACTACCCCAAGATCTAGAGGAAACAAATAACCCGGCGGTAGGGGAGCGCCTTCCACCACGCCCGATGATGACATTAACAAATCCAAATCTTTGTCTGAGGGCACACCGATCGATCCCAAAGACTGGGGGAAACAAACAACCCACTAATAGGGATACAACAATCACCGACTCCGCCCAAAGGCACTGGAAACACCCACCGGTGTCTCGGGGTCACTGGGGACAAAGACTCGGAGGAAAGAAATGACCACCGATACGGAACCCAAAACCAATCCTCGACTCCGAGAAAGGCACCGAAACCCCACCAAAGTCCGAGGGGTCAACGGGGACAAAGACTCGAGAGGATATATACCACCCATTGATATGGAACCCATCACCAACCCTTGCTAACCATTGATGATGTCATCCGTATACTATTCTCGAAGATGAGCTTGTCGACATCAAGATGAAATCTTATCACCGGTGAAGAAGTGGACGTTGAGGTTCAATCAACAAGAGCCTCAAATGATCCAAATGAGCATACCGAGTCACCATTTCATCCGAAGATAATGATTCGACTCCTCATCATCCAAATCGAGGAATTTAACCGCTTTGATAACATTCTTCCAACCACCGAAAGACACCGGTTCGATGGATCACAAGAGCCTCAAGAAAGCTATACTCGTGGGTTACTGATCAATTTTGGGATCAACACATCGAAGCGGTACCACTTACCGATCTTCGATCCGATGTGCTCACCTTCAACGAAAATGTTCATGAGCACCGAGATCTTATGTACCAACACCTTATCGATCGGATGAAAACTGGTTAAGTTCCTCAAGCATCTTCGGACTTGTGGGTTACAATTGATGAAATCGTGGACGCTGTTAAAGAAGACCCAAAGACTCAATGCCAAAGTGCCGGAGGCCACCGAGGTGTATGTGAAAACTCATCTCGATTGATCGAATCGATTGAAATGCTCCAATCTGCAAACGTTCGTGGTCTCCGATCTTCGCCTGCACTCTTCGCACCTCGGTGGACTCTTTGAATACTCGTAATCGCTATGGCTCAGCCTCATCTTCTATGGCTCGGAATCTTGGTCCCGGATGAGCGCATTAGAGATCTCTCGTGCTAACTGGATGCAAAGGTCACCGGTATTCGTGCAGACATTTTAGATTAAGGCCATGATCACCAAATCTATCAGCCTTCAAGGGTCAAGCAGCCTCGTCCCCTCAACACCTACTCCAACTCTTGCCCTCACCAAGCTCCGCCAACAAATTGAGGGGAGAATATCTTGAAGAGACTCCTCTTCACACCGAGGGGAGAAAACACCTCCGATGTCAGAGTCCCTACATCGCCCTGCACCCGGTCTCGCAATACCCATATCCTCACTACCACCACAAACATCAACAACAATAACACCGACGGTCACAACAACAACACCACCATTAGTTGCATCATCTTCCTCGTGGCCGGGACAAAGGCAAAGGCAAATGACTACACGAGCCCGAGAAGATTCCCTATAAAATCGGCGACATCAATACCTCTCACACCACAACAATGAGTAAACATCTTTCTAAAGAAGAAAGAAGAATGAAACTAGTCGAGGAAGAAAAAGGAACAGAGAAGCACCGCAAAGGTTGTCGTCAAGAATCGAGAACATGGGATTAATGCAAGCAAGCTCCAAAAGGTCGCAGACAAAAGTTCAAGGAAGCTCAGTCGCTCGGATGGTCGAAATGAGAAAGCGATGAAGAAAAGAGAAAGAAAATCAAGCTCTCGTGCAAAGCGAGTTAAAGAATACAATCGACAATGACCACCAAGGCTTCAGAAAAATCATGATGTCAAGATTATTCCCAACACCAAACCATTGGCTATGAATGTTTATAGAGGGATGACAAAAGACACTTTGAGGTTCATGATCCCCAAAATTCACCGACTTTGGGTCGATGAACTTGGTCCGATCATTGGAAAGAAGCAAAATAAGGTGGTCAAGGAGTCGATGAAGATGCTCAACAAAAGATATGAAAGGTGAGAGATGCACCACCAAATGGGGAATTCACCGCCTTGACCGCACCACAAGGATCTCAACCACAAGCATCCACCGGAAAAAGGAAAGAGTTGAGTTCCAACTCGAGATCAAAGTGCCTTGCTTAGAATGCAACAGTAGAGCTGAGGTGTAAAATTTGTGAACTGTTTGGTAATTGAAGAGCCCGAAGAGGGCTATTTCACATTGATGTCTATGGAAACCCAACATTTCAAAGATGGAGTGATATTGATCGGTGGTGTGGCCGCAATGATCGCCTATATTCGAAGGGCCTCTCGTATCCAATCCTCAAAGAAACATCGTGTTCTGTCAAGACCGAATGCAAAGATAAGAGACCATCCCGACAGAAACACTCATCACCAAGAAAGTGAAGCTCAAGCACCGGGTATCCATCCGGACCGACATCATAATTATCTTTCTTGTACTAGTGATAGGAGCTATGTAATCGATCAATAAAAGATGTATGTTTTGTTAAATTACTCAAAGTTCCTTATTGTATTCATTAGTACATTCAAGTGTAAGGAGAAGCCATTTGCTCACTTACATCGATCAAACACTTAGGCTATTTGTATATCCAAATGGGGAGACTGTGGGTTCAAGAATACCCAAACCCCTTAATCTAGGATTTGAATAGAAAATAACCTAAGTGTTTAATCCGTTAAACACTATCGTCACCGAGTGCATAGTCTCTCGGTGAGCCATCTTCGTGATACTCAAGACGAGGCGAAGAAGAAGCCTCTCCACTCCAAGGCGGAACTTAATGGGTGAAGACTAAGTCAAGAAGAAGATGGTAGATTCAGTGAGTGATGACAATAACTCACCGAATCCCTAAGACTCCTCTCCAACTGTCAAGATCAAGACAAATCAAGGAAGAGATCAAGGCTTTGAAGATCAAGAATGAGCGGGACTAGGCGGAAACGCTTACCTAGATAAAACTAAGTCCCCAAGTGTTTTACCCAGATAAAACTAAGTCCCTATCTACTAAAGCCATATCTTCCCATTTATAGTAGCGGCGATACTAAAGGATCTCGATTTGGAAAGAAGTCACTACCGACTACATATAGAATGCAATGATGAATCGAATATATCTATATTCGTGATTCTTTGGGATCAATGTTTTTGTCTTCTAGGTTAAAGTTAATTATCCATACTTGTATAAATAGCATAAGAGAAGGAGTGAAAAGTTTAAGCTTGTGAATTGTAAAACACACATACACACAAGCCAACAATAATGAAGACTAAAATACACCGTTGGTCCCTAAACTTGGCAGGACGGATCGCGATGGGACAAAACTCGCCCTTTTCATCGCCACAGTCCAAACCTTGGCCATTAAATGCCAGATTCGTCCCTTGACCAATAACGGCGTTGTCAACGTTCCGTTATACGCAAAAAAACCCGTAATCATGTTACTGTTGAGGGTACAATAGTCATTTTGTTTTATATATCGTAGCACCAGCCTTGTCCAATTTCCGCCATTTTGTACAATATAACAAAACCGTACTCATTGCTCATCCCCAAACTTGTTTTGGAAGCCTACCCAAAAACCCTAATGCAATGTCTATCATCAAATCAAATAACTGAGTAAGAAAATAACAAACAACCACCTTGGATTTACTCGTGGCGAGTAAGGAATATCCTTTATATGATGATCGTGAAACGGAGGAAAGAGTCGCAATGAGATATTGTAAGTCTTTTTGGTTAGAGCCTATTACAATCATATGTTAGTACGACCGATTAAGTTATTCCCTTTTAGGTAACTTTAGCTTAACAATGTTTTTGTACATTTTTTATACAACAGTGAACTCGATCGCTTAGCATGATGTTCCATTATGAAGGTACATTCAAATACTTTCCGTAGGATATATCAAGGAGGCAAGAAATGCCTTGTTGATCTTGTGGAAATAAAAGAGGTATCTGTTGATGAAATGGATGCTCTCATGACCCAAATCGGTTATGAGTCCGACAAACCAATTATTTCTACTTTCTTAAGCCTCGGTTGTACATTAGACGACGGTTTGTTTTCTTTGCGAACCGCTAATCTAGACTTGTTGAAAGATGTTGTCATACAAAGATAAGTCGATAGACGTGTATGTTGAAATAGGAAGACTAGATTAGAACTTTCAAATGTCCCCACAATCAATTAAGACCGTGTTTTGGGAGATGGATGAAGATAGGAGAAAAGTTGCTACTGCGGCTATTCAACTCGTTGTAGACGGTTGGTGTTAGATGATATAGATAATGAACCTTCCCTAGATCCGCTTATCCAACTTACACAATTGCTCGTGGACGCCAATGATATTGGTGAATCTAGCAATTTGCCAAACATTGAGCCACTCTTTTCCACCTTAGATCGCTCATTTGCTAGCCAACCTGCTCAAAACAAAGGAGCGTGCTTTAGTAGTTATTGATGAGGACAATGCTATAAAGGAGCCCGATAATGTTGAGGTTAACTGCTTAGAGTGAGTCGTGGAAGGACTTTGACAAAGGTGGAACAACACTAGTTGATGTCAATAACACCTTTGAGGAGCCCGAAAATTTTGAGGTTAACTGCTTCAATTGACACAGAGAAGCATTTACACAAAGCGTGCGCACCACTAGTTGATGTGAATAACATGTTCGAGGAGCCCGATGCGGATGTAACTCGCTTCAACCGACTCGTGATAACATGGAAGAGGATCCTTGTTGATCTTACTCACATGCTTTGCGTGTGACACTAGTGAATTTGGCAATGCAGTTGAACCAAATCAAGATAACACTTGTCAAGAGAATGATGCACAACTTGGTATGCTACAAGTAGGTCGAGTAATGATTTAGGTGAAGAAGGAACAACCAAGAATATAAGTGATGACAGCGCGCTGGTAAATGATTTACCCGTGATGGTTGATGAAGTATTTTGCAATGACCATGTTAGTTTCCAACACGCACACTTTGCTAATGGCGCCTATACCACTTTTTCTATACCGGTCGAGTTTGGTACCGCAGGGAAGTAAAAACCTAGTAAGAGAGCATTCAATAGAAACTAGGAGGAGTTGTTTTTTTGAAGAATGACAAAACAAGAATAAGGGTCGTGTAGGGTTGTGTTCCAGCCAGCCCAATCAAGGTCCCGGACCGGATATTGGCCCATCTAGAAGTCCATTAAGCGTAAGGGTATAAATGCATTGCTTTCTCGCAAAAGGACCCTTCACAAATACTCGCCCATGGCTATTGTTTGTCGGCAGGAATGGTGAGACAGTATCCGGTCGGTCGTAACATATAATGAGCAACACACTTGTTTGCAATCAAGGAAGTCGAGCTTTGACCTTCGCTATATCTCACGTAAAATTACAAAGACAAGTTGAAACAAATCCGAGCTTCCTCGTCAGTCCGTGCATAATCAACTTACCAACCAATACGACCTTCAAGTGTCCCCGCAGAAGGTTTTAAGGGCCAAAACCTAGCAATAACAAACCATCGTGGGTCAATTCAAGCTACAATTTACCATGTTGAGAGATTATGTTCAAGAGTTGCGAAGACAAACCCTAATACAACAAAGGAGATGAATGTGGAACGACCTCCGGATGAGTCTCTTCCAACCGAGAATTCAAGAGAGTGTATGTTTGTTTAGGTGCATCAAGCAAGGATTTAAAGATTGTGGGAGATCGTTGTCAATGGCCGCTTCCAATTCGTGGTCCTTTCAATGGTCAACTGATGACAATGGGAATTGATAGCAACAATGGTATATACCCTTTCGCTTATGCTTTTGTTGATTCGTATAACATAGGATCATGGACTTGGTTTCTTCATTGTTTATCCGATGATATAGCACTTGGGCCAATTTCAAGCATCACTTTTATTATCGACATGAATAAGGTACTCTCTTACTATGCTCATGAATTTAAGTCTCACTGCTTTGAAACAGATAAGAAAGATATTTGATTTTGTGCAGATATAAGTAGAGTTGTAGCGTGTTTTTGAAAGTGCGTAACACGATTTCAGATTAAAAGCATTCATGAGAAAATGAAATTGCAATGGAAAGGTAGGCCTACAAAGACCATCTGTGGAAATGTGCAATAGCCTCAATCTGCTGTACGCTTCAAAGCTATGGTCGATCTCAAGAAACTTAATCAACCAGCCCATGATTGGTTAAGTAAGATACCACCGATTCATTGGTCAAGGTCACATTTTTCATGTAAGTGATCTATCGCTTCACTTACTTTGTATTCATAAATGCAAGATAAACAGCTATAATTAATACATGTTTATTACTTGTCATCTTTAGGAGAGCTACTCGATGTGTTACTTAATAACATGTGTCAAGTGTTTCATGAGAAAATAAAAGAGGGTTAAGCAAACCAATTATTACACCTTAGAATACATCGTGAATACTGTATGAAGAGGATAATGCATGTTCTTATGGTGATTGAGAAGAGTGATGGGCCACTAACACCAACCGCACAAACACATGCTAGAGGCTATTAAGAAAGAGGTCATATATAATGTGTTATGGAATGGGGATCTAAGTTTCGTGTTAGTGGACCATGGGGTGACCAATGTGTAGTTAATGTTGTACACAAGACTTGTACTTGCAGTATATGGAGATAACAGTTTACCATGTAAACATGTTGTTGCTACCAATTGAATATGGCTTTAAATGGCCAACAAGTCGGAGTCAGAGAAACATGGGCTCATCCTTGTTACTATCTTCTCACTGGGAGGCTACCTACAAACACCATGTCCAAATTTATAACTAGCAAAGGTACATTGGGAAAAATCAACTATGCCAACAACAATTGTTCCACCGAACCGAACAAACCCGCCACCGCAAGAGGTAGAAAAGAGTTAGGATAGCTCCCAAACCAAGAGATTGTGAAGGATGGTAAGTCGTCAAGGGCTTGGAAGAGTGTCGTGTAGTATTTGTGGCATTGCCGGACACAACAAGGTAACATGCCTAGGTATGTTGGAGTCGAAGTAGTGGAACCGCCAATAAGGGAAATGTCAAACAGTGCCTACTAAAGTCAGCAGGAAAAAGAAACATCCTAAAGGTAAAAGGTAGCAGCAGATAAAGAAGTCAAGGTACAGTGTTGTTGTTGAAAGCCGTTAGTGCAGCTTCAAGGAAGTGGTGTTCAATCTAAAATCAAGAGCCAAGAATCAAGATCCCATCATACATGATGCATCCCCGTCACAATCCCAAAGAACATCAAGTCAAGCAATTGTCGATCCCATCATGCATGAGCAAGCCCAGTGTCAATCCCAAAGAACATGATCAATCCCACCGATTCTCGATGCAACAATCGATGTTCAAGCACTTTCGCTTCAACCCACCGCTACACGAAGAATGACTAGCAAAGCAGTCGCACCGAAAGAATGATGGCCTCACCATAGGTCAAATCATATGCTAATTATCTAGACGATGTTTCATCTATGTTATTTCCGATGGACAAGTTATGTACTCTAAAACATATGTGTGTGTGTCTAATCGTAGCTCTCATGCTTTGAAAAGTATGCAATTTTATGCGCTTGGAATTATATCCATTTGCATTAACTATGGAACCATGTCATTATTGTGTATTTTTTAGATTGACTAAGCTTGATGTGTGAATAATTTGCATCAAAAGTAACCAAAGCTAAATAGAACCTCATAAGAATGTTGACATTTAAAAGTCAACCCTAAACAAATTGCTAACCATCCGCATACCCATAAGGCATAGAAAATCGAAACAAACAAAATCGAATACTTCATAACAAGGTTACTACAATTCAAGATACGTAACATTAACCAAGTAGCCTCATTACATAAAAGGTTAAAAGTTATCCCAATGCATAAACAATTAAGAACAACATCCAACTTAGCACCGTGTAAATCTTCCACTTCCACACATCACCTCGAGCAACTACTAATCTTGCCTCAAGCTCATTTCTCCCTCAAAAGTCCCGGTATGATCATTCTTGAACGAGCACGATTTCGTGATCATACCATCTTATCCACCGACAAGAAGACCCCTATTGATGATTATGACAAGTCATTAAACAACCACCATTGTTACAAACTTACACAAGAAATATTAAGACGCACTTACTTGAACAGACAACCAAAGAATCGACGCCTGGTCAAGAGAGGTCCACGGCGCGAATAATAGCTTGCTTACCACACCAAGAACGCACCATCTTCAAACAATTATCGCTTTGAAGAAGACGGGTTTTGAAGGATAGTTTAGGATGGGTGATAAATGTAGACCAAACCTTGTTACACACATATACTAGCTACATACACCGTATAACGGTTTTATTTAGTACGCCATGATGAAAGACGGTTTTGCCTCACCAACATAACGTTGACAACGGCATTATTGGTCAAGGGACTAATCTGCATTTAATGGCCAAGGTTTGGACCCGGTGGCGATGAAAAGGCGTAGTTTCGTCCCCATCGCGATCCGCCGCCAAGTTTAGGGACCAACGAAATAATGCAATGTATTTTAGTCGCCACCAATGGGCGGGCATGTCTTATAATTATCGTGGACATAAATTGCTATAGCGAAAGAAGGAGGTAATCGTAAAGAAGGAGTGCAACTAAGGTGGAACTTTTCGCTTGATGCGGGTCTCTGAGAGGCAAGATGATTAATTCGTGACATATTGTCTAAATCTCTTAGACCGTTTTTGACGTGGCAAATTCACACAAGAATATCCGCAACTGTACCAATTTGGTCTTGGAGAGTGATCATGTTTAACCTGCATGAGATCGATTATGTTATGCTTATTGGCCTATTTACGTTTGACAATCTACCTTCATTTTAGGGTACGGATCTTAAGCTCAAAAACATTTCATAATATCTGATAAAGTTACTGTTACGTCATCATTTTCACCACATACCTCGTCGGATTAGCTTAACTATAATCATTAAAATCCAGTCTCCTTACTTTTTAAGCTTAATGATTTTGGTCTTAGAAAAATTGGTACTCAAAATACCGATTTCAGTAAGTAAAGATTGTATCTTTGTGAACTACTGGTCATATAAGTACCTCAAAATTTATGTAATGATGGATTAATCAATAATATAATCATAAACTTATGGGTGTAGTGATTATGCACTTAGCTATCTTCTTTCTTTCGTACTTTTAGTTCCAATAAAAAGATTTTACTTGAGGTTGGTTCCTCCATTATCATACAATCTTTACCTTCCCTACATGATTTGGTTGGTTAACCGTTATATGAATCTCTAATTTAAACAAAAGAACTTCTAATGTTATGCAACAAAAGTCCAATACATCATTAAATTGTAACTTGAAAAGTGCAATAGTAAAAGATGATAATATAGTAGGTAGCTAAACATGTTTTCATTATTGTTGTGTCACCATTTTAATAAAAAGATAAGTATGAGTAAAGGTCCCCATGGTCTACCATCTATGGATTGGGGTAGACCATCTATGTATTGGGGTAGACGTATGCTCTCGGACATGCTCCCTATACATTAGACATGCTCAACACAAACGATCTTGAAGTCTAAGAGAATGAGACAAGCTTCAAAACTAACACTAAAGGTCAATAATTGATTAAAAAAACAATTATTAACTTATTATCACATAATCATGTAAAAAATGTACCTTGAACTCTAGGTAACTGATATGATTACAACTACGAAGCTTTTAATATAATATGGAAGATCAACTATAAGCTTTTAGCACATATCACATATGCATACCGATCATAGCACGCGCTAGAAGTTACTTAATTCTTCTCATAAACGTCACCGATCATAACCGAGAGGCATTTGTGGACGTAAAGGTGAATTTTACGCTAGCAAGACAAAATTTGGCAATTTATTTTCAAACGTAATTGCAGACAAGATGTGCATATCGTGTCTAATATTCTACTTTTAGCAAACCTGGAGAAGGTCCATTCCAAATTGTTGCAAAAGCTCAAGCCGGTCATTTAACAATTTCTCGCAAGCCGATATCTCAGGTGCACCACCATTTATTTCGTCTCGCTTGCTTGAACTTCCGGCATGTAGCTTCTTTAGAAACTTTGACAAATACATTAGTGTGAAGAGTTATGGTTCCTAAATTCACAATCTCTAAAATCTGAAGATCAAAACAAAATCTTTAAGCAATTTAACCACACTCTCACAGTTTAAAGAGGTCATCAACGAAAAATAAGCTATATACTTGTGATATATGACTCTAAAACTCAAGTGGTTATTGATGAAATATTTTTCCTCTTTGCTCTGAGGAAATAAATGAAAGAGTCAATTTCTGAATATGTGAAACAAGGTTAACTACAATATCATACTTTTTCTTAAGTTGTTGAAGTGCTTCACCTTATAGTTTATTAAGAAATACATCGCTATCGAGACACTGGAGTATACACATAAGTGAATTTGTTCATGCATAAGCTCTACATTTTTAGGAAAAAAAATAAAATGAATAAATAGACAAAAGATTTTTAGACCGTTAATGATTCCATTAGTAAAATTTTCATACCAAATTTATGACCATGTATGGTTATGTAACAATAATGTTGTAATATGGCTCCCATTGGCCCTCTTTTATCGTAATATGAATATTGTGGATACAAAAAATCATATCATATACATCTAATATAAAATGGTACAATGGTATTGGCCCGTATGTGACGACTACAAAGTGGAGGTTCAACGCCTTAGATGTGAGACTCAAGAGGATATTAGGAATGTACATATCATCCGCTGTCGATCGTAATACACTATTATCTCATAAACCGACCTAGGTGCTCTAAGAAGACATCAACTCCGGCCTTTTAAATGTTCTCCACCGATCACGCTTTTTGTCATATCACATGATCATATGGTTGATTCAAGCCCCCGATAACAAAAAGTTCATCAAACAATCTACCATTAATATATACAATAACACAATATCAATTTCATTAATAACACAAATTACTATATTTCCTTAATATTGTCACCATATTTAATATTTCATGGAAAGATGTAGTTCTATAATACAATTGGCATTTTTTGTTTAACCTATTGATGTACCAAAAATGACTTATTTATCGTCCATGGTCAAGCACACGCGTGAGTTCCAATTATTCCCTTTTTCCGTGTAAAGAAAGAGGTCAAATTAAGATTAAAAAGTGAACTTTATACTCATTTTCATCTACTTTGTAAGTGAAACATGCATGCTCATTCACTAAATAAAAAACGAATACTTGACATAGCGTATTCAAGATGGTGGTACCAAGAATGTAGCTCTAAAATTCAAGGGCTTTTATTGGTTTACCCTACTCATGTACCAAAATGACTAATATGGCCCTACCACCCTAGCGGCCTAGCCTAGCTAGTTTGTCTCCATTTAGCCAAGATGTTAGTGACAACCATGAGACAACTTAAAGAAGATTAAAATAGTAGTGGTGAATAATTAACGGTATTCACAGATATGGAATTGTGATTTATAAATTTTATTGCAAATTAAAGTCATATTATTCGGCTACTAAGGTTGGGATAAACAAAGTATGCTTATGAGTTTTGATAATCGCTTTCATTTATAATGTAATTACGGTAACATAAAGTAGACATTCTTCAAACCAAACTTGACATATGTTTATAATGAACTAACTTCTTGACCAAATTGTCCTTATTAGTCAATTTATCAAATAATTTCACCGATAGTCATGAATTTTAACACTCTAAAGCACTTCCAAACATTTTTTATGAATAACTTATGTAATAGACTCATAACTCCGCCAACCGCATTAAAAATATACTTTAGAACGTGATGTCATGCTCAAGAAGACCAATAACCAAAGGTTTATGTCAAATGAGAATTTTAATTTAGGTCAAAATAATAGAAACACTTGTCATAAATACATCTAAGGATGAATGCTCCTGATATTTATATGAATTAAACATCCTCACTTAACTTTGTGTAGTGCAGTTAGTGTGCTTACATGAACCTTGTACTCCTAAATCCTAATGACACATTTAGATGATGTTTTACGTCTTGTCGGATTTAGTTTTTATAAAAAAAAATTAAGTCTTACTATGAGAATAATGGAATCTCTAGCAGCAATATGAATAATATCTGAGCATTAAGAGCAATAATATTAGCACGTACCGTCAACAACTTGTCTCAAACTCAGATGCTCATTTGCGTCGTTACGTGGGTTCGCACGGTCATTGTAAGCAAGACAGGTGATACAAAAATATTCCATAAATTATGATATTCTCACTATCTGAAATAGCTAAATCTAAATCAGCATTAGAAAGAACGGATATCCAGTTTGGGTCATGACTGTTTTAAATTTTTTAAAAGGGTTGCTTTCTTCTCCATCATCAGTTAAGGCACCAACACCTCTTTTCTCCAAACTGGTCACATTGGTGGAAGTGGAAGACGCTGTGTCTGAAACATCTGTCACAACTGACTCTGAATATGAAAAGCGTTCATAAAATTGTTAGCCATCTGATTCGAGATTTTGAGAATGTTTGAATAGTATCAGGTTCAATGTTTACCTAAAGACTCTCTAGAACCGAGTTTAAATCCAGGATCACCCTCAATTTTCTGTTTCAAAGTTTCCACCACATTTTGAACACATCTATCATCTTCCAAACCCAGAGGAAGAAAAAACTCTAAGACATAGTCATCACCATTTTCAACACTATGCAAATAGATTGCAATACAGCTTGCTAACTTAAACATACGTGCAAGGTAGACCAAAGAGTACTCTTCGCATTGAGTATGGTTACATCTCTACAAAACATAAACTGCGACATAACAATGCCCTCCCAATGACCCCATGGGATGATTGTTCCGTGTCATTCTCGCACATGCTTTCCGAATTGCCACTGGGCACGCATTAAGATAAAATGGTAAAGCGGTTGTGGACATGCGATTTTACCTATGCATTTAGTGTCAAACCGCAACAACACTTCTTTATAATTTTATTATGTGAAACAAAGCTTGTTGATGGGGAAACGACCCATGTCCGAGCAAGAGGTAAATTCTAGATGTCACACACGCCTTGATTACCCATGATTTTATAGAGCTCATTTTGCCGAGGAACTCAGATATAAAAGAAACTTACCACATAAGAATTCATAAGCAAAGGAAAACTTTGCGAAACTAATAAACCCGACCGATAGTTTTTAATTATAGATCGTGAGTCCCAACTCACATATGCAAGATCACAAATGCTTGTGGGCAACTCAAATTTTGTGTCTGCATGATGAACAAATTTTAAAGTGAGCAAAAAGAAACAAACATGCAAGTCACTAACATTAAACATTTCAACCACATTTGTTTTTGAAGCTTACCTTCAATGCCTTTATTATTTATAAACGAAACTTTCAGCCACCTTGTTAACTACCTAATGAGTGATTATCAAACTTAAAAGCCTATCATTAAATGTAACAGCAGCAGGCCATTAACGCACTCGTACTCCCACTTAAAACCATCCCAAAACCCGTTAAAAACGACCAATTAATTGCTAGAAATAGAAATTTGAACCACGTTAATATATAATGGGTCAATTTGGGTTATCTTTTTTCTCTACCCACTTGAACGTATAAATACAAAATATAACTTAAAAGGAAATAGATAACACATAAATGAAGTTGATAGTTACTCCTTATAATATGAATCCAAAGATTATACTCATTGGTGGTGATATATATACCTGGAAGCCATCAAGAAAATTCACTGAAGAAAGCATCAATGTTGCAACCTGGCTGAAATTGGTCTCCAATATACACCGCTTTGGAGCAACCTCCACGTATAAATGATTACACGCACCAAGGTTAAAAATCACCTGTCTTGTGACTCATAATCAAACTTATAATATAGCTAGGAAAACAAAAAGGAGCCAGTAAACATATTACATTTATGGCTGGTAAGCTGCCTCAAGTATGGAAATGAGATTTCTATTTCATAAAATTTTATCATGTATGGAACAAAGAAGCTATGGTTAATTGCAGTACTGAGATTTCTATTTCATAATATATTCCTCACCTCACCTATATTGATAAAACCTACGGGACCTTGTTACAGTGTTGATCATCTCAGACTTTATGTTCGCCGCCCTCTTGGCGAATGCCACTCTTTCCTATCAAACGTTACATTAGATGAATGCCTGGTGGCAACATGACCCCAGATACAAGATGTAAGGGAGGTCATCACTTATTGAGTATATGCACTTTGTCTCGCATGGATATCGCAAAATAAAAATAGTGTTTCGTTTTTTTCACAAAGTTCCTTTTGGTATGGAAATGAGTAAATATATCAAAATTAAGAACTGAAATGAGCAGATAAGGTCCTTGAATGATCCAATGAAGTAGTTGAATACCCATAACTATATTCACAGATCCAGATTCCTACATGGTGGATCCCTTTGGAATCATTTTGAGTCTTGTGCAATTATGATATGGAATATTTGTATGATCGAGTTTACATATTATATTCACCTACACGTGGTAAAATGGGCTAATTGGATGACGGGTCAAAATGGTTTGGGTTGAACTAAATCACTTTTTGTCCAAACTAATAAACCTAGATCAAAAACCAACAGTAAAGGTGAAAAGACAGGGTTTCGCTCAGCTATACGAATTATTTATGCAGGAAGGCAAATAATTTTTTAACATATCCGGAAATACGAAAAAGGTTAACCTGGAAAGTTTCTCCACCATTGCCAATAAGATGGAGAAGCATATTCAATATCGGGTGAAGAAACTGCAGTAGAGTTGTCGAATCAACATTCTTCAAACTGTTGATTGCCTGAAAAGGAGTTCAATGGATTCAGATTGTTATTTGTTCACATGAGCCCCATAAACATCTTATCTTAACATGCATACATATGAATCAGTGCTTCTTTAGTGGAGCACATAATTCATATCACATACATAATATTCATGATATCCATTTTACGCTTTAACTAATGCATGAACTAACACTCTAACAGTATGAAGTATGAACAATTATGTAATCAGTATTTAACTAATATGAAGTATGAACACTTCTTTCAACCCGACTTAGCTTTTCAATCCATTTAACTAAGTTTTCTGATTGAATATTACTGAGTAAATGGGTGTATATGATTCCTCTTTTTTGTACGCTTACTTGACGAAGGAATATTGGAGGATGGTGCTTTCTTTGAGTGAAGACCAGGAAGAAGAAGTAGGCCGAAAAAAATGATATATAACCCACATTAACAACATAATAGACCTACCTATGCATAACCAATGGTATTTAAAGGAATCATGTGAGGGTAAGTCACAAAAAAAAATACTACAAACTTAGACACACGCATGGGTAAGTCACCAACTACACAATTATTATCACCATATTATCGTTACATGAACAGAAAAAAAAGTCGATTATAGCCAAAATAAACCCACCTTAACAACCTAATATACCTAGATATGCGTCATATAAATTAACTTATATTAGTACCATATAAATTAACTGATATTACTACCATGCTAAGATATAGTATTCTAAAACTAATATAAACAATAATTTGTATACTCATAACAATATACCTCTTAGATTATGTGGAAAACCTTTTTTTTCTGGTTGATTCCCTGCTAACAAATAATCAAAACATACACAATAGTAATATCTTAGATTTAAAGATGAATCTAACAAATTTATAAGATTTAAAGATCAAATAAACAAAAAAAATATATATATTGATTCACTTAACCCGAATTCATTCTAGTTTTTTTATTTTCCTGTTGTTCCTTCTTGGATGAATTAGTTTCATTCGCTTTTAAAAGCCTCTGTGAAGATCTTTGTGACTGCATTTTTTTACACTGTTATTCGACTTATGCGACAATGAGGTTGCACAATAAATAATGTTGTATATATAGTGTAATATTATGTAAAACCTAAAACAAAATCGTTAAGATAACAATAAATAACTACCAAACTTATCTTTATCTTTTTTTAGGAAAAAAACAGAAACTTGCACAACGTTTTTAATTTTTGGAAAATATTTACAGATACGTTTTTGCATTTATTAAGTTTGTCTTGCAAAATATAAAACAAAAAGTGAATTGCTCTAGTGGTAGAGATGTTTGTTAAGTTTGGAGAGTGACCAAGGTTCGAACCACACTAACTAAAATTTTAAATTACAATTTTTAAACTTGCACAACGTTTTTAATTTTTGGAAAATATTTACAGATACGTTTTTGCATTTATTAAGTTTGTCTTGCAAAATATAAAACAAAAATTGAATTGCTCTAGTGGTAGAGATGTTGGTTAAGTTTGGATAGTGACCAAGGTTCGAACCATATTAACTACATTTTTAAATTACAATTTTTAAACATTTAATCTTTGCTTTTAAACATTTAATGTTTGCTAATAAAAGATAAATAATTTCGGTTAAAATTAAAAAATAGCCTAAAATTCAAAATATTTTTTGGAAATTCTTTTTTTTTTTGGCCAAAAATTTCCCGCCAAATTTTTATAACTATGATGCACCTTTTTATTTTGGTGCATCACAGTTATAAAAATTAGTTATAACTATGATGCACCAATTTTTATAACTTAGATGCACACAAAAAATGTGCATCACAGCTTATAAATTTTTATGGAAAAAATTTTTGCCCCAAAAAAATTTTATGGGGGGTGGCGGTCTAAGTTTGAGATGTTTCAAATTAGACCCTATAACTTTTTTTTTCACTTTTCTCTCTAGTTACACTTTTCTCTAATCAGACTCATATATATATATATATATATATATATATATATATATATATATATATATATATATATATATATATATATATATATATATATATATATATATATATAGATATATATGTTGAATTTTTTGTTGGTGTATGTTTTATGCTTTTGTGACGAGGTCTTCACAACCATATAATAATTGTTGAAATCAGAAGTTAATATGAATGAGATATCAGCCTCAAAGTCGAGTCACTGAACGCTTTTAACATTTCGTATTGTAATATCTATTTTTAATTAGCTGAATTGAAATTTAGTTTTGAATACGAACTTTTATTCATTACATAAACAAAGTAGAATAGAACATTGAAACGAAAATACAAATTACGATATGGAAATTAAAACACGTAAGTCAATCCAAGTGATCCCAAGTTTGAGAGTTGTTTGAGTCATAACCATCGTCGTAAGCAGACGAGTTTGCAAACATGCTCGCTTCCCACTGTCGTTCCAAAATGTCAAACTCTGCGTCCTTACGCTCTTGCTCTTCCCTTGCTTCCTGCTCCCTACGAGCGGCTTCCTCCCGACGCTCTTCTTCTTCCATTTCACATGATGCTTCTTTATCCCAAGAAGTAGTCGTTGTTTTTCTCTGTAGAAGAAACGGATTTTCAACCGGTTCATCGATGAAATGAAGGAAATATTTTTGAAGGTGGAGTATTCACCGCTTTCTTCATAAATGACGGAGTTTCGGTTGAGACATTTTTTAGATCTTGTATTAAAAGATGTGTGAATGAGTTGGGTGTTTCATGTCCATACCTGAAGGTCACATGTGGGATGGTGACATTTTCGGGCGGCAACTGTCATTTTACCCTTTGTGGACTCTGTCTTGATTCTGCCATTCACTCTGATCAAGTATTGCTTACTCCTTATATCAACCATAAAAACCATCAAAGTTTCAAAACTGTTACATTCTTATGTAATATTTATGTTAGAGTGACCAGAATGGAACACTTTTCAAACTTGGTTATTAATTTGTGGTTATTGTTTATGTTTAGTCGTGCTTTAACGGGTTGTACATAAAGTTGGTTGGAATTAGTTAAATTCAAAGGGTGGGTGTTTAAAATTAATGTACAACATGTTAATGCATAGATGGATACTTTAAGCACATTAATTTCAGAAAATTACATAAGAATGAAACTTTTTTAAAACTTTAATGGTTTTTATGATTAATTTAAAGTTTGAGGTATCAAATTGGAACACTCGTGAAACTTGGTTAATAATGGGTGACATATTCCCATTAAAACACGATCCACATTATTTTCATGAGATTTATTTCCAACTTTCAAATGGTTTTTTGTTCAAAAGTTGCAACAAAATTTTGAGATTAATGGCTTTAGCAAAAAAGATGTAAAATCAAAATTCTTTGTCCTTATAATCATAAATTCATATGTGCACCTTTTGGCTTTTTATTATTTTCGGGTATAAGAAGGCACGAAATGCCCTAACAACTGACAAGGAATATGGCAATTGTGATTTCGATTATACCTAGGCACGGAATGCATTTCTATTTTTTTTTTTTTCGTTTTCTTGATTAGTTAAAATGGCGACACGTGTGTGTTTTGTTTTCGGATAAAACTAAGCACGATTTTGGAAAAGTTGAAAAAAAGGGTCCTCTGCGGTTGAATATAGCAAGTGGGATTCGTTGACTTTGCCATTTGTTAAGCCCTCCAGAAAGTTGCTAACCAAATACCACCCACAAACTTATACGAGTACCAGATATGACCATTAGCTAGCTGTCATCTTTGATAATAAACCAGACATGAAAATGTTGTTTATACGCAACAAAATAGATAGTAAAACAAACTTAATAGTAGATTAAAAAGAATTAAAAAAAAATGACGATGAAATAACCAAGACCGGACACAATGGTCACCTATATCCTCACCTCTAATCTATACCATTTGTGGAATATCTTCACCTTTACGTCAGCGTCATATCACTCTTCAGCACATCACCACTATCATCATCTTTCAGCATCAATGATCATTACCATTAAAAATATTTACTTTATACAAATATATATCATAAAATATCCCCACACTTAAAAAAATAAATATAGTGAGGATGGTGACCATTAAATGCATGATGGGATTTTTTTTGGGGGGGAAGGGAATGGTGGTGGCGTGTTACACGGGAGTGTGGCGATGTGTCATCTTGTAGCCAGCCTAATACTAATGCGCAATCTTGTTTTGTAGTTTTTTATGCCATTGTGAAAAAAAAAATATATCATTAATTATACTCGTAAATAAGAGAGAAAATTGCATGCAAAATGAACTTTTAATTAGCTTTGTTTATATATTATATGTAATTAAATTAAACAAAATTTTTTTTTGACCCTTTTTAAGTGGATGCTTTGTGCAATGATATCGTTTGCACTGTCACACACCTCTACAATTCCTCTAATAATTCTAATTCGGGTTAACTAAGTTCTATTAGGTTGACTAATAAAAACAAAAACCTATTTCAAATAACTTTGTTTACCATTAGCATTGATAATTATACTGTAATTCTTTGAGAAATAACATTTAACAAGGTTTTTGAATGGCCTACGTTACATGAACATAATATATAAACTTAAACAGTTTGCCTCATTATATTTTAAGGGCATTGCATATATATCTTTCTAAAAACTCATAATTGTATTTGTATATATAGGTTTTAAAAAAAATTCGTTCTAAAAAAATAAATTATACAATATATACATTTATCGTGTTTTTCTAAAATTTTGTATCTTATCATAGCTACGTAACACTTTGAGTGGATACAACTGTACACATCAAACCATTTATTTAAGTGAGTGGTTTAAAGAAGTGGGTCGGTAGCTACACACTTTATTCCCGAAATGTTGGGCTACCAAAACCCGCACCGTTTTTTATTGAACCCCATTAGCATATGTTCCCTCTTATCATTGCCCCACCAACCACTACCATACATCATCCGATCCCCGATATCGTCAAATATTATTAGAAAGAACTTATTCGTATAATAATTTAAGGTAGTATTTGGTCATGTACTTTTGTATATTTGAATGTAGTAGTATTTCATAATATAGAATTGGATATGATATGAGTTCACGTATCAATGTATCATATTTAAAGGCATTGTTTGGTTTGGTAGGGTTTTAGTTTTTGCCCAAAGATGCCATATGATCGCGCCTTTTAAAATGTTATTAGAACTCATCCTTGTACCACGAGTGTCTTAAGTACAAGCGGTGCAAGATGATTTCACATATCAAGGTTGCAAGGCGATAAGTATTAGAGGAATATGCCCAAGCTTAATTTGTAAGTTTAGGGTATGTAGGGTTTTCAAAATTATAAATAATTGTTAATAATAAAATTATACTTACGGGGTTTTAATGTTCTAACATGATATGAGAGCGGATCTGATCCTCATACCTCGCACTACATGGCCAAGTTGGTAATTACTTCCTTGTTCACCCAAATCTAACCTCTCAATTATTAATAATAATAAAAAAAGAAAAAATGCCAATTTATTTTTTACCGTACCAAATCTTTATCCTCAAAACCCTTTCCATATCTAAATCCTTCAACAGTTTTGGGGTTTAAAAATCTCAACCAAACGCAAACAAGATGCAAGGAACCAGTGGAGAATCAAAAATTTAATGTGGAGAAGATGAACATGAGGAAGTTGTCAAGGGATTGGATACTCATGAGGCTTCTCTTGAAGTCATTGACGATAAAATCTTCTTCTCAAATTGGTGATTGTTAATATTAATACGACAAAGAAGAATAATAATTTATATGGGGTACTCATGTCATGGTTTAATGAGTTTTTAAGGATTAAGAATCTTTGTTGAAGATTTATGTTTATATATTTGTTTTATTGTTGAAAAAAAAGAAGTTATAATTGTTTTATTATTAGTTTGTTAGTCGATTGTTTGTACGACTTTGTTATGATCATTAAAGTTGATCACCAGATCGTTCCAAAGTCGATCGTTTATGCGGTTTTATTCTGATCGACTTACCGACCATTGGTACCCGGTCGACTAAAGTCGACCGCTTAGTACGGTTTTATTACTGAATCGACTAAATTTATGTTTTATTATGTTATTTTTTTCTTGTCTAGTTTAATACTCCAGTCCGAGCTTTCACGATTTCGTCACTCGAATTGCGAAAGAGTATTAGAGGAATAGGTACAAGCCCGGTTTTTCGGTTAGGGTATATAGGATTTTACTATTATCTATACTACTTATAAAGCATCTTGACACTTCCCTCCTATTAATTTTTTATGACTTTCTAAAATAGATTTTTAAGCAAATACAAGTAAAGAAGCATCATTTACAAGTATTTGAAACACAAATAAAATTAAAAAAACACTATTTAACACATAAAATTAATACACTATTTAAATCACCCCTTCACCAAAATATAAAACCATTTAACCCAAATGTACAATCTAATCAAGCTTCTAAAAATAACATCTTATATGGTTTAGGTGGTTTTGACCGGTTGTTTGAACTGGGTGGAATGGCCGGTGGTTTTGGTTTTTGTTGTTTTGGCTCCGCGATGGTGGTTTTTTGTGGCTTTTAGGGTGTTTGTTTAAATTTTGACCTCATACATATCATCAGTCCAAAACGAAAAAGTAAAAGAACAATAAGACTCGAACCATAACCAACAACTATTTTGACCATTCATCATCTCAGCCAACATCAAAATAATCAACCCGCTTATGCCTCACGTCACTCCCCAACTCACAAACTCACATCGCTCCTCAACACTCAATCACAATTAAGACTCGAACAACAATAATAAACGGAAAGGCCTCAGTTTGTTCGAAGATCTTAAAGATCTTTAACTTTTTGAGCAAAGAATCCATCATAGTTCTATGTAAAGTACCACTTGCTAAAAGATCTTGAAGCCAAAGGATTCGAACCAAGAGGATTGTTTGGAAATTGAAATAGAAGATAGATGGTTGTGTTATGTCAAGATAAGAAAGAGACCATGTTTTTCTTTGGTGGCTGGGTAACAAGAGAAAACACAGATAAAAGGGGGCGTGTATTTACTTTTTAGTGTTATGAATGAGAAGTTAGGGATTATTAGCATTATATCCCTAAATATTATTTAGGATGTATAAAGATAATGGGCTTAAGTGTATTTCAGGTTTTATCATTTGTTGGAATGAAATCTGGGGCAATTCGAATTTTGCATAAAATTAACCATTGGGCCATAATTAATTTAGTACTATCCGAAATTTAGAAAGTGTTTGTGCTAAAATTTGTCTAATATTTGATTTTGGCTATAAGGTAAAATAGTATATTTTCAAATTTGGCTAATATTTTATTATACCAGAGAATTATGAGATCCAAATGTATAATATATTATTGTTATGGCCTAAAGTTATTTTAATTTAAATTATTATTTATTTGTACGGTTATTATTAGAAAAAAAAAACGTATTACCGAATAACATTTGCTCGTCATAAAATATAGTCACAGGGTACCCGTCATCGCGTCGCGCGGGTACCCTGCTAGTTTTTATAATAATCAATAATAAAATTATACCTACGGGGTTTTAATGTGTTTTCATGTCTCAACGTAGTGCTTAGTTTTTCATTATTTCAAATCGATGAACACGAAGGGAAATGGAAATCTTGGATATCCGGACTCGCTTCCACGTATCTTTTGGACCCTTTGCCCACTCACCACAGTGGAGGCAAGCATGCATTTGTAAGAAAATATGTATCCGAAAGGACTCAGTATATCTTCCTTACGACTACCTTGTCACAACTTCAGCCTAGTAAAACCCCGGGTTAGCGCCAATAAGACCACTAAAAGCCTTTTGTGGCATCGCACTTAATCAGACATTGGTCAAACGTTCATCATTATCTACTTCAAACACCTTCTTAGTATTGCTTTCCATACGTTTAAAACGATTTAAGAAATTCAGTGATGAACACTCACCAATTTCAAATGAAAATGGCAAAGCATTGACGGTGTTGATTATATTTGTAAAACCCTAAAATGGTTAACGCGTCAAATGACCATAATGCCCTCGTCATAATAATTCATAAAGAAAATCAAAAATCGTTAACTACGTTGAAGACTTAATTTATGAATACTATATACTAAACAATTAAAAGAATTTAACTTTACATAATAAATATAACACAATGCTAAGACTAGATAAAATTCATACACTAGTCATATAAATAAATGTGACACAAGTAATGTAGGCAAGTGGATTAAAAGATGATTTGGTCTTTATTATTCCCCCATAATCGGCTAGGAAGAAACGCCCAAGGCACCAAAATCATTTCCTCATTTATCTCATACTTATCTCCATATCTTTCTCTCAAATAAACATAAGAAAACCCTATCTTCCTCTATCAAAAGTGACGGCAAGAACCATATGTCTTCTCCATTTATTTCTGTCGACACACAAGGTGTTCCAAGGGAGGTTGTACGTGATCTTTAAGCTGCTGAAATCGTGGGTTTTGGTTCGAGGTTTGTTTGGTTTGAGTCGTTGGTGTAGGCTGTTGTAGGACCGTAAAACATAAGATTTATGTGGTTTTGGGATCTAGATTGGTGGAAGAAGATGAAGATCTTCATCTTCTAGAGAGAGAAAGTAGTGAGAGGGAGGAGAAAACAAAGGATCTTTTATTAATAAGAAAACAATACAAAATACTAATGATTCACCTCAGCCCTCATGGAGAGTCATGAGGGGTATTTATAGGCTCAACAAACCATTACTTTGCCACTTAAACGATACTAGTCCCTATGGGCAAAGTATACTACGCATCTAGTCCAATTCACATAAGTGACGTTATCTTTATAAAAAAGCGAGGCTAACAATCTCCCTCCAAGATATCGTCACACGTGAATGGTCACAATGAGACCTATAAATACAAAACAAAGTAAATTACAATAGTAATGAACAATGTTGACTTTGTTGAAGTGCGAGTCTCGTAGTCTAGATCTTGAGGCAAACTTGAAGTTCTCTCTTGACGATCTCGGCATTTGATCTTTAGCCCGACGCACAAATCCTTGTAGCTCGAACTTCAACTATAACGGTCTAGTTAGGTTATTACTCCATCCTAACTAGTGAGACTTTTTTCTTTTCCGCTCCTCCCGAACCGACAACACTCTTCCAACACGCAATGGAGAAAGTAGACTCTTGATTGTAGCACAATGGTCGCCATTCGGGAACATCATAACAACATAACTTACTTAGTATTGCATCCAAGTTGGTAAAAGCCCGATACACACTACTTCTCCTTCTTCGCCTTAAGCACAATTCCTTCAGAATCCAATCACGGAAGATGAAATACCAACTTCTCCTCCGATGGTTGCGAGCTATCGAAATCATCATAATGTTGTGTACATGCCGTATTACCTTTTTCTTGATGCAATATTAAAACCTTGTCTTGAGCAAACTTCCGTGAGAATATGTCGCAAAAATACTCTCAATACGTCTCTCAAACCAGCCTGAAAACGAACCTCCTTTGAATTCACCGGCTAATAATAATGACCACATATGGAGATAACCTGATACGACTAACTTGAAAAGGAAGTAAACATCCCAACTTTGTGACTTACTGTTTGTTCTAAATTCTTGAACAATCCACAACGCCGTGTGACACTGAGCACTACAATGTAACTCCTTAAAGTGATGGTTATACACTATGAGCACTACAACGTAACTCCTTACATCAGTTATAACCAGATTGTCAAATTCATAATGTGTCCCAACAAGTTATCTTAAGACATGCAACCAACCAACCAACGTCTCATAGATAAAGAAGTTCACCCGTGAAACGTCACTTCAATTTCTCGTAAGCAATACCGTACAAAAACCCCGTCGTCATTTTTTCTTCAAATATTCGTTTAAGCCGTGAATTTGTATCCCTCGTGAAATTTTTCCATACCAAAAATACCATTCTTAAAATCAACCTTAAATAATTGTATCCAAAAATTCTTGTTAATGAGAAATTTCGGATAGAAAAATTGTTAACTCAATTTCATTCCAAATTGTGGTTAACTAGGCCCATCACACGAGATCCATCAGCCCAAGAAACTTATAAAACCGTTCATAACATTACTCAACCCACGATCCAATTGGTTATAAAGTGTTCGGTTATAAAAAGGATGTTATATCACTTTAACCTAAAAATTAGGTCTTAACCCTAAACACTATCACTGGAAAAAAAACGCCTCCAACAACAAAAGAGTACGCTCCTCTTACACTCCCAACTCAGCTCTTCTCAATCATCAAACTGAATACATCTTCTAATCTCACAAACTCACCATCATCTTATATCCGTCAACATCAACCACATACGCACCACAAGCGCATAACCCTTTCAACTTCTGAAGATAAATCGAATCTCATTCAAGTCACAAGAAGAAAGTAGGCTTCAAGTTCTTGTTATAGATCTTGGGTAGGTTGAATATTTGTTGTGATGTTGTTTTTGTCCTTGTGTAACTGAACCGATTGAAAGAAAAAATAATAACATAATTGTTATGGTTTTTTCTTTGTAGAAATCGAATAGTAACAAGAAACAGATAGGTTTCTATATGGATCAATGATGATTGATGTTCAATTAAAACAATCTTTAAAAGATTGCAAAAAAGTTGAATTGAATCTGAGATCTTGAATGTATTTTTTCATTTTCGTTTTCAGTCAAGATTGAATGATAGTTGTTGATTGAGGGTGATCTTTGTTAGTTGAAAAGTGGGTTTAGCAGTGAATGAGTTCTTTTCATTTCGATGTCATTTGAGTTTACATGGACCAATGATGTATGATAAACGCTGAGGTCTTAATTGAGTCTGGTATTTGGTATATGGTTGGTCGAGTCATGGTCAGTAATAGTTTACACATAAAGTTTTTTCTGTTTTTGCTCGAGAAAAAATTCTTTCTTACGCGTAACCCTCTGCTTATGCGTGACCATGTCTTGGTCGAAACATCTTATGCGTAGAAACTTAGTCTTACGCGTAACACATGTTGCTTAGGCGTAAACTGGTCAAGGTTATGCGTAAACAGCTTACGAGTAACCTTTCTTACGCGTAAAGCATGTTTACTCGTAACCGTCTTCTTACGCGTATTCCATACGCGTAAGATTATCCTTAGGCGTAGAAAACTAGGGTTTTGGCCCAGTTGACTTTTTTCCGGCGAGATTCCGACCATCTTTTCCATTTAGCTTCATAATAACCCAGAAAAATTGCATAAGGACTCCATGTTTGACCCGTTTTTGACCAAGAAATTGACCGGTATGACCATTAATATATTTCACATATTGGTACAAAAAAAATCATAAGGAAATGGTATTACGCATATCTGATTTGGACAAAAAATGACACAAGACATAAATTGTAACCTTTAATAACCCATAAGACTTTTTGTAACCAAAAGATACACAAACAGTTTTAAAACTGTTTTCCCACGATAAAAGGAAATTTTTTTTTCCAGACCATGAAAACGTACCAAAATAGCTTAAAACATGTATAAAAAACCACCATAAATCGACAAAGATAACAACCTAGCTCTGATACCAATTGTAGGACCGTAAAACATAAGATTTATGTGGTTTTGAGAGGTCTAGGTTGGTGGAAGAAGATGAAGATCTTCATCTTCTAGAGAGAGAAAGTAGTGAGGGGGAGGAGAAAACAAAGGATCTTTTATTAATAAGAAAACAATACAAAACACTAATGATTCACCTCACCCCTCATGGAGAGTCGTGAGGGGTATTTATAGGCTCAACAAACCATTACTTTGCCACTTAAACGATACTAGTCCCTATGGGCAAAGTATATTACGCATCTAGTCCAATTCACGTAAGTGACGTTATCTTTACAAAAAAGCGAGGCTAACAGCTGCTGCTGGTCGTGGTGCTTTAGAGCACAAATGGGTGCTTGGTTTGCTTTGTGTTGATATTGTTTTCTTCCTCCTTGTCTTACGCTACAAAGGTACCTTCATAATCATCTTCTCGACTCGTTAAATCTCGCTTGTTTCATGAATCTGGTCATTCGCATAAACCATGTACACGCCCATAAAATGATTTCATGAACTCATAAAATGTATATATATATATATATATATATATATATATATATATATATATATATATATATATATATATATATATATATATATATATATATATATATATATCGATAAACATGTCCAACTAGTTTGGTGTTGAACTGATTTCATGCGTCTTGTCATGTAAATTCTTTTGTTATAATCAAGCCTAAATGAAATTAAAACATGCGTATATGCTAGGTATGATTTTGGGTCGGCTAGGGTTCGTTTTGTGGTTTAAAGGGGGGCGCATATAAAATTCTGTTTTGGGTATGTGTCTCGACACATAAGGGGTTTCACAAGGAAGGAGTAGGGTAATGTGTAATTTGGATTCGAAACGTCTAAAACATATACGTTAACTTAAATGTAAAACTAGGGTTTCGCATGGTTAAGTTTTGGATCGTATAAATTAAAGGTTAAATTCGTAAATTATTGAAACTTAAGGGGTTGACTTGTCAAGATGATTACTAAAGGTATTGAAAGAGTAAAATGAGTAAATGGCTATATTTAGACTTATGACCCTATACTTTGTAATAATGACGGTTTAAACCCTAAACTTGTAAAACTTGTCATAAGTGGCCCTTAAAGTATGATAACACTTGTTTTCACTATTTTAATCTAATTGACTTTGATTATATTATTTATGACTAAGTTACTAATACTAGAAACCTACTATTTTTGGAAAGTTACTAATTATAGAAACCTGCTATTTTTGAAAAGTTACTAAAAGTGGAAACCTGCTAAAAATGGAAAGCCGCCTAAAATAAGTAATCTGATCTTAATAAGCGTTATCTAATTCATAGGTTCCGGACGGCGGGATTGATTCGTCTTGCGACTTTACTTTCCTATTTTGCTTGCTTCGAATGAGGTACATATATTCTATCCCTTTTCAGTAGGGGTTTCTCATGACTTTCTGATCCTTCGACTTTGTTTCGCTTATGATATTCTATTTCTATGATTCCTTTGCTATTGACCCTCTGATATTGAACCTTGATATGGACCTTCTGATTATGAACTTATGCTATGAACCTTTGATATTGAACTATTGCTAATTGACCCCTCTGTTATTGAACCTCTGTTACTGAACCTTTGATATTGGACTTTGACATTGAACAGTTGTTAGGAACCTTTGAATTGTGGACTACTGATATTGAACCTCTGATTGTTATGACTGATATATTGCTACACTGTGGACCTTTGTCTGACCCTTCAGATTGATACCCGAGCCAAATATTGTTATCCTAGCCATGAAGGTAACATGGCCATGTCATTGATGCACCAATGGCATGACTCTAGTGTGGTTGAGTGATGCTCTACACCGTCCATATTCTGTATTGATTATGCGCGCTTTGGATATACGTTGTATGGCCACTATTGTCTGCAGGGGCGTATGGATGCATCCTAGATTTGTTCTGTGTTGTTATTGATATTGATTGATCTGTCTGGTGATGTGGTGCGTGTGAGCAATACATCCCCTTACAGTCTGGGAGCTAGCTACTCCATTGGTTACTGAGGTCTCCCCTCCTATTGATCTGGTATTCCGAGGTCACCCCTCTGAATACAATGGCTACTATTGGATATTGGGCTTCTAATGCCACTATTGATTGTATTGTATTGTATTGTTGGCTCGGGATAGATTTCTGACAACCCTTACACTGTTGATGTACCTATATTGTACCTTCTGTATTCCCCAACGCACCATATTCTCAGATTGATTGTCCGTCACTCGGTAGACTTACGCGACTCATTCTACTACCATTCCATTCACGTACGGTTATTATATGGTTATTGAATTTGATTATGCTATTCATGTTTTATGTGGCTACGTTTACCCTGCTATGATATGATTAATATGCGATTATATGATTCAACTGTTGTTATCTGATTATATGTTATCTTACTGTTATGTAACCCTTTGGTTGGTCTGGTGATCATGTTTGAATGTAATCAGTTGATTTATCTGTTTATCATGGATACCTTCGTTTAATTATGTTCATGGGCTATGATTATCCGTCGGTCTTCTTGTTACTAATTGTTGACCTGCCATGCTTATATATTTGTTATGATACGGTTATGTCATTGGCTGTGGGTTATTTGACTTGTGTGATTGCCATGCTCATATCCTAATTGATTGCTTCTACTTGCTTTTAGTTTTCCGTTTCGCTTATTTATATTCTAGTTTCCTGATTTGAATGCATGCTATTCTTATGTTGAGTGGATGCGATGTCTGCTATGCTAGATTATATTTCGGTGCTTGGATATCTGCTTGTTTATATGTGATTATACATATGTCATGGATGCGTTGCTTTGTTGTGTTCTCCTTTGATTGATGTTCTTGCTGGATATAATTGTGTGCTGCAGGATCCTATTTAACTCATTGTTTCCTTTCCGTTGCGACCTTGTTATTGTTTCCTTTGTTTCGTTTCGTATTGCTGATTTTGTTTAGCTTTCGTTTGGTTATATCTGTTCACTGGGCTTTTTAAGCTCAGCCGCATTTCTTTTCCTGCGGCAGGTTTTAGGTTGGAAGATGGGCTTTGATGGGCTGAGAGTTGGATTGTCTGAGTGGACCAACCCTAGTTACCTTGTTATTTTGGACTTATTTGATGGGCTATTGTTTGAGATTTCTTTTTATTTTAGACATATTAGATTTTGTATTTTCTTTGTAAGTCATCTGTTTATATGATTTAGTATTTATTTATATAAGGCTTTCGCTTGTAAATTTTATTTGTATATTCTGATATGACACCAGAATGTGATACTTCTACCATTGCCGGGTTGGGGTGTTACAATATTAGAAGAGCAACTAGAGTTAGAACCATAAGATTAGCGGTTCTGTTATACTTTAGTTGACCTGTTTATCATCTTTGGATGCTTCTTTGTACCCTATTATATTCTCGTTATTGTTGGTTGCTTGTGATCGTAGTTGCCCATTGGTTTTAATTTTTGTCCGACTAACATTAACGTGTCATCTTTATTATATATTTATATCAATTTCTGATGCATGAGCCAAGGACGACCCAAATTATATATATAGGATCGATGAATTCATCATATCTAAATTACTGTCATTTAGAGTCCATGAACCGAGACGACCAAATTTATCGAATATCAAGGCAAGAAAAAATATGCATGTTTTGTCTAGTAGACATCAATAGTTTTTGAGAAACTAATCCATGTCGTGTAGTATAGTGGTGCCTGGCCCTGGTGGGTCTGCTTATAAGGCCCTGGTCACAAAGCCACCCATAAAATTCATATCGATTAAAACTCGTGTCATATGTTAGGTGAGTTTTAGTAATATTTTAATTGGTATATTACTTTTTCAACAACTAGAAATGATTAAAAGCTAGCATCGAATAGTTATCTTTAGTAGTAGTAGCTAATTAAAAGCACTAAGCGTTCCGGAGAACCACATGTATTTCATTGATTAAAGCATTAAACCACTCTTTATTTAACATTATGGATTATGGATGTCGAGATGTTGAGCTTCGACTAAAGTACTGAATTGACCAATAATTGAAGCAGTCTAGCTGGTACATGAATACTTATTAATTGTCTTCAAGTCTAGTAACTGAACATTAAGTAATGAGGTCCTAACAATTTACAATGTGACACCACACCGGTTGTTTTAAAGGAACCAAATAGTGTATATAAATGAACCAATCATAGAAAAAGCTCTACATTAGAAAAAGCATTAAATTTCTTTTAATCAGGGGACATAGAGGGTATGTACATAGATACCCTTTCGACAAATGTAAAATGTTTGTTGTTTTCAACAAAAATCTTAAATCTAATATATGAAGTGCATACTATCTGGTGATTTTGAAAAAGTGCATAACTTTTGACGAATTTCTAGCTGGATCCAACACTGGTTTTAACCCATATGAGTCTATGCGAACAAGGCCAATTACGATTTTGTTAGGTGACAAATTTTATGTTATGTTGATATATACTCCGTATACACATTGATAAACAGGTCTTTCACCATTATTGGTGTGTGGTTATGCTCGTTCATAATTTTAGTTGGTAAATTTTTTGAAACAAAGTTAGTACTCTGTGTTTCATTTTGCGACATATACTGAATTAATCATATAATAAACATCTCTACCATCATGCATGTTTGAATTAGCTGATCTTTAATATTTATTACTATAAACAATCTACTAAAAAAATCAAATATGCATGCATATTATTGATGTATACATTCACCAACCAAGTCAATGGTACGCGTTTTCCACTTTCTTTTTACATGCTCCCAACTCTTTCCCCTTAAACCCTAATAACATAAATACCCCCAAAACACAAACACATTTCATTCACTCACACTCACCATCACATCTCAACACCATGCATACTTCTAGCATTTCATCCCTCATATTCTTTGCTTCTACTCTCCTCCTCATCTCCACCATAATCCACCCATGCTCCGCCACAATCCCTCGTAAACTCGCCTTAGTACAAACACCAGCAACTATCCTTAAATACCACAAAGGATCCGTCCTTAATGGCAACATAACCATTAACCTCCTTTGGTATGGACACTTTACACCCGTCCAAAAGAATGTAATAACCGATTTTATCCAATCACTCAACGCACAAGTACTCCCAAAGCCACCCTCCGCCTCGTCCTGGTGGCAAACCACCAGGAACTATAAAGGCGGAGTTAGAAGTATCCACTTAGGAAAACAAATAATCGACGAAAAATGCTCACTTGGGAAATCACTCAAAGATTCTCAACTTATTAAACTAGCTTCAAAAAACAAAGGGCCTAACGTCATAAGCTTAGTATTAACATCTTCGGATGTGCTTGTAGCCGGTTTTTGCATGAACCGGTGTGGCACACACGGTTCTACCCGTATAAACAAAGGTCATAACTTTGCATACGCATGGGTTGGTAACTCGATCACTCAGTGTCCTGATCAATGTGCTTGGCCCTTTGTTTTACCCGTTTTCGGCCCCAAGATTCCACCTTTGGTTGCACCAAACAAGGATATTGGTGTGGATGGTATGATTATTAACATTGCTACGGTTCTAGCAGGAACCGTGACAAACCCGTTTGATGGCGGGTATTTTCAAGGTCCCGCTACTGCCCCATTGGAAGCTGTTACTGCTTGCACCGGGATATTCGGATCGGGTGCGTTTCCAGGTTACCCGGGAAGTGTTTTGGTTGACAAGACGACCAAAGTTAGCTATAATGCTCAAGGTGTGAAGGGTCGTAAGTACTTGTTGCCCGCTATGTGGGATCCTAATACTTCAACGTGCAAGACACTCGTGTAAATTGGTGTTGGATGATATATTATTTGTTTTCTAAATGTTTTGTTTATTCTAAATTTAATTGAATACAGAAAATACTTATTATATACATTATTTGTTTTGAAGTTCACAAATAGTATTAAACCGTGTTTTATATTAATCGGAATTGATACGCTAAAAAGGATGCGCAATAGAGAAAAAAGTGTTAAAAAAAACTAGAAATGACGTTGATTTGTCATAGTAATTATCTTATATTAACGAGCGTGACTAGGATTATCCTAAAAATAATGCTTGCAATCATGTCAAACATAAAATTAAGAAAGATAATTAAGATAGTGTTTGATATAAACTGAATAAAACTTACTGTATTTGGTTTGAATTATCGAATGTAATGATTTTACAAAGAATCACTCATTATATCAAAAACTACTATTTTGATTTTTTAAAGGTCTCTTAATTTTTATTCTATCATAAAATAAAATCAAAATTACACAAAAATCCTTTATCAACTATCCACATAAAAGAAACTTATTTTCCTCAACGGGATATTTAGTAATTTTCTTATTGATTTCATTTCGTTTTATCATACTAATCAAACATAATTAATAATTATAATGAATCATTACATTACATCATATATTTCATTATGTCGTTCATTTCATTCATTTAATAGTTCATTCTGTCCAACCAAACGAACTTTTATGAGTCTTTAAGCTACGTACTAGTGGTCAAATCATTTCTTTAAGAGGGTGTTTGGCAAAGCTTTCAAAACGTTATTATTTGATTATCACGTTTTCAAAATGTGAATAAAACTTTTGGTGTTTGGTTCAAACCGTGATAATCTGATTTTTTTTAGAACAAAACGTGGTTTTACAACTAAAGGTGGGAGGTTACTTTTGCAAAACGTCATTTTAAACCCACGTTTCTAAATGTGATAATCAAAGCCAAACACCCCCTAAGTCAATTAAGAAACCTTATCTAGTATTAGGAAGCACATTATTGGTTTAATACTTTAATAGTTACTATTACGCATTCATTGTCACCTTATTATCAGCCTAAATCGTTTAGGCAGTGACGTAGGGTGATTGATTATTTCACTAACATGTGGCTTATGTTAATCTTTTAACAAGCATAAGAATATCGAGACCGAAAATTGAAGCTAGCCAATGTTTTGCGTAAAATAAGCAAACGAGCAACTAGAATTGGTAAAAAGAACTTTTTAAATGATATAGATTAGTAAAAAGAACTTTCAAAACTATTCCAAACATATACAGACAAATGTTAGAAAAACTAAAATTGCCTTCTACTTGTTTAGGCTGCCCGATGTGAACGCCTTTCAATCCCCATTTTTCACGTCACGCCATCTTTCTCTCCAACGACCTTCGACGATTGGGTCCCAAGAAAGCGATCATTATCATTTTAATTTTTTTTTAACATTTTTAACACAAAATAAAATTTCATTAATAATTAAAATGTTACATAATAATTCTAATAAAATAAAAACATTACGAAACTTATTAAAACATTATAACACTTATTAAAAATCTAGGTTGTGGCGTGCCTTGATCGAGTCTTTGATTTCCTGCATTTTTTGTTGTTGTAGTGCGGGCAAAGATTGGTCGATTGGCGTGCAATAGAATATGATGTCTTTATCATATTTCTTTTGTCGCTCAAATGCAAGTTTTTCTTGTTCTAGTGCCAATCTTTTGTCTTCCATTTCTGATTTCTTTTGCTCCAGCTCCAACTCCTTTTGCCTTTGATCCAGCTCTTTCTTCTTCAAATCATGTTATCCGTCTGCCAGCTCCTACTTCTGTCTGAATGCCTTAGACTTAATGCTTTTCCATTTCTCGGCAACACCTTCCATGTAGCTAGCTTTGGAACACTCCGAAGATTTCTTTTTATTCTTCTTAGCGGTATCACGACCAATTGGTCGCTCAGGCACAGGCACATCCGAGTGCACATCTGATTCGGTTGAAGTCCTTGCTTTTTTCCGACTCTCATCTTGGCTTAAAAAAGCCGGCATCTCGTTATCCTTCAAAACCGAATGGTCCCTCAAAATTTCCCAACAATGCCCAAAACAAACGCATGATTACACACTACTTGGTATTCATCACGACTCGGCTATAAACAAAGAGGTCATTCTCACCACTTAGTAATTCTTGTAAGCATTGTTGTAAATGGCACAAATTGACCAACTCTAGGGCCTAATCCTATTTTCCACTTGGTAATGATAGAGTTATGCGTTCTTTCTACACCAACCTCCTTCTCAAAGTAAGCAATGACTTTCTGCCAAAATTCCTTAGCATTTTTGTTGTTTCCCGTTATACTATTCTCGGATACATCAATGTTAACCGAATCGTGATACAATCCATGAGCCGAACCTTGACCTGAACCGTGATACTCTTGAGCCGGATAACCCGAACCGGTTCCAACATAAAAATCAGGATTGGTGTATAATTGTTCTTCGAAATCAAAAGCATCAAGATTGATACGGTTAACCGGAGAATATTGTTGATAATTTGAATATGAAGACGTTGATGAATCCATTGTTGGACGATACACAGATTCGGGTGAGCCATACATAGATTGTTGGCTTCGACGGGAGTGGCTTTGTTGGTGTTGTTGTTGGATATTTTGATACGGTGGAACAAATGGACGATTCATATGATAGTTTATAAAAAATGGATTGTTAGTTGGTTGTTGTGGAGCTTGTTGGGATTGATAATCGAAAGAAGCGGGTCGGAAATTGAGGCTTGGTGAGACATCGGTTAACCGGAAATTCGGATCCGGTGTTAAAATATGCGAGACGTTTTGTGCCAATCGGATTTTCAGCCTTTTTGTTGTGGTGTTTGCTTAGACATTTTGATAGAGATGATTATGAGATTTTTGATAGAGAAGATTGTGAGATTTGTGAATTTAGTGTGTAAATATGTTGTGTATTTATAGGGTAGTTTAGTAGATTATTTTTAAACCCACAAACGGTCCAAAATTTAATCCCAACGGTAGGATTTTTTTTTTTTTTTTTTTTTTTTTGAACTTGCAGCGGTTGGATTTTTGGATATAAAATGTACATAGTTAGTCGATCGAGCAGGGGACCAACTTGGGTGTTTTTTGGACGATTGATTCATGCCACAGCAGGGCGATCGATACACGATCGATCGTGTATATCGATCCCCAAGCATTACTGCGTCCAGCCTTAACCATAGTATCTAATTTTTTCCCCACTTTTAATTCTTGGAGTATCAGGTACAGTTTCTTTGTTATAGCTTTGTGTTATGGCAAAAAATATTATCACGTCAGTTTTTCATCCATATAATTATGAATCTACAACTCAATGCAAAAATAACCTTATTCATCACTCAAGTTATAAAACACCCTGATACCTCACAGTTTTTTTATTTTTTCATTTATTAAATAAAACCACGCATTAAATTAAATACATTACATAATTTAAATAAACAAAACATTACATTTAAATCAAATTTTATTTTTATTAGGACGAATATCATAACAATTACATTGAAAGACTAATAGGGATATGTTACATTGAAAGACTAAGGGTCCGTTTGGTTTAGGTGTTTTGAGAATGGTTTAGGAGTGATGGTCGATTATAGATGTTTGGTTGGTTCTAGTGGGCCCTTTGATTAGGATGAAGGATACATATCCCGCATGTACAAAACCTTAGTGACATGGTAGGATTTTAAATGAGTTGACATTTAGGGTGCGTTTGGTTTATAGAGGGGTTTGGAATTGGATTTGGATTTAGAAAATGTTTAAAAGAATAGAAGGAGAGAGAAAGATATGATTGATGGAAAAGATTGTTTGTTTTATAAATTTAAAGAAAAAAATATTGGAAAACATTTATTATAATAGTTTAAAATAAAAAAAGTAAAAAAAAACGCTACAACCATTCGATTATGAAAATATAATAAAGTTGATAACATCAAATAAACCTGAATATTAAGTGTCAATTTCCCCCGATAATGCTTGTAATTTTTATCATTTATATGGATTTACGCTTGTTTTCCATTATATTTCACTTCGGGTAAATTACGAGCATTGGGCTAAAGAGGCGCGAAATTGGAGAATTATCAAAGATTTATCGAGTATGCTCACTTTGAAGAAATTACGGCGTAACCCATTTCTCACATTACGCCAGTAACTAAAGCGTGACCGAGAAAGCCAACTCATCGTAAGATTACGGTAACTCTCCCAAAAGATTATGGCGTAACCATATTAGGTCAAATGAGGTTCCGGCGCGATAACTACGCCGTAACTCTTGCTTAAACTACGGCGTAACCAAGAATTATTGAAAATACGGCGTAACTACTTCTAAGGTTACGTAGTAACTGCAGATCTAGTGCAAATTACGAAGAAATAGAGGATTACAACAGAATTATTCTATTGGTTACGCCAGAACCCATATCCGGCCTATAAATACCCCACGATTTCCAAAGATTTCAAGCATCCCATTTCACACACCACAACAAAAGAACGTGGGAAGAAGCCAAAGGCGGTCTGAGGAGCGTCAGAATGTTTCCAAGGAGAAATCACTCCCTACGATAAGCATTAGCATTTTATCTTTTCTTTACTTTCAATTCATGTATTTCGTAACATTGAATATTGAATTGATTTGTATGGTTAATATGAGCTAAGCACCTCTTGGTCTTTGTCCTAGTTATGATTCCTCAATTGTTTTGTTTGCATTTATATTACTTCCGTATAATTATTTCTAAGTGTATGCATGCATAGTTTATTGGTAGCTACCCTTGTTTGGTAGTTTTGAATGGCGGTAGAGGCTAGTTGCTTAGGAGATATGACCAACTAACCCTAAGTGAGTAGGCGGAGACGGAATAGTAAGATATGACCAACCCACCACTTTCTACTTGTGCGATTTGACCGGTGATCACCTACCGTTTGGATGAACTTAAGAATTGGGTTGTTGTTTAAGTTGCTAACGCCCGGCACTCACTATTATAAGTCTAGCATGTAGCGGTACTTAATGACTCGGCTAGGGACCGTAAACAACTGGACTTATGAGGGACACCGACTTCTCTAGTGGTGGCATCTTTGCTAATAGGTTAGAGCGAATTGACCAAATGTTGTCCTCTCGACTTTGACCCCACCTGAAGTAATTAGAAGTAATTAGACCTAGACATTACTAGCTAGGACGATTAACTAGGTTGACACCACTCTCCTCTATTGATTACACCTTTACCTTTATCTGCTTTAATCTGCTTTAATTAGTTAATTCCTTATCGAAATCATATTAAAATCTGTGACACCTAGACTTAGTATTAATCCAACACACATAGCTCTTGGGACGACCTCGGTTCTACCGAATACTACACTACACATGACCGGCACACCGCCTGTTAGTGCATTAGGGTGAACCATAGGTATAACGAGACATTTAAAATATTAAAACCCGATCGATAAAACACGCATCAAGTTTTGGTGCATTCTTAGGGAGTTATATTAGGATTGCTATTAAGTCTTTCATTTTTGTTTTGTTTTAAAATTTCTAAAATTCTCACGATCACTATTCAAGTTTTCGGTACCATGGAAGTTGTTAACATTGATGACCTCACTCTTGAGGAATATTTGGCGTTGACACGAAGCGGAACAAGAGCCGGGTCTCGTAAGACCGACAATTGGGTGATGTCCGTTTCGAAATTAAAGACCAATTTATGAGGTTGCTTCGTGCTAACCCTTTTTAGAAACAAGAGCGAAGATGCGTCGAGCACGTTGAAAACGTCCCATACATCGTAAGCCTTTTCAATATTTCGGTGTGTCTCATGACGCCATTATGCTAAAGGTATTCCCATGACTCTTCTTCGGGCCGCCAAGATGGATTGAAAGATTGCCCGGGGCGCTTAATACTGGCTCTACTAAAAAGCACTTCATTCGGAGGTATCGTCCTCAAGTCAAAGATTTCTAACCACTTTTGGAGATCCATAATTTCAAGCAAGAAGACGATGAAACATTGTATCAAGCACGGGATAGATACAACGATCTCCTTACAAATGTCCTACTCATGATCCGAACAACCAAAGAAAAGGTCAACATCTTCTACAAAGGAATCAACGTAACTACAAGACGGATCTTTGGACTATCAGGACCAATCGAACATGACTCCTACTCTAGCAATTGAAGTCATTCAAAAATGGTGATCATTCTAAAAATGGCACGATGGAGGAAGCAAAAGAAACCAAAGCGGAAGTTTTGATTTAAATTGCGACCATCGCTAGCAAAATTGAAAATCTAAGTCGAGATATGCTAAAAGTCAGAGAAACCGTTCATGCCATCCAAGTGGGTTGTGAAAGCTGTGGGGGAGGACATCTCACCAAGAATTGTCCTCACGTTAACGAAGAAAGCATAATCGAAGAAGCTAAATATGGAGAAAATTGACCGTTTTACGGAGATAACCGAAATAATAATAGGTATCGTGGAAATTACAACCGCGTGCCTTATGGAGAAAAAAGGCCCAACCTTGAAGAAACCATAAACAAGTTCCTGGAAAGTTCATTGACAAAAGAACAAGATAAATGGCTCGAGATTTCTAGGAAAACACAAATAAAAATCTCTCCGCACAACGAAACCCTAAAAACCTTGAAACCATGGTAGAAAAGCTCAAGAGAGATAGAGGTGAGTAACGTTGAGTAGGAGATGACAAAACCTATGGTTGTGTGCAATGCTAATTTTGTTGATAATAATTGAAGGAATTGATTGAGAGTGCTATTCTATGACGTAAAATTACGAAGAAGCGATTATCGACAACCGAGATCGTTACGCCGTAACTATTTCCCAAGTTACGCGTAACTATGTCTTAGAAAGTGTAACCGGTCGAAAGCAATTCGTTTCGGTTAAGGATATTAGCGCAACGGGTTAGTCATTCCATGTTCGGTTGGGAATTATGATATTTTGGGATTGTAGATATTGGATCTAGTGTAAATATCATGCCACTTTCCATATCTTTAACACTCAAATTAATTCATCTTTGGAAACGGATATCGTGATTGAGATGGCAAATAAGACCAAGGCTATTCCGTTTGGAATTACAGTGGTACTTGTGTGAAGGTCAATAGATGGGATTACAACAGAACTATTCTATTGGTTACGCCAGTAACCCATATTTCGCCTATAAATACCCGATTTCCAAAGATTTCAAGCATCCCATTTCACACACCACAACAAAACAACATGAGAAGAAGCCAAGGAAGGTCTAGAGGAGCGTCTGAGTCGTCTCGAGGAGAAATCACTCCCCACGATAAGCATTAGCATTTTATCTTTTCTTTACTTTCAATTCATGTATTTCGTAACATTGAATATTGAATTGATTTGTATGGTTAATATGAGCTGCTAAGCACCTCTTGGTGCTGGCCTAGTTATGATTCCTCAATTGTTTTGTTTATGTTTATGTTACTCCGTATAATTATTTCTAAGTGCATGCATGCATAGTTTATTGGTAGCTATCCTTGTTTGGTAGTTTTGAATGGCGGTAGAGGCTAGTTGCTTAGGAGATATGACCAACTAACCCTAAGTGAGTAGATCGAGGCAGAATAGTAAGATATGACCAACCCACGACCCTTTCTACTTGTGCGATTTGACCAACCGATCACCTACCGCTTGGATGAACTTAAAATTAAGGGTGAGTGTTTAAGTTGCTAACGCCCGGCACTCACTATTATAAGTCTAGCATGTAGCGGTACTTAATGACTCGGCAGGGGACCGAAACAACTGGACTTATGAGGGGACACCGACTTCTCTAGTGGTGGCATCTTTGCTAATAGGTTAGGCGAATTGACCAAATCTTCCTCTCGACTTTGACCCCACCAAGTAATTAGAAGTAATTAGACCTAGACATTACTAGCTAGGACGATTAACTAGGTTGACACCACTCTCCTCTATTGATTACACCTTTACCTTTATCTGCTTTTATCTGCTTTAATTAGTTAATTCCTTATCGAAATCATATTAAAATCTGTGACACCTAGACTTAGTATTAATCCAACACACATAGCTCTTGGGACGACCTCGGTTCTACCGAATACTACACTACACATGACCGGGTACACTGCCCGTTAGTGCATTAGGGTAGACCATAGGTATAACGAGACATTTAAAATATTAAAACACGATCAAGAAAACACGCATCAAGTTTTGGTGCACCGCCGGGAGTTATATTAGGATTGCTATTAAGTCTTTCATTTTGTTTTGTTTTAAAATTTCTAAAATTCTCACGATCACTATTCAAGTTTTCGGTACCATGGAAGTTGTTAACATTGATGACCTCACTCTTGAGGAATATTTGGCGTTGACACGAGCAGAACAAGTCGGTCTTGTAAGACCGGCAATTGGAGCCGATGTCCGTTTCAAATTAAAGACCAATTTATGAGGTTGCTTCGTGCTAACCCTTTTCGAGAAACAAGAACGAAGATGCGCGACGAGCACGTTGAAAACGTCCCATACATCGCAAGCCTTTTCAATATTTCGGTGTGTCTCATGTTTGTTATGCTAAAGGTATTCCCGTGACTCTTCTTGGGCTGCCGGAAGATGGATTGAAAGATTGCCTTGGGCGCTTAATACTGGGCTCTACTAAAAGCACTTCATTCGAGGTATCGTCCTCCGTCAAGATTTCTAACCGACTTTTGGAGATCCATAATTTCAAGCAAGAAGACGATGAAACGTTGTATCAAGCACGGGATAGATACAACGATCTCCTTTACAAATGTCCTACTCATGATCCGAACAACCAAAAAAAAGGTCAACATCTTCTACAAAGGAATCAACGTAACTACAAGACAGATCTTTGGACTATCAAGGACCAATCCGAACATGACTCCTACTCTAGCAATTGAAGTCATTCAAAAATGGTGATCATTCTAAAAATGGCACGATGGAGGAAGCAAAAGAAACCAAGGCGGAAGTTTTGATTTAAATTGCGACCATCGCTAGCAAAATTGAAAATCTAAGTCGAGATATGCTAAAAGTCGGAGAAACCGTTCATGCCATCCAAGTGGGTTGTGAAAGCGTGGGGAGGACATCTCACCAAGAATTGTCCTCACGTTAACGAAGAAAGCATAATCGAAGAAGCTAAATATGGAGAAAATTGACCGTTTCACGGAGATAACCAAAATAATAATAGGTATCGTGGAAATTACAACGCGTGCCTTATGGAGAAAAAAGGCCCAACCTTGAAGAAACCATAAACAAGTTCTGGAAAGTTCAAATTTCGAAGCAAAAGAACAAGATAAATGGCTCGAGGATTTCTAGGAAACACAAATAAAAATCTCTCCAGCACAACGAAACCCTAAAAACCTTGAAACCATGGTGAAAAGCTCGGTGCGAGAGATAGAGGTGAGTAACGTTGGTAGGAGATGACCAAACCTATGGTTGTGTGCAATGCTAATTTTGTTGATAATAATTCGAAGGAATTGATTGAGGAGTGCTATTCTATGACAGAAAATTCTGAAGAAGCGATTATCGACAACCAGGATCGGTTACACGTAACTATTTCCCCAAGTTACTACGTAACTATGTCTTAGAAAGTGTAACCGGTCGAAAGCAATTGTTTCGGTTAAGGATATTAGCGCAACGGGTTAGTCATTCCATGTTCGGTTAGGAATTATGATATTTTGGGGATTGTAGATATTGGATCTAGTGTAAATATCATGCCACTTTCCATATCTTTAACACTCAAATTAATTCATCTTTGGAAAACGGATATCGTGATTGAGATGGCAAATAAGACCAAGGCTATTCCGTTTGGAATTACAGGTGGTACTTGTGTGAAGGTCAATAGATGGGATTACAGCGTAACTATTCTATTGGTTACGCCGTAACCCATATTTGGCCTATAAATACCCCACGATTTCCAGCATTTCAAGCATCCCATTTCACACACCACAACAAAACAACGTGAGAAGAAGCCAAATGAAGGTCTAGAGGAGCGTACGGAGCTGTCTCCAAGGGAGAAATCACTCCCCTACGATAAGCATTAGCATTTTATCTTTTCTTTACTTTCAATTCATGTATTTCGTAACATTGAATATTGAATTGATTTGTATGGTTAATATGAGAGGCTAAGCACCTCTTGGTGCTGGCCTAGTTATGATTCCTCAATTGTTTTATTTGCGTTTATATTACTTCCGTATAATTATTTCTAAGTGCATGCATGCATAGTTTATTGGTAGCTATCCTTGTTTCGGTAGTTTTGAATGGCGGTAGAGGCTAGTTGCTTAGGAGATATGACCAACTAACCCTAAGTGAGTAGACTGAGACAGGAATAGTAAGATATGACCAACTGACGACCCCTTTCTACTTGTTCGATTTGACCAACTGATCACCTACCGTTTGGATGAACTTAAGAATTAAGGGGTGAGTGTTTAAGTTGCTAACGCCCTGGCACTCACTATTATAAGTCTAGCATGTAGCGGTACTTAATGACTCGGCTTAGGGACCGTAAACAACCGGACTTATGAGGGACACCGACTTCTCTAGTGGTGGCATCTTTGCTAATAGGTTAGGCGAATTGACCAAATCTTTGTCCTCTCGACTTTGACCCCACCAAGTAATTAGAAGTAATTAGACCTAGACATTAATAGCTAGGACGATTAACTAGGTTGACACCACTCTCCTCTATTGATTACACCTTTACCTTTATCTGCTTTTATCTGCTTTAATTAGTTAATTCCTTATCGAAATCATATTCAAATCTGTGACACCTAGACTTAGTATTAATCCAACACACATAGCTCTTGGGACGACCTCGGTTCTACCGAATACTACACTACACATGACCGGGTACACCGCCTGCTTAGTGCGTTAGGGTAGACCATAGGTATAACGAGACATTTAAAATATTAAAACACGATCGATAAACCGCATCAAGTTTTTGGTGCCTTCTTAGGGGAGTTATATTAGGATTGCTATTAAGTCTTTCATTTTTGTTTTGTTTTAAAATTTCTAAAATTCTCATGATCACTATTCAAGTTTTCAGGTACCATGGAAGTTGTTAACATTGATGACCTCACTCTTGAGGAATATTTGGCGTTGACACGAGCAGAACAAGAGCCGGGTCTCGTAAGACCGGCAATTGGAGCTGATGTCCGTTTCGAAATTAAAGACCAATTTATGAGGTTGCTTCGTGCTAACCCTTTTTCAGGAAACAAGAACGAAGATGCGTACGAGCACGTTGAAAACGTCCTATACATCGCAAGCCTTTTCAATATTTCGGGTGTGTCTCATGACGCTGTTATGCTAAAGGTATTCCCCATGACTCTTCTTCATGTGCGGAAGATGGATTGAAAGATTGCCGCTGAAGCGATTAATACTGGGCTCTACTAAAAAGCACTTCATTCGAGAGTATCGTCCTCCGTCAAAGATTTCTAACCAGACTTTTGGAGATCCATAATTTCAAGCAAGAAGGCGATGAAGCGTTGTATCAAGCACGGGATAGATACAACGATCTCCTTTACAAACGTCCTACTCATGATCCGAACAACCAAAGAAAGGTCAACATCTTCTACAAAGGAATCAACGTAACTACAAGGCGATCTTTGGACTATCAAGGACCAATCCGAACATGACTCTACTCTAGCAATTGAAGTCATTCAAAAATGGTGATCATTCTAAAAATGGCACGATGGAGGAAGCAAAAGAAACCAAGGCGGAAGTTTTGACGAAATTGCGACCATCGCTAGCAAAATTGAAAATCTAAGTCGAGATATGCTAAAAGTCGAGAAACCGTTCATGCCATCCAAGTGGGTTGTGAAAATGTGGGGAGGACATCTCACCAAGAATTGTCCTCACGTTAACGAAGAAAGCATAATCGAAGAAGCTAAATATGGAGAAAATTGACCGTTTACTGGAGATAACCGAAATAATAATGGGTATCGTGGAAATTACAACCTGCGTGCCTTATGGAGAAAAAAGGCCCAACCTTGAAGAAACCATAAACAAGTTCCTGGAAAGTTCAGCCCAGAAGCAAAAAGAACAAGATAAATGGCTCAGGGATTTCTAGGAAAACACAAATAAAAATCTCTCCAGGCACAACGAAACCCTAAAAAACCTTGAAACCATGGTAGAAAAGCTCAGTGCAGAGATAGAGGTGAGTAACGTTGAGCCGAGATGACCAAACCTATGGTTGTGTGCAATGCTAATTTTGTTGATAATAATTCGAAGGAATTGATTGAGGAGTGCTATTCTATGACAGAAAATTCTGAAGAAGCGATTATCGACAACCAGGATCGGTTACACCGTAACTATTTCCCCAAGTTACGGCGTAACTATGTCTTAGAAAGTGTAACCAGGTCAGAAAGCAATTCGTTTCCGGTTAAGGATATTAGCGCAAACGGGTTAGTCATTCCATGTTCAGTTGGGAATTATGATATTTTGGGGATTGTAGATATTGGATCTAGTGTAAATATCATGCCACTTTCCATATCTTTAACACTCAAATTAATTCATCTTTGGAAAACGGATATCGTGATTGAGATGGCAAATAAGACCAAGGCTATTCCGTTTGGAATTACAGGTGGTACTTGTGTGAAGGTCAATAGATGGGATTACAGCGTAACTATTCTATTGGTTACGCCGTAACCCATATTTGGCCTATAAATACCCCACGATTTCCAAAGATTTCAAGCATCCCATTTCACACACCACAACAAAACAACGTGAGAAGAAGCCAAAGGAAGGTCTAGAGGAGCGTGCGGAGTCGCATCTCAAGGGAGAAATCACTCCTACGATAAGCATTAGCATTTTATCTTTTCTTTACTTTCAATTCATGTATTTAGTAACATTGAATATTGAATTGATTTGTATGGTTAATATGATGCTAAGCACCTCTTGGTCTTGGCCTAGTTATGATTCCTCAATTATTTTGTTTGCGTTTATATTACTTCCGTATAATTATTTCTAAGTGCATGCATGCATAGTTTATTGGTAGCTATCCTTGTTTGGGTAGTTTTGAATGGCGGTAGAGGCTAGTTGCTTAGGAGATATGACCAATGACCCTAAGTGAGTAGGCGAGATGGGAATAGTAGATATGACCAACCGATGACCCTTTCTACTTGTGCGATTTGACCAACCCGATCACCTACCGTTTGGATGAACTTAAGAATTAAGGGTGAGTGTTTAAGTTGCTAACGCCCGCACTCACTATTATAAGTCTAGCATGTAGCGGTACTTAATGACTCGGCTTAGGGACCGAAACAAGCTGGACTTATGAGGGACACTGACTTCTCCGGTGGTGGCATCTTTCTTGATAGGTTAGGCGAATTGACCAAATCTTTGTCCTCTTGACTTTGACCCCACCAAGTAATTGGAAGTAATTAGACCTAGACATTACTAGCTAGGATGATTAACTAGGTTGACACCACTCTCCTCTATTGATTACACCTTTACCTTTATATGCTTTTATCCGCTTTAATTAGTTAATTCCTTATCGAAATCATATTAAAATCGTGACACCTAGACTTAGTATTAATCCAACACACATAGCTCTTAGGGCGACCTCGGTTCTACGAATACTACACTACACACGACCGGGTACACTTTGCCTGTTAGTGCATTAGGTAGAACCATAGGTATAACGAGACATTATAAATATTAAAACACAGTAAGTAAAACCCGTGATCAAAAGTATAAGATTTAAAACAAAAAATATGACCCGCTTGTATATGAAAAAGAGAATGTCAGAAGATTCACTCAAAGTCCACCAATTTGATGAGGAATCGATCTATTACAATGATTTCATATTTTAATTCTATGCCTCCATACGAAACAATCATGCATAGTAATGAAAATATTCCATCAAAATTACACCCATAAAACAAACGCCCTTTTAATAATGTTAAACTTTTTTCTTCTAGTAATAAAAAAGAGGCCTACCTCTCCCAACTATGTTTTTTTCTTTTTCATTTCTTTTTATTACCTTTTGTAATAATAATATATTGTTTTTTACTTTTATATCTATTTACAAAACAAATAATATTTAAAACAATTATATTTTTCTCTCTTATCATTTAATACCAAATCCAAATTATAATCGAAATGAAAATTCAAATCTAAATCCAAAATCCTAAACTCGTCCACAAACCAAGCGGACCCTAATATCATAACAAATTACATTGAAAAACTAATATCATAACAAACACTAATAGGGATAAGTTATTTTATTAGGACTAATATCATAACAAATTACATTGAAAGACATTGAAAGACTAGTAGGGATAGGTTATTTGGAACAACCCCCCCTTCTCCTAATTTGTTGTTTTGTTTTTTTTTAAGTTAGTTTATATTATTAAACTGTGAAACGAAAAGTGTGGAACAAAAAATATAAAGTTAATAAGTTAAAAGTGTTAAATTGACAAAAAGTACGGAACATAAACTGATGAAACTGTGTTCTACTTTAAACATGATGCCAAAAAAGGAGTAAAGGTTGTTGAAAGTACAAAATTAGGTGAGCTAAAAAGGTAGCAATAACATAACCCAAAGCACAAACTCAATAAATACAAACACGATCCAAAAAACACACAAACACGCATGCTTGTATATATATTAAAAAAAAAAAAAAAAAAAAAAAAAAAAAAAAACACTATAACTCGTGTCGAGGCCATGGCGCCACCAAAGTGCGGAACTTGAGAACTTTCGTTGAGAGAGCTTAAACATAAGTTTTTATATGTATAAAGAACATTCAACTATATAAATTGTAAAAGAACAGTAATAACTAATCACAAATAACTAGAAAAATACAATTCATCATTTAGTTTCTAAGTTTTTTGTCAGATGATAATTGATATTTCATAAATTACTCTTGAACTTTTACTTGTTTTATATTAATAACCTTGAAATTTGGGAGGTTCGGGACCCTCTCTTCCCTCCATTAAAGTCCGCCATTGGCGCCACCACCTATAACGTGAGCCGGGTGGAGGTTCTGACGCCATGGGCCTATGGTGCCACCGTACCGAGAGCTTTTATCCGACATGAGCAAACATGGTTTACGTGACATCCATTTCAACTTGCTACCCAGTTTTAAAAACTGAAACTATTTCCATTATAAACGAGGTGGAAACCCAGCTGCGTTGGACGGAGTTTTTCTAAATTTTTTAAACCTTGGATACTGCTGCACCAACTATATTATTGAAATGTCTCATTTTCTTTCATTCGGTTGCATCAATCGAAATTATAAATATCATCCGACATTTCAAAGCCAACAACCATATTTGAGATAAAAATGTAACTTGCGGTTAGTATAAACAATATTAATAAGTTGATAAAATGCTATATTACGAACCAATTATAGGCGTAATATATAAAATACACATAAATTATCTTGATGGATGTTCTTCTCTCATTTTTGATCATGGATCGTAAACCTAAAGAGAAAAGAAAACATCTAACATGTTAGTTAAATACAATGAAATCCAAATTACATGAAGACACCAAACCTATGCATTCACGAAAGTATAATGATTGTTGTTACATTTGATTTGCAATATTTGAGTATCTATTAATTATTCATCAACAAACACAGTAATCACTTCATTTCATTTCTAAAATAAAACTTATGCATTACATGAACACACAAAACTTACGCATTACATGAACACACCAAACGACTCTAATAACGGGTCCATAGCTATATCATACGCTTATTGAGTCTTTGAATATTCTCCGAAACTTTATTTGTCATACAAATTTAATCAACAAACACAGTAGCCACTTTATTTCATTTCTAAAATAAATTATTATCAATAGAGTACAAAGTGCATAAGACGTAGCCGGAGTATATGTTGGAAAATTTTAGTGAAAGAAATGAGTTTTCACTAGCTTTGGACATAGATTACTATAAGTAAATATAGTTTTATGGTTAAAGTCTTATATGGTACGTTGTCTGTCATGAGAGCTTCGTAACAAGACTTTATATGTCCAAACGGAGTTAGTGTGAATGGGATATCGAGTCTCAAAGTAGGGTATTTGGAATGAAGCTTAAGGAAAATAAATGGGTTCATGTTTATCCCCATTGATGGGTAAATAAGCATTATCGACAATGAGTGAAAGTTTGACCCATTTTAATTCTTTTAAGTTGCCAATTATTGAGAACCATAACAAGAATCTGAAGTTCTGGGTTTCTTTTTAAACTCATGTGATGTACCATTAAATAGGATTTAACAGTTAAATGTGAATTGATTTACCTGTTATGTTTTTTGCTGTATATATTCAAGAATTATCAGCCATTCTAAGACCTACAACTTCACAGCTTCTCTTCATAATAGCATACTCACAATAATTCACGAAAGTCTTCAGGCAATTTGTCAATTCCGCGATACTCACCCTCGGCCGTTGTACCCTGGGAAACAACCGTGTTGTTGTACACGGAATTGTTTTAAGGAATCGTGTTCAACACGAGCCTCGGTTACTTGTGCTTCATTCGGCTTTCTTTGTTCTTGTTCTGTGTAAAACTTGGTGATTCTTACTTTTAATTTGGTTGCCTTGTCATAGTTTCTATTCTTCTTATTATAGTTATTTTGAATTCCTTATAAGCGGTATTACTTTCTCCTACAATCTTAAAACAATTCCGTGTACAAGTTTATAAGGAATAAAACGTTTTGGATTCAAACCGGTTTCAATTTGGATCTATTCTTAAAACGTGTATCGATCATGTTTGTTACAATCCGATTCTGTTTGATTTAGTTACGTGAAATACATATCATTAATCTAGTTTTATCACTTATTTTTGGCACTTGTCATCATGTCAAAACACCCTAAACTATTTTTCATTAAGGTTTAATCGCAATTTTCTTGTCATCCAAATAACCCTCAAAACGTTTGTTCAAACAGCTCCAAACTTGTTTTTAACTTTTTCCTCGCACCTACTTGCATCAAACATTTTAACAAGGTCCATCCAAACAGCCCCAAAAACAGAATTTTTGAACCTTTTTTCTACACTTATTTGGTATCCAAACAACCCTTTTAAAAGAGTGTGTCCAAACAGCCCCAAACCAGAAGTTTAGAATGGTTTTTCTGCAACTTTTACGTGTTCAAACAGCTTCTGAAACTTAATTTCTGCACTTTTTTAATAGTTGAATTTTTTGCACAAAGTTATATACCGTTTACACTTTCCGTTACTGTTTTATTCTTTATTTTTTGCAAGTGTATGCCGGAACTTTTGCACATTATAGCAATTTGTTTGCTACGTTAAAAGCTAATTATATAGCTATAACAGAACTTTGTTTGCTATCATATTGGTGCAAATAATTCCTTGTACATTGGATAAGTTGGAGTGTGTTTCCTGATAACTTACTTGTGCAAGATTAATCACTTTGTGTACAACCTCGAGTTAGAACCTAGTGTCAAATTTTCTGTGTGAAAGTTTCAGAATGGTTCATGATTTCGTTGCAATGATTTCAGAAGTAAACCAAGCAGGTTCAAACACAAACGAGTGGTGGATTGACACGAGTGCTACCCGTCATGTATGCTTAAACAAGAGTCTCTTTAGTTCGTTTAAAGAGGTTAACAATGGTGGAAAAATTTTCATGGGAAATTCCATCACCGCTGACATTAAAGGTGAGGGTGATGTGATTTTGAAATGGACATCCGAAAAAGAGTTAAAACTCAAAAAGCGTTTTATACGTTCCGAGATTCGAAGAATCTTGTGTCCGGTGGTTGCTCAACAAGTATGGGTTTTGCCTTGCATTTGAGTGTAACACATTTGAATTAACCAAGAATAAAATGGTTGTAGGTGCAGGCTCGCTCGTGATGGAATGTTCAAATTGGATTTAATTGTTAAGGAAAACAATCTTTCTAAAATGAACACTAATTCAACTTGTGTAGTTGAGACCTCGAATGTGTGGCATGGCCGACTTGGTCATGTCAATTATAATTCCATCCGACGACTAATGAAATTAAATTGTATACCTACATTCCATATTGACTCAAATCACAAGTGCAAAACTTGTGTTGAAGCGAAAATGACAAGATCGTCTTTTCATTCGGTTGAAAGAAAACCGACCCTCTTGATCTAATTCACACGGATGTGTGTGATTTAAAATCGGTGCCAACAAGAGGAGATAATAAGTACTTCATTACTTTCATTGATGATAGTACGAAATATTGCTATGTGTATTTACTTAAAAGTAAAGATGAAGCAATAGATAAGTTCATTCTATACAAGAATGAAGTTGAGAATCAACTAAATAAAAGATCAAGGTAGTAAGGAGTGATAGGGAGGTGAATATGTATCTCCATTTCTTTGAATTTTGTTCACAACATGGAATTAGACATGAGTTCACCGCACCCTATTCACCTCGTGAGAATGGGATTCTTGAAAGAAAAATCGTACCTTGAAAGAAATGGCAAATGCCATGTTAATAAGTTCGGTTTAAATCGAGAACATGTGGGGGAAGCCATTTTATCGGCTACTTATCTTTTGAATAAGATACCTCGTAAGGAAAAGAAGAGACCCCCATGAGCTATGGATGGGACGAAAACCATCTTATAAATACTTACAGTGTGGGGTGCCTAGCTAAAGTGGCAATTCCGCACCTAAAGCTCAAAAGATAGGACCCAAAACCGTTGATTGTGTATTCATTGGGTATGCTCATAATAGCGGTATTATCGATTCCTTGTGCACGAGTCAAAAAATCCCGAGATACACAAGAATACGATAATGGAATCAAGGAATGCTTCATTCTTTGAAACCGTGTTCCCTTGTTTGACCAAGGAGAATGAAAAGTCATCTAGACGAAATGACGTAGTTGTCCACGAAAAGAGACAGCGGAATGATAACATCGTTCACGATGAGAGACAACATCAATCTGAGGAAGAAGATGTTGAACCTAGAAGAAGCAAAAGGCCAAGAATCGAGAAATCGTTTGGACCCGATTATGTTTCTTTTATGGTAGAAAGTGAACCAAACTCTTACCGAGAAGCGGTTACGCCCTCGAAGGGCCTCAATGGAAAGAAGCCATTAAGAGTGAGATAGATTATATTTTGCATAACCATACATTTGAGCTTGTAGATCTACCTCCGGGTTGCAAAACATTAGGCTATCGATGGATCTTCAAGAAGAAGATGAAAGCTAATGGCACCATAGATAAGTACAAAGCAAGATTGGTGATCAAAGGTTACTGATACAACGAGAAGGTGCGGACTACTTTGACACTTATTCGCCAGAACGCTTGAATAACATCCATAAGGATGGTACTTGCTATTGCAGACCATAAAAATCTGAAGTTCATCAAATGGATGTAAAAACTGCTTTTCTAAATGGAGATTTAGATGAAGAGATTTACATGGAACAACCTGAGGGATTCATTGCCCCGGGACAAGAGGGAAAAGTATGTAAACTTGTCAAGTCACTGTATGGATTGAAACAAGCTCCTAAGCAGTGGCATCAAAAGTTTGACCACGTCATGATCGAATGTGGATTCAAAATTAATGAATGTGACAAGTGTGTCTACGTAAAAGACACAAACAATGGATATGTCATCTTATGTCTATATGTAGACGATATGCTAATCGTTGGAAGCAACGATAAGATGATACGATCTACTAAAGACATGTTGAAATCAAGGTTTGACATGAAAGACATGGGTTTGGCGGATGTGATACTTGGAATCAAAATCATCGAACCCAAAATGGACTTATGTTGAGTCAAACACACTTTGTGGATAAAATTCTTGAGAAATATAATCCGGATGACTCCAACATTGCGAGGACTCCTATTGATACGACTAAACATCTATCTAAAAACAGAGGTCAAGGAGTTAACCGGTGGGATACTCAAGCATTATTGGTAGTTTGATGTATCTAATGAATTGTCGAGACCCGACTTAGCATCTGTTGTGAGTAGGCTAAGTAGGTATCTGAACAACCAGTTACAAACACTGGGAAAGTATAACAAGGGTTACGGGGTACATAAGGTACACTCGAGAATATGGATTGCATTATACTAGATATCCGTTTGTTATCGAAGGATACGGTGATGCAAACCGGATATCGATATAAAGACTCTAGATCAACAAGTGGATATGTATTTACACTTGGAGGTGGAGCCGTATCATGGAAATCTTCAAGCAGACGGTTATTTCCGGATCCACAATGGAGTCGAATTTATCGCCTTAGATAAATGTGCCAAGAAGCGAGAATGGTTACGTCAATTTGTAGAGGACATACCAAGGTGGCCTAAGCCGTGTGACCATATGTATACATTGTGATAGTCAATCGGCGATTGGCGAGCTCATAGCATAATGTATAACGGTAAGTCAAGACATATTAGACGTAGACACAATACTATCGACAACTACTCTCTACGGAGTTATCACTATTGATTATGTGAAATCAAAGGATAACATAGCGGATCCGCTACGAAAGGCTTAAGTAGAGAGTTAGTTAACAAGTCGTCAAAAGGAATGGGACTAAAGCCCAGAAATGAATGAGTTTATCTGAAGGAAAACCTAACCCACCGACCGGAGATCCCAAGATCCGGGTTCAATAGGACAACCTACTTGTATAAAGCGTAGAGTCATCGTGGGGTTAACCTCCCAAAACACATGAGGTGTTAATAAACATCCCGGTCCATTCTGTTACATTCGATGATATACGAGGTTAAGCCTAGAGCTTTTAATGATTTACTGAAAAATCACCTATGTGAGAGAGAAGTGGGGTCGCTTCAAAGGGAAATGTAGGGGCGCATTTCCTAAGAGCTCTTGCAGAACCAGGCTAGTGTTCATGACCATAACGAACACGACTATGAGGAGTTGACAGTGTCAGGAAGAGTCTTGTGTGAACATATATTGTCGTCTACACAAATAGCAGATCGGTTCAAAGACATCGCGTTCTCTTGGCGGCTAGGAGGCTAAGTATATGTCACAAGGGAAGGTTCAAAGGTAACACCTACCTATCCTATGCAAGACTCAACCGCTGAGTTTTCTCGAATTATGTGAGTTTCATTCAATATCCATTCATGTGGGGATTGTTGGAAAATTTTAGTGAAAGAAATGAGTTTTCACTAGCTTTGGACATAGATTACTATAAGTAAATATAGTTTTATGGTTAAAGTCTTATATGGTACGTTATCTCATCATGAGAGCTTCAGTAACAAGACTTTATATGTCCAAAACGGAGTTAGTGTGAATGGGATATTGAGTCTCAAAGTAGGGTATTTGGAATGAAGCTTAAGGAAAATAAATGGGTTCATGTTTATCCCCATTGATGGGTAAATAATCGTATCGACAATGAGTGAAAGTTTGACCCATTTTAATTCCTTTAAGTTGCCAATTATTGAGAACCATAACAAAGAAATCTGAAGTTCTGGGTTTCTTTTAAACTCGTAATGACCCATTAAATGGGATTTAACGGGTTAAATGTGAATTGATTTACATTATGTTTTTCTTGTATATATTCAAGAATTATCAGCCATTCTAAGACCTACAACTTCACAGCTTCTCTTCATAATAGCATACTCACAATAATTCACGAAAGTCTTCAGGCAATTTGTCAATTCCGGCAGTACTCCTGCTCCGGCCGTTGTACCCTGGGAAACAACCGTGTTGTTGTACACGGAATTGTTTTAAGGGAATCGTGTTCAACACGAGCCTCGGTTACTTGTGCTTCATTCGGCTTTCTTTGGTTCTCGTTCACGTGTAAAACTTCGTGTGATTCTTACTTTTAATTTGGTTGCCTTGTCATAGTTTCTATTCTTCTTATTATAGTTATTTTGAATTCCTTATAAGCGGTATTACTTTCTCCTACAAGATACTCATTTCTTACGATAGGCTCACCCCTGAACACATCCATGAACACACCTCTTGAACCACATAATTGAACTTATATATGTTGTGACCCGCCAATGAATCAACGAACCACACCGACATAACTCACATTGTTACTTGATTTCTTGTCGTCATTGTGTCCTACCGCTTACATGGGGTCGGAATATCGGAACCCAAAAGTCTTATAATCAAGAATCAAAAACATCTGTCATTTCATGAGCAGACAAAAGTAAGAGACCCTTCTTCTTTTCGAATACTTTTAGACAATATCAAATTTGTATTCGCATTCAAGAGTTTAGGAAGTTTTAAGCTTACAGTGAGCGCATTCTCTGTAATTTTGGGTTTTAACTTAGGTGGTCTACCCAATATCCTTTTGGAGCAACAATCACGGTGCATGTATTTTCATCATATTGCTTGCAAGTAGCTTCCTGATGAATGAAAAAAATTTAGCCCGTCCATCTTACTACCTCTAATATGAAAACTATAAATAAAGGTAAGAATACTCACCAAGGATAGGATTATTTGCGGGGATCGAGGCCTTTTATTCTTTCTTGTCATCGTTGAATGAAGCTTTGGAACATGACTCATATATGCCACAATCTCTCATAGAAGAACCCTTTTGGTCCGACTATATATATGGGATCATCCTGGACACGAAACTAATGGCGTAAAAAGTACATTATATTCAAGTGAAAGGAGAGGTCTCACAAGAACATAATTATAGATTTAACATACGCTTTATGTCATATGTTTACCTTGTCATCCGGTTTGTGAACACAATCACCTAAGAGCATGGAAGTTGCATATTTAACTTACAAAGCGTGCAAATAGTTGCAGCAACTAAAACCATAGTAGTTATAATATCGTTATTTATTACTAAAAACCTCGTTCGTCTTTGTTTTGAGCCAATCGATTCATTTAATACATGATACTACATACATATTTGGTTCACAAATTAGCGCTTCTTCATTACTATCCCAAGTTTATAAATGCATATTTATGTTTTTTCCGAGGAGAACTTACTTGTACCTTTCAACGTAGACTACATAGCGATGTTCCAGCTCTCCTTTTTCATATGATGAAGAACACCATCCCCGTCCGAGAAAGGGAAACCTTTGTTGCTTTTCCATATTGGCTAAAGTATTATGTATGCCCCAATAGCTGCATCCATAAAGTAACACATTATCTACATTTAACCGGTGTCTGTTTAAGCTTATTTTTGTTTATATATTATAAGTAGTTTTTTTTCCTCTCAATTTAACTCCCAATAAGGCTCGGTCACTATCGCAATGCCGAATATATATAAATTTATAAGGATTATTATATCTACGATATACGCTTTGATACGTTTGGTTCGACGTTTCGCTTCACGACGCTCGACTTTTCATAGATTATGGAATTTACACATTATCCGGATCATGGTATTTACACATTATCTTGTACACGATTCTCGCTCGAGTGTATGGCCATTGTATGTTGCTTTACCTACAACATGTAGGTCATATTTTGAGAAAGGTTTAGAGACCTAAACGTGCTTCTCGCTATTAATATCTACGATGTGCAAGCGGACTAACCTTTAAGCTAGAGTCTAACCTTCCGTAAAAATCCTGTAAAAAGGTTTTCTTTTCGGAGGATGGAGGGCCTAATAGTAGTGTCATCCTATTAACGTAAGAGTTAATAAGATAAAGATCTTTAAATGAACGGCAATTAACAGGTGGTTAAACTTGTTGGTTCTTAGTCTCATTTATCAAAGCAATATGAAAGAATTAAGGAAAAGACAACCTTGTTGGTTCTTAATTCAATCGATCAGTTTTACCTTAAATCAACATCATAGTCTCAATATATCATGCAGCTAAGGTTTTCATTTTCAAAGCAATATCAAAGAATTAAGCAAAAGACAACCTTAAATCAACATCATAGGCGCTAAAAAGAGAAATGAAATTATATTAGAAGTCGTTGTAGTAAAGTCACCTACATGCTCCTTTGGTAAAGATAACATAAAGCTACGAATTCCATCAACGTGAGCAAATACATTAATTCTCTAACCTGTAAAAAAACATATATATCATAATGTAAGATAACAACTAATGTAATAACCAGGGGCGGAGCCATATGAAGAGGAGTGGGGGGCGATGCCCTCAACGAAACTCTTGCCGACACACAAACTATGTAGGAAAAAAATCAAAATAGTGGATAAAATGTCAAGTGCCCTCGACATAATGAACCGAGTGCCCTCAATAAAAGAAACAAATGTGTGTTTGCAAAACGTTTTTCGCCTGTTTGTTGGTCGGAAAAAATGGAGGACCAGACTTGTTCATTATCGGTGAGTAGAAAGATGGAGATGTGAGGTTGTTGGTCATAGGTAGGTACAAAAAAGTATCTTTATAGAATATTATATATAGTGGGCCTTTTAACAATTGAAAGTTTTTTTTTTTTTTATATCAAAAGTATTATATTAATGGGCATTAAACAGATGAATGCTTTTACTTTTAATATAGACCTGAAGCACTAGACCTGTTTTGGATTAAAGGTTGTAAATGTGACTGTAATTTGTTTCTTATGTTTTTTGAATGCTTTAGAGTTTTGATGTAATGATAACATAGCTTAACTGATAGTACTTAAAAAATGCAAGTGTTTTTCGTACAATTTGAGCCATGTTATAGAAGTATAGTATATGGATACAGTATACGAAACAAGCGAGTGTTTTTATAATCAAACAGTAGATTATCGATTGGAATTCCTTTTATACGTTTTGATGTCTTAATTGCGTCAGAAAAAATAACATTCTTTTTTTTTACTTAATAAGACCCGACCCGACCCGACTTGTTTTAACAAGTAGTAGTTAGTAACACGTTAGTGTGCTATACCGTTTAATTTGTAAAAAAAATAAAATAGTGATGCCCCTTTTGATCACTTTTCCTGGCTCCGCCACTGGTAATAACCACTCTAAACTTAAAAACACAACAACAAACACCACATGATGCCACTTAATACCCGAAACTGCACCAAAATCATAAAGTGAATAACTTGAAAGAAAGCCAATACATATATCTATAACAACTCAAAACTTACAAAAATCAAACAGGTTTAAAAAAACTCAAAAAAGTATCTCAAAAATCCAAAAACGTTGTTGATGGCTTTCGTTGGTATGTAGCTCTTACCTTGCACCTCATCATCCTCTCAGAATAATGCTCGTATTATAGCAGGAAAGAAATTCGAACAAACGCTATAATACATATAAATATATAATAATTAAATAAAACCAACATCAAATCTACATACCTTGTTTATTCTTAAAAACCAAAATCTAAACCCTAATTGTTTCATGAATCGTTCCAACAAAAAAAACCCCTCAAATTCAAACCGTAGCTTTTGTATTATCGTGTATTGTGGAAGGTTTGAGAAGAAGAGATATGAATGACCATGCGGTAGCAGGGAAAGATGAAGCTTATCGGAAAGATCAAACATGAAGATCTCAAGGTCGGCGAGCAATAGGAGGTTGAGGTTTATCCGGAAATATTTAGAAACCCAAGGTGTAGGTAACGTTTTGTATACAAAGCGACTCAGGTCTATCAATTAAGTCGGTTTATAACCCAAAGAAGAAAAAAAGGAAGCGGGCCTGTAATAACTTTTGGGCTGCCTTAGCCCAACAATAGGGCAACCACCCAACAACCTATTTACTATCGTAAGGTTGGCATCTGTATCGCATGTGCGAAGGAAACGTTTTTTTTAGTCCACCGACCTAGCGGATTAAGAAGTATATAGAATTTGTAAATTAAGAACTATTGACGAAACAATATAAAACAGCCTTAACGTGACAAATACATGGGTGATAGCCCAATTTATATCTTATCTTAATTAGTATTTTGGTGGCCCAAAGTTTTCATCCTTGGCCCAAAATCATACATATAAACAAGGCATAAAGTTTGCCTAAAATAATTCAATTCACGTACCGTATTACGTATGTATCTATACTAAAAGTCTAAAACACAACGATTCGAGGGAATATTCTCTTTTTTTGGGCCTGCACCGTTTTAGCCCTGTTTCTGGTCCATAACGAGTTCCGGAACCCAAATAGAAGTAGCACTATATGTATATTTTTTGGGCGGTGGATGACTATAACTCATCTTCATCTTCATCTTCATCGTCACCTACTTTGGATAACGATTACCCGTCACCGCCTTAAACACAGAGCTCTAAAAATACAGAAGAATTAGAGTATGTTTGGTGATGGATATTGTAGGGGATATCGAAGTGGGTTATTTTAGATGGTAATTCCATGTTTTTATTTTGCAAATACCAAACTACTTTTATGTTTGGAGATGATTTATCATCAGGTTAGTCCATGTTTTTATTTTGCAAACAACAAGCTACTTATATAGATGGTGGATATCGTAGTGGGTTATTTTAGATGGTGGATATTGAAGTATTGCTTTGTGTTTTAGAGATGTTTTTGCTACTAAATCGGCAGCCGAAGATGTTGATGAAGTAAAGAGGAGAAGAGCAACTGGTGGTTGAAGATGTTGGAATAGGCTAAAAAGAAGTTGGTGAAGAAGGGTTTTAAAGCGAAGAAGGCCTTGGTTTCGATTGTGTTTAGAGCGACGATGCAGGTATATATGTGGATGTATAATTGATTCAAAGTAAATTTTTTTTATAGATTTATTCTTTCTGTTACTGGTGTTTGTTTAACCGGTGTAATTGTACATAAGAAAGCTTCTATACTTAGATATGCAAGATGAGGAAATGTAAATACGTGGATAGAAATTTACTGGCTCTTATCTTTAACCGATCTATGCATATTTTTATAGCCATTTTACCTTCAACTGTGGTCCTATTGTTTTTTTTTTTGGGATAATTTGTTGATTTGATTTTCTTCTTAGCATTCGCTTATAGGTGAAAGTTGACTAAAGATGCTAAAAAAAGATGATGTAGATGAATAGCTTCTTTATTCACTAATAAGTAGTAACTACGCACATATTTAGTATCTAGATCGAATAATGGAACCTTATTTTCGATTGCTACTATTTGTGGATAGTTTCCCTTTTGTATTTATTGTTCCACCTATGTCTTTTACAGTGTGGCACGAAACATATACGATCATTCGTTCCTGATTCAGTAAGCTCTTGAGGTAATTACTTTGTTCAAGTTTCGTACATTTTCTTTTTATTGACTGTCGGCGACTGGATTTGTGAACAATATGTGGCTGCGTCTACAAAATTTTTTTTCGTACGTCCATGTTTTTATTTTGCAATGTTGCATCTACAAAATTAGTAACATAAGTTGCCAAACCCAACATAGGAAGTCGTTTAAACGACCATGCTTTTTTCCTTTCTATATAGCATGCTAAAGCTCTAAAAATACATGTTCATCGTGATCAACATTTTTTAAGCGTTGCCCGTGTGTGCCTTGAGTATGTGCGGCAATAACTTGCTACTACTAATATAATTTACGGATTTTTGGGCCTTTCTAATTGCGGTATGTGACACGTGTGTAGGAAATGCTCACGTTCGAATAATTAGAGGAAGAGGTCATTGATTGCGAAGAAATCATAAAATCATTGCAAAAGTTTCGATTTTTCGATGCATTGTATGATTTTGAATCAAAGTGCCTCCAGGTAATACCACTTTATATGTTCGTTCCTATGTTAGTTATAATATTACATAATGGTCTTTTAAAGCGAATGAATGTGTCATGGAATATTGAAGGTGGATGGATGAGTCTAATCCTAATGTCCACCCCATTGCTACTTTTAGAACACTATTTCTTCTAGATTAGGCCAATCCTAATCTTGCTGAATATACATTTCAAACCCATTTACTCTTATAGAGCTTATAGCATATTATATTACTTCATAAATGTCTTCAGCCATCTTGAAAAGTTACGTAGTGAAGGTAAACTACAAGTGCAAATATAGGAAGATACATTGTGACCTCATCCATCTTCGTGAGTAAAAACTGAGTAAAGCTGAGTTTGAGATAGAAATTGTATTAGTGCTACATTTCAGTTATGTATTAGTTTTTGTGCGTGAAAGTAATACAATCTAATTCAGTTATGTATACATCTTCATTTCCTAAATGTTCTCTAACATTTTGTTGTCTCGAATTTTTTTTCTCTTCTTTGTTTTCGGGCTTGCAGGTGCGAGCAAGCCGAGCATTGCCTAAACTTAAACTCAGGGGAAAAAATAATATAATACCCGCTGCAACGCAGCGGGCTATAGTCCTTGTTACTTATAAAATACAAAGTGCCCATGATTAGAAAGCTCAATCCGTAAAGGATTCGTAGATGATCCGTTAAAAATTGAGAAGACTTGTGTAGAGTTATGAAACGTGTAAACGGTGAAGACGTTTCATTTTTTTAGGTCTTGACCGTTGAATAATGAAAATCCCGAATTGTATTATTGATATGTATTTATAGTGAAACATAGAAGACTTAATGAATCCAAACTCACATCCAGGCTTGGGTTGTTATATTGTCTAATACCCTTTCGTAATTTTAGCGGCGAATTCGTGGAAACTCGGTTTGAATTAAAAAACTAAATAAACATTAAAGCAATAAAATTTTTGTTGATGAAGACACTTGATAGGAGGCGGAGACAAATCTTCATCTGCAGCATCCAAAGTAAAATAAAGTGATAGCAACGGAAAAGCAGTAAAGCAAATAATTAATTTTGACGACGACATCCGATGAAGTGGAGATTGATTTTCATCACGCAATAATAAGAAAGAAAAAATGCAAAAATAAAAGCGAAGCATTATTTATTTATTTTTTATTTTTTATTTATTATTATTATTTTTTTTTATAAAATCACATTATTAAAAATCATGGATTCTGAGAAATTAGAGAAATGAGATCTTAATCCTGGTTCCACCTCTTTAGCTATATAGTGAAGCCTAATCCTACTAAAAATATGAAGCAGAAGACGTCTTTCCGATGTTTTAGTCATGAGTAATCTTGGATCACGCTTTAAAAGGATAAAAGGGTGGTGAAAATGGTTTGACGGGTGGCTTAGGAGGCTACCAACGTAGCCACTTAGATCGATGACCGCACCCACCCGATACCACGTTGAATAATGAAAACCCCATGGAAGGTATTGTATTATTGATATGTATTTATATTGCAACATAAAAGATACTAAAACCTTAATAAACCCAACTCACATTCAAACTTAGGCCGTTATATTGTCCAATATTGACTTGGTGGCTCGCGTATTCTTTGCTTCCCCGTGATAATTTAGTCTTCTTCATCCCATATTAAATGTCAGGGTTTGATTTTTCAGTCTTTCTTTTCTGTTTTATTTAAATATTTTTCTTGTCTTATATAAGATTAGATACAAATAATACGTGGTGAAATACATTTAAAACTCAATTTATTCATATATTTTGCATCAAATATTATATAACACAACCAAAAATATTTATGGTCAAAGTTAATAAAGAAAGACTTGGAGAATTCAATTGGACATTTAATATGAGACGGAGGGAGTAATTAACGTAAGGCTACACTTTTTTTTCTTGAATTTTGATGCATAAAGGGAATAATGTCACCATAATAAAAGTTTATCAATTTCACCATATCATTAGTACATTTTTACTTTTTAGTGTATATAAAGGTAGGGAATAATGAAAACCTACTCTACCAATGTTAAATAATGAAAACCCTCATGGAAGGTATTGTATTATTGATATGTATTTATATTGCAACATAAAAGATACTAAAAACCTTAATAAACCCAACTCACATTCAAACTTAGGCTGTTATATTGTCCAATATTGACTTGGTGGCTCGCGTATTCTTTGCTTCCCTGCATAATTTAGTACTCCTTCTGTCCCATATTAAATGTACAGGTTTGACTTTTCAAGTCTTTCTTTAAAACTTTGACCTTAAATATTTTTGCTTGTGCTATATAGTATTAGATACACATAATACGTAGTGGAAATACATTTAAAACTCAATCTATTCATATATTTTGCATCAAATATTATATGACACAATCAAAAATATTTATGGTCAAAGTTAATAAAGAAAGACTTGGAGAATTCAATTGGACATTTAATATGAGATGGAGGGAGTAATGAGGCTACACTTTTTTTTTTTGAATTTTGATGCATAAAAGGAATAATGTCACCATAATAAAAGTTTATCAATTTTACCATATTATTAGTACATTTTTAGTGTATATAAAGGTAGGGAAATGATCGTTGCTGCTGCAACCAACTTGTCTGCGGTCGCAAGCCTATTCGTCCTTTTTTTCATACCCTTTCTTCTTATTCAATCGCATGATGTCACCCTTCTTTTCACATTTATTCAGTTGTTTCCTTTTCAGTTGGTGATGAAAAGGTGCTAAAACAATAATTTAGATGTAGATAAATAGGCTAAAATAAGAGAAAATGGGCCACAAAAGCAAAGGCAGTAGGCAAGTTGTTTGTTGCTAACAGTAGCGTTCATTTCCCTATTCTTATACATGGTGTTCATATAGTATTGAGACAACACACCATGGATCGGATAGTTCTTAGCGAGAATGCCGCGTTCGCATGGTGACTCGAAATAAAATTTTTCGTTGAATCATGTTTTTTATTTTATTATGTCTTTTGACATAAATTCTGAATATCAAAATTTTGTTTGGCCTGCAGTTAGGTTCGTCCAAAGCGTTATGGTGGATTTTGGTGTTATGAGAAAAAGTCTTGATGCACCATTTTTCCCACGACACCAACGGGAAAACGGGCTTAAGACGAACCGAAGCGGCCAAACGGGCGTGGGCTGATCGAGGCTCGAGCTCGAACGGCACGGCTAAACAAAATTCTTGATATCCGTAAATATATTGTCAAAAAGAATATAATAAAATAAAAACATGATTCAACAAAAAATTATTTCAGTGCCATTACGCCAACGCTACGGTGCACTTCGCTAAGATCAATAATATAACTAAAATAAAATACACCTAATATACCTCTCAAAAATTACGCCGCCCCCTCCCCATTTACTATATCAGTTTCTTTTTGGTCTCCTGTAGACAAACAAAATTTTTGATATCCGTAAACAAACAAAGTGATGCTCCATAATTAAATATAGAATATCTAAAGCTACAAAACTATATTTGAACGTTTCTTTTTTTTATATGACATAATTGAAAGATTCGTTTACATTAAAGTACTTGGATTCCATTAAATAACAGAAGATTACAATAACTACATATAAAAGAGGGATTACTTTTTCTCTCCAAATATTTTTGGGCTTTAGTGACTTGTACATCATGCTTAACCACTTTGAAGTCTGAATATTTATTAAGAGAGAGAGTCATTCACTCTTTATAAGTAGTAGTGATATGAGCAAATGGACAGGGTTTGAACTACTATGAAAAAAATTTATATCAAAAGAATAATAGTTCTTGAATATCAATTCAAGAACAAACAACAAACCCTCAAACTTACAAGATCACAAGTTCTGATCTTAATCAGAAACCAACCAAACCAACCAAATTCCACCATTGCTACTCAGGCTTTGGACTATTATCTAAGTATGATAATCGTTTTATTACAAGAAACAAAACTGATTGAATCAACAAATTGATAAAAGATCAAAAATGGAGAGAATAATGTATAACAACTCGTAAATTTCCCTACCGATTTTCACGGCCATATTTTTTTTTCTTCTTCGTTTCGAACTTTAAACACGACAAGTCACGGGATATTTTTCACCTCGACCTCGATAATAAAAACTTTATAAAATAAATATATAATAAACTTTTATACTTTTATATTTCATCGGGCCTCTAAGCCCAAAACCGATCCAATCCAATTCATTTTATTTTCTTGGGCTCCCGTATACTCACAAGTCCAACCCAAACCCGTTGTTCTTCTTGGTCCTAGCCCAAACCCAATTCACCTCAATAATATTATGTAACACTAAATTAATTATGGCTAAAGTCAAATAAATATTTCTACGAGTTAGAATTAATATTTTATTTTTATTTTTTTAGTTACCTTTATAAAAACATGCTAAATATATATATTGCACGTTAGTCAAAAACATCAAACCGGGACACCGTGACTCACATTTAAGCTCAAACGGGACACGATATACATAACGAAAATTTGAGATCTTTTCTTTCTCTTTTTTTTTCCCTTGTAACCGAATGTACCCACAAGTACCCCTATCTCATCCAAAACCTTGTAAATACACTAACCTTGAAACTTTGTTTGAGAAATAAACTTAAAATCCATCATGTATCTAGATAATTGACTTTTGAGACAAGAGGAAACATGTTCCCCATGCACACAACTCATCTCCTTTTCCTTCTTGTCCTTGTAGCAGCCGAATACCATACAAAAACCATAAACCCATTTGCTTGTTTCCTAAATACTCCCTAGATACAAGTAAAATCAAGGTCTCATGTACCAATGCTCAACAAAGACTCTTGGTCTTTAACCAAAGGTTTCTTCCTCTTTTCTTCTTAAAAACCCACGAGCCATAGCTCATCACATATTCCACTTACAAAGTCTCATTCAAAAACCTCTAAGTGTATGCAAAGCTTGGCCTTGGAAGTTTGGATTTCTCTTGGTTTACTCTAGCTCAAGTCGACACTCTTACTCTTCCACACCCTCTTCAAACTCAAACACTCAAAAGAAAACTAAGGGTACTTGATAACGAGCATAAAGGTTTAGAAGCAAGGTAGTCGGGTTCACTTTGGAAAGCATATCGGGTTTCTTTGGTTACCATTCTTGTCTACACGTATTCTCCACCACCATTCTTGGTGTCGTAAGTCCTTTCTCTTTTCTTTTCCATAAATAGGACGATATAGTTTCTTAACCATTTAAAACACATCGATGCATTTTCACGACACTTGTACACGACCTTATTATAACTAGCTACGTTGTCAAACCAACTACATTTCAAACCAACAACATTTGGAACAAACTAATAAACTTGAGTGGATAGAAACCCGTTTTGTTGACAACCCATTTCGAAACTAACTAATAAACTTGAATGGATAGAAACTCGTTTTGTTGTCAACCTATTTCGAAACTAACAATAAACACGAATGTAAGGCTTAGATGGTATCCTTGATACACTCGACATCCTTGTTAAAAAAACCACCGAACAAGAGAAGAAGTAATGCATATGCATGCAAAACCTTCGAAACTTGCTACTGAGAAGAAGTAAATAGCAAACATGAAACAGTTGGGATACTCATTAAATAGAACTACGCTGAGAAACCCAACACAAAAAGGCCCTTGGCTCAGTTGGTGGGAGCGCTGATAGTTGACTAGAGAGGTTGTGGGTTCGAAACTGCCTCACGGCAATTACCCATTTTTTTTGTGTTATAATTGTAACTTTGGTATTTTGACAAAACCAGTCCCCCAACTTCGCACCTCTTATCATATTTCTCAAGATCTTTTATAAGCCTTGTAAACTAATATTGATAGCTACGATTTCAACCCTCGACTTTGAACCACTTAACACATTTTCTTAAAATCCTTATAAAATTTGAAACTTATATAAATCTTTACAACTTTGGTCCTCCAAGATCTACACTTAACGCTTTCCATCCTAAGACTTCTAAAAGATAATAAATCTATATATTCTACAAGTCTTCGTCACATAAATAAAATTGGTACATATTTCTATTTGACAACCACATTTGCATAAACTAGAAAATATTATACTTTTCTAAATATAATATTTTCCATGACTTAGATAAAATATATATTGTACATATATATATATACTTTTCAAAACTAAACAAAATCAAATAAATATAAGTTGATTTATAAATCTTTCCACCTTAATAAATATACTCGAGCCAACTCTTATACGAATGTTTCAGAACTGTCCCACTCACTTTTCCAAGAGTCAAAGACTTATAAGCATTTGAAACTTATTTAAACTTACCGCCACAAGCAACATTAAACACAACCACTTGTAGACACTTAAACTTATTCACACACTTCGAGTCGTGAGTACTCAAAACTGCAAACTGAGACTTGCCATAATATATTTAGGTTGCTTGTTGGAGCCACTTGTTACTTGATCTCTTTGTGCTTTATTCACCGAACTGCTAAGGTGAGTTTATAGCCCCACTTTTACTTTTATTTACTTGCTTTATAAAACTTTGGGGTGAGAAACATGCAAAACTCTTTTCGGACCTGAAACTGAAAACACTATTACATGGAACAACCTTGAAACCCAACTATGCTACCGTTAGTTCCCTTTGGGGAGGCGCGATTGTTATGAATAGATCTATTGGGATGACACCCCGCTCGAGTTCGACCGATAGCAAACGTCGCAGGATATCATATCGTATTGATTGAGTGTACCGGAAATACACTTGCTGGCTTTTATTTATCATGCTTCTAGATGCATGCACACCGTCGTAGTTTCGATCGCATGAACTTGGTACTAGTGTAATAGCCTTTTTGCATATAGTGTCATTCACGGAGATGCTATATGTGCAACTGTGGTCCAAACTTGAAAACTTGATTACTTAAACCTATGAACTCACCAACCTTTGTGTTGACATTTTAGCATGTTTTTCTGTGTTTACTTATTAGGCGTGGCAATGGCAAAGGCATTCGTGAAGACCGCATCCAAGTGTTTCCAAACATTTTAATACAACTTTTAATGGGACAACATATATTTTTATGGGCTTTACTTCCGCACTTTGAAACAATGATGTAAAACTATTTCTTAAATAAATATATATATTTTGAAAATGGAATATATTTTTCATTCTTTATTACCTTGTGTTGTGTATATTGATTTATTAGCACCCCATGACCCGAACGCTTCAGCTGTGAAATATTGGGGGTGTTACAGATTGGTATTCAGAGCCCAGGTTATAAAGAATTAGGTATTTTTCAAAACCTAAACTATAACCAAATTTTCCTAAAAACACTTCAACGCCGCCACAGCTGCCGATGTCTGCCATGCCTTGCCTACTGCTACACGATGTAGTCGTGCTATGTGTTACTGATGTATCTTAGGTTCGTATAAGCTCTTATTTGAATTAAATTAATTATTTCTCAAAGTCATTAAGTTTCTTAATTAACTCACATTTAAACTTTAAGACTGTTCTTGTTTGATTGGGTCGCGAAGTTTAAATGAGAATAATGTTGATGTAACAAACTGAATGAAATTAAGGAATAATTAATTTAAGGATAGTGTAGAGTAGACTACTAATGCTTAGACTTGTTACCCTCTATGTTAAACTCAGATAACATGCCCACTATTGCAATATCGCACTATGATATGCCCCTAATTGCTTCTATGTTATTTCTTTATGTAACATACAACTACTTGATTTATATCATTTTCACATATATCTAAACCACCTCGCTCATTGGTCACATCCTCTTATTTCACTCATATGTTCTATCCTTCGAAACCCCATAGCCACTACTCTTTCTATTCTAAACTCAATTATCGTCTTTTCTTGTATCATAGAAGATGGCTAGGAGAAAGTCAACAAGAATCACCCGTGGCCGACCCGCCGCTACTCCCACTCCCACCTGCTCCTCGCCGGGCCGCCGCAAACCCACCGCTATGGATCGCCATGATTGACCAACTGGTCAATGAACGCGTGGCAGCAGCGCTAGCTGCGATCAATTCGAACAACTCAACCACTGATGCTGGAACTTCTAGGCCTACTGGTAATAAACGTGGTTGTACGTACAAGGAGTTTCGTAACTGTATGACTGGCGGTTATAATGGAACGGAGGGAGCTGTTGTTTTAACCCGATGGATTGAAAAGCTGGAAACTGTGTTCAGGATCTGCAACTGTGAAGATGAAGATAGGGTGAAGTTTGCCTCGTTCACTTTTCAAGAGGTTGCCTTAACTTGGTGGAATAATTACTCAAGTCTGCAGCATTGATGTCCGCTTATGCCATGCCTCGGGAAGAATTCAAGGATATGGTGCTCAAGAAATATTGCCCTCGCAATGAGGTCGAGAAGTCGGAGAATGAGTTCGGAATCTCAAGGCGAAGGGCATCGATATGGCATTCTACAACCAACGCTTCCAAGAGTTGGCCTTGCTATGTCCGTAGATGGTACCAACTCGAAACTCGCTGATAGAGCGATACATCTGAGGCTACCCCATCTATTAAAGGAAATGTGACTACCTCCAAGGTCGACCTTCATGAGACTATTGAAGTGTCAAACAAGTTAATGGATCAAGTGATTGAGGATGCGGTCAAGCAAGCAGATAACAACAAGCGGAAGTGGAGTGATAACTCCAAGGACAACAACAACAATCAAAACAAGAGGCAAGAAGTAGCTAAGGTCCGCCTCACTGAATGTAAGAAAAGAAGGGCTATGAAGGAAGCACCCTTTGTGCAACCGTTGTAAACTCCACCACGTTGGTCGGTGTAATGTGAAATGTCGCAATCGCGCAAAAGATTGGGCACATGGCCAAAGACCGCAAGTCAAAGGATCTTGCTAACATAACTTGCTTCAAAGTGGAGAACGAGGACACTACAAGAATGAGTTCCTAATCCAAGGGATCGAAATGGAAACACCAGTGATTGAACCAAATCGAGGAAGAGCTTATTTCCTTGGAGAAAAGAGGAGCGTCAAGATCAACTTCAACACTATCTAAACCGACGACAACAAAGAAATTCTCCGCCTCTTAGATTGCAATCCTTTAAGTTTCTTATCTATTGTACCCTTTTGTGTAACCATGATGTATTCAATATTCCGCTTAATGAATCCTTTATCTTTTGTTTACTTATCACCGCATGTCATTAAATCTTCCTTAAACGACTATTCCTTTTCCACGCCACGCTTTAAGTATATATTCTCACATCTCATCACCGTATTGACCTCGACGATTCTCGATCGTAAACCACGAGGACGTGGTTTCTTTTAAGGGTAGGTACTATAACAACTCAGAATTTCCTACCGATTTTCACGGCCATATTTTTTTTCTTCTTCGTTTCGAACTTTAAACACGACAAGTCACGGATATTTTCACCTCGACCTCGATAATAAAAACTTTATAAAATAAATATATAATAAACTTTATACTTTTATATTTCATCGGGCCTCTAAGCCCAAAACCGATCCAATCCAATTCATTTTATTTTCTTGGGCTCCGATACTCACAAGTCCAACCCAAACCTGTTGTTCTTCTTGGTCCTAGCCCAAACCCAATTCACCTCAATAATATTATGTAACACTAAATTAATTATGGCTAAAGTCAAATAAATATTTCTACGAGTTAGAATTAATATTTTATTTTTATTTTTTAGTTACCTTTATAAAAACATGCTAAATATATATATTGCACGTTAGTCAAAAACATCAAACCGGACACCGTGACTCACATTTAAGCTCAAACGGGACACGATATACATAACGAAATTTGAGATCTTTTCTTTCTTTTTTTTCCCTTGTAACCGAATGTACCCACAAGTACCCCTATCTCATCCAAAACCTTGTAAATACACTAACCTTGAAACTTTGTTTGAGAAATAAACTTAAAATCCATCATGTATCTAGATAATTGACTTTGAGACAAGAGGAAACATGTTCCCATGCACACAACTCATCTCCTTTTCCTTCTTGTCCTTGTAGCAAATTAATACCATACAAAACCATAAACCCATTTACTTGTTTCCTAAATACTCCCTAGATACAAGTAAAATCAAGGTCTCATGTACCAATGCTCAACAAAGACTCTTGGTCTTTAACCAAAGGTTTCTTCCTCTTTTCTTCTTAAAACCCACGAGCCATAGCTCATCACATATTCCACTTACAAAGTCTCATTCAAAACCTCTAAGTGTATGCAAAGCTTGGCCTTGAAGTTTGGATTTCTTGGTTTACTCTAGCTCAAGTCGACACTCTTACTCTTCCACACCTCTTCAAACTCAAACACTCAAAAGAAAACTAAGGGTACTTGATAACGAGCATAAAGGTTTAGAAGCAAGGTAGTCGGGTTCACTTTGGAAAGCATATCGGGTTTCTTTGGTTACCATTCTTGTCTACACGTATTCTCCACCACCATTCTTGGTGTCGTAAGTCCTTTCTCTTTTCTTTTCCATAAATAGGACGATATAGTTTCTTAACCATTTAAAACACATCGATGCATTTTCACGACACTTGTACACGACCTTATTATAACTAGCTACGTTGTCAAACCAACTACATTTGAAACCAACAACATTTCGAACAAACTAATAAACTTGAGTGGATAGAAACCCGCTTTGTTGACAACCCATTTCAAACTAACTAATAAACTTGAATGGATAGAAACTCGCTTTGTTGTCAACCTATTTCAAACTAACAATAAACACGAATGTAAGGCTTAGATGGTATCCTTGATACACTCGACATCCTTGTTAAAAACCACCGAACAAGAGAAGAAGTAATGCATATGCATGCAAAACCTTCAAACTTACTCCGAGAAGAAGTAAATAGCAAACATGAAACAATTGGGATACTCATTAAATAGAACTACCGAGAAACCCAACACAAAAGGCCCTTGGCTCCGCCATGGTGGGCGCGCGATAGTTGACTAGAGAGGTTGTGGGTTCAAAGCGCCTCACGGCAATTACCCTTTTTTGTGTTATAATTGTAACTTTGGTATTTTGACAAAACCAGTCCCCCAACTTCGCACCTCTTATCATATTTCTCAAGATCTTTTATAAGCCTTGTAAACTAATATTGATAGCTACGATTTCAACCCTCGACTTTGAACCACTTAACACATTTTCTTAAAATCCTTATAAAATTTGAAACTTATATAAATCTTTACAACTTTGGTCCCTCCAAGATCTACACTTAACGCTTCCCATCCTAAGACTTCTAAAAGATAATAAATCTATATATTCTACAAGTCTTCGTCACATAAATAAAATTGGTACATATTTCTATTTGACAACCACATTTGCATAAACTAGAAAATATTATACTTTTCTAAATATAATATTTTCCCGCAACTTAGATAAAATATATATTGTACATATATATATATACTTTTCAAAACTAAACAAAATCAAATAAATATAAGTTGATTTATAAATCTTTCCACCTTAATAAATATACTCGAGCCAACTCTTATACGAATGTTTCGTAAACTGTCCCACTCACTTTTCCAAGAGTCAAAGACTTATAAGCATTTCGAAACTTATTTAAACTTACCCGTTGCCACACAAGCAACATTAAACACAACCACTTGTAGACACTTAAACTTATTCACACACTTCGAGTCGTGAGTACTCAAAACTGCAAACTGAGACTTGCCATAATATATTTAGGTTGCTTGTTGGAGCCACTTGTTACTTGATCTCTTTGTGCTTTATTCACCGAATCGCTAAGGTGAGTTTATAGCCCCACTTTTACTTTTATTTACTTGCTTTATAAAACTTTGGGGTGAGAAACATGCAAAACTCTTTTCGGACTGAACTCGAAAACACTATTACATGGAACAACCTTGAAACCCAACTATGCTACCGTTAGTTCCCTTTGGGAGGCGCGATTGTTATGAATAGATCTATTGGGGATGACACCCCGCTCGAGTTTGACCGATCGGAAATACACTTGTCGGGCTTTTATTTATCATGCTTCTAGATGCATGCACACCGTCGTAGTTTCGTCGCATGAACTTGGTACTAGTGTAATAGCCTTTTGCATATAGTGTCATTCACGGAGATGCTATATGTGCAACCGTGGTCCAAACTTGAAAACTTGATTACTTAAACCTATGAACTCACCAACCTTGTGTTGACATTTTAGCATGTTTTTCTGTGTTTACTTATTGGCGTGGGCAATGGCAAAGGCATTCGTTGAAGACCGGCATCCAAGTGTTTCCAAACATTTTAATACAACTTTTAATGGGACAACATATATTTTATGGGCTTTACTCGCACTTTGAAACAATGATGTAAAACTATTTCTTAAATAAATATATATATTTGAAAATGGAATATATTTTTCATTCTTTATTACCTTGTGTTGTGTATATTGATTTAGTAGCACCCCATGACCCGAACGCTTCCGCTGTGAAATATTGGGGGTGTTACAATAATGAGAGATAGTATGTGTGTTTTGAGAGAGAGAAATATCAAATCGGCTGAGTTGTGTTATTAGTCTTCTAGGGCAAGACTCAAGTATATGTACTCCAATTCTTTGGTCTTTGATAACTTGACACAAGCATTACATTGACAATTTAAAAACTTTGAACACACGTGATTATGTTGTTTTGTATCCAACCCTTTTGTTAGAATATCTACCATTTGATTAGCAATATCTATCTTTACAGTCTCAATAACCCCATAAACCACTTTTTTTTTTCTAACAAAGTGTAAATCAATTTCTAAGTGCTTAGTTCTTTCATGAAAGATAGGGTTGGCAGCAATTTTAATTGCTGAGTTATTATCACAAAATACCTTAACATGTAAAAGATTAAAACACTTTAAATCTTTTAAGATTTTTAAGATCCAAATGATCTCAGAATTCACAGAAGCAAGAGATCAATACTTTGATTTTGTTGATTACTTAGAAATGGTACTTTGTTTTTTACTTTTCCAAGAAACTAGAGATCCACACAAAAAAACACAATACCCGATTACAGATCTTCTAGTATCAATACACCTTGCCCAGTCTGCATCTGAGTATGCTTTAAGATTAATACCAGATATAGAACTTTTAAACATATTTAAACCCTTACCTGGAAAGCTTTTCAAATACCTCATTACCTTAAGAGCAATGTCCAAATGAGACTTTAGAGGATTATGCATAAACTGACCAAGACAAGATATAATATAAGCAATATCTGGTCTGGTAGTAGTAAATTAAATACGCTTACAAATCAATTTTTGATACTCTGTAACATTTTTAAGTTTAGGATCACTGGCAATTGGTTCACCAGACAATGCAACATTAGTTTGTATAGAAATGACAAAAGGTTTATCAACAAGCAAACCAAATTCATCAAATAAATCAAGACAATAATTCCTTTGGGAAAAACAAATACAATTAGGTGTTTCTAAGACTTAAATGCCAATAAAATATTTGAACTTTTCTAAATCATTAATCATGAACTTAGTCTTAAGAAACTCCTTAAACTTGTTAATTTCAAGTAAAATGTTTCCAGTAACAATGATATCATCAACATAAACAAGCATAGCAACAAAATCATTCCCACTAGAATTAGTAAACAAACTATAATCACTTTTACTTTGAATAAATTCCTTTTCAATAAGTGCATAAGTAATTATAGCATTCCACTGTCTAGGAGCCTGTTTTAAATCATATAAAGACTTGTTCAATTTACAAACTCTTTTTTCATCATATGAAAAATAACCAGGGGTAAAGACATGTAAACAATTTCAGAAAAATTCGCATATAAAAAGGCATTGTTAATATCCATTTAGATAAAGACTATTAATTCTTCACAACTAAGTTAATTAAGCATCTAACAGTCACAATTTTAACAACGGGAGAAAAGGTTTCATCAAAATCAATTCCCTCCCTTTGATTGTAACCTTTAGCAACTAACCTAGCCTTAAATCTTTCAATTTTCCCCATCAGACTTATATCTGATCTTATAAACCCATTTACAACCAATTTCTTTTCTCCCATCAGGGAGATCAGTCAATTCCCAAGTATTATTCCTATAGAGAGCTTCGATTTCAGCATTCATAGCCTTATTCCAATGTGTATGCTTGGAAGCTTCCCAAAACGTTTTAGGCTCAATGTTTTTATTTAGTACAAAAGCAAAACAAAAAATTTCTTTAGACAGATTTGAATAATTAACATATTTTTCCAAACCATATTTGATTTTAGAATCAATAATAAAATCATAAAAAATTCTCGAAAAAACAGAATTTCTTGAAGATCTTCTAACAGTTTGTGGTTGATTTACAACATCTTGATAAAACTCTTCCTAAGGATGAATTTGAAATCCGTCACCATCATAACCAATATTATATTCCTTAGAGGCTGCAGACCTCTCACCCTCACTGGCAGATAAAACAAAACCCTAAGAATGCCCCCCATCACCCTTATTTTGAGGTTTTGAAGAACTATCTAGATTGGGAGGAGGCATGCCATGCATTTTAGAGCTGGTATTCCTTCTCTCTTCGTCATAAGGCATTTCAGGAAGATCATCAAGAAGGCCAGAATTGAAAAAATTCAAATGGTTTAAGCCCTAAACAGATTGATCATTTGTTTTATCAGATTCTTGTTTAAAAGGAAAAATATTCTCAAAAAATTTTACATCTCTGGAGAAACACAATCTATTTATTATCAAGACTAAACAACCTGTATCCCTTTTTGAAATCGGAATATCTAAATAAGACACAATTTTCATGTCTACTTGCAAATTGATCATGATTGTTTAAGGTAGTAGCATAAGCACGACATTCAAATGATCTTAAGTACTTGAGAAAATGTGTTCTATTATAAACAAGGTCATAAGGAGATTTTCCATCATAGAGGTAGGTAATCTTTTGATCAAATAGGTAGTAGTTAGAATGCATTCAGTCCACATATTCAAAGGAATCCCTTCCTAAAAAAAGAAGAGATCTAGCAACATGAAGAAGATGTATATGTTTTCTCTCCACAATACCATTATGTTCACAAAATTCAGTAAACCTTTGATTAAAAAATTATGTCCCATTGTCACTCCTAAAGAGATTTTAATCTATTTTTCAAAGTGGTTTTTAATTAAGTTGTAAAAAACCAAAATAGAAACATGATCATTTAGATGAAATGGTTCCCTTGTTTGTTTAGCCCTTAAACAAATATCACAAACATTATGTGACTCATTGTTTTCAAACAACAGATTTCGTTTTAAGACATTGAGAACTTGGTCTGCAGGATAACCAAGTCTGCAATGCCAATTGTGTCACACCCCCAAAATACCGCTTTGCAATGAATGGAATACTCGGGCGATCGCCATAGCATCACAAGATTCTGATTATATTGAACGACCTAAAGTGTCGCTTTGAAAATACATCGCTTGATTAAGTAAAATATTCGAGTTTACAAAGTATAGGTCCCAAATGATAGTCAACATGTACGGAAATAAGTTTGATACAAGCTAAACGATGTTTTAAAGTGCATAAATCCCATGTGAGACAGCGTCGTCCTGCGACTCTATGATAAGTCCACATGCATGCCATGAAGTGTATGTCTTAGATACCGAGATAAAACATGCTAAAAGTGTCAACACAAAGGTTGAGTGAAATCCATAGGTTTAATTAATTCGCTTGAACACAATATTCAGAGTGTGAGTTACGTTGTTTCACACACATCGTTGAAAACAAAACAACATTTATTTCACTAAGTTCATGACAACCAAAGCGTAAACCTCGTACCAATAGGAATTGGTAAAATCGTTTCATCGCAGCCCTAGAAGGTAAACTTGCCAATTTACCTTTATGATTCAAATATAGTGCGTTCGATTTCCCCTAACTGGGTCATTAAGAACGGGAGTGTTACTTCCAATAGGCCTATTCACAATATTCGCGCTCACTCGCAAGTGACTAATGGTGCATGATGTAGGGACTTCAAACATGGCAATAGAATACTTAGTGACAATAAAGCATTTGGATATAACGTACAGTTCAAAGCATTTGTGTTCGATTAAAAATATAGCATGTATCTCCCCAAGAGTTTGTAAAACAATTAAGTAATAGAAAGTGGGCTATGAACTCACCCGATGCAATGATTATGATGACAAAAGTGGATACACTGAAATGAGGTGCAATCTCTATCTGCAACCTAATATGAATGATATGTTCTAATGTAAGTCATGAAACAATGTCGTACATGCACATTCACATGTAATCTATACCACTTGTACATTTTTGAAAATGAAGTTTATCGTCGAAATATACGCTTATGACATCTCATCATGTTATAAAATACTTTAAAAGTACTTACGTTGAAACAACATCCTACGATAGTCGTTTAGTGATTTATCAAGAAATTATAGTTCTTCGTCGTAAAACAATATACTTTTACAAGTAGTGAATATGGCTAAGTAGCCTCGTAGAGCTAGTCGTAACTCGGTAAATATCGAGTGTTAGGAAACAAAATCAATGGTTTTAGAAAGCTTGTAACATTATCTAAAAGTCGTAACACTGAAAGTTTGTTCATAGGAGTCTCGATCATAGATAAAAATATAGGTGAAGTGAGGTAGTTGGGCTAATATTGTAGTTTATGAGTAGATTTCGGAAAAGTTTGAGTGATCGTATGTTATTCGTTATAACTTCGTTTGACGAACGGTTGAACATTTTGGAAAATAGGCTAGGCGAAATCACTTTTACTTGTAGACATCGTTTTCTCAAAATGTACTCTATCAATATGAAAAACGGCTCCAAACATGGTCACTTGCGATAACCATTTTGGACTAATAGAAAATATGTAAGTGTTAATACTTGTGAAAATAATTACGATAGCCATAATTAAAACGCGTATAACTTAGTCGTTATAGTCTGCTTTCTCGCTCTATATATCCTCGGTTTCGTGTTATTGTATACTAATATATTTTTGATAAATCGACTCATTCAGATTACGCTCAAAACTCGCTTTTTCCCTTGAAAATCCTTGACAGCTTGTATTATTTCGTAAAATTAGTTTTCGTCGTTAAACTTGAAAATAGCGTATCTTCTTCGTTATAAACCCGTTTTAACCCGTTCAAGCGGCCACGGTTTCGTCTTTAAGTCTATTTTCTGAAAATATAAGCCAAAATAACTCACAACCTACTGAAAATTCCAGATTTTACAAAACGTGACAGCCTTTAAATATATTTTGTCGAAAATGAATTTTCTAGTTTGTAACTTGTTCTAATCTCTTCCAATCAACACCAAAGCTATTCGAAACCTACCATACACCTTCTTAGGGTGCCATGGGTTCCTAAACTTCACCAAAGATAATAGGTTCATGGGAATATTAATTATAACTTGTAAGTCCATTTTATGTTGAAAAATATATATAAAGTGGTATAAACACATGGTATACTTGCATGATTTGTTATAAGAACATAAAAATAGATCCAATATGAGTATGAAAGATTTGGAAAAATTACTTAGAACACTTACTTGAAATATGAAGAGGTTTTGGTAACAATGTACTTAATTTCTTAGAGGTTTTTATTTCAAAACCTTAACTAGAACACTAGATTGATCTTGGAAAAAGAATGATTTCTTCTTCTTGTTCTTGGCTTGGACGAAAACCACAAAGATGAGGGAGTGAGTTTTCTAGTTTTTCACATTGTATCATTTGTGTTGCATGTGATATTTTGCTTAAGGCATAAGATGAAGTAGAAATATCTAGGCTAAGGGTTATAAAAGTAATTTAGGTAGACAAAGAAAAGATGATTTTCTCTATGACAAGTGGGGGCGGCAATGAGGATAGGTGCAAGAATAAAATGTAGTTTCATTTATAAAATGTATAATTAATGTAGATATTTAGGCAATTAAACTTATATATTTAAATATTATGTATAGCGTTAGCTAGAAATCGATTTTAACGGAACAAAATGAAATATATCAAAGTCATAAAAATTATAAAATTACATTTCTCGCAAGTATCGGGTGAATAAATAATTATCGAATTGTATTTACGAAAACCGTCGTAAATATATATATATAACAATTTATATACCAAAATAAATTCAAAACATCGGGTAAACTGATAATATAATTTTTATAGTATTAAAATGAGTATAAAAATATATCTGGACAATTGTCGGAAGTGTCGGATCAATTATTCAAAATAAATGATCGTGCGATAGTGTTTATTTAATAAATAAATATATGTTAATAGAATATGCAGACTCATGCATAAACTAATATGAAAATGATGTTACTGATGATGTGTAGACTAACTCTAGTCTATATGAAATGTTTTCAATGATGTTCCATGAATATGCAACTTAACCCTCACGGTTATGCGAATTCGATACGCGTAAACCTAGTTTACGAAAAATGATGAATAATAATCATGAATAGTAACTTTTCTCCGGGAATGAATAGTGTTTCGTGAATAGTAAAATTTTGAAATAACATCTCAAAGTCTCAAACCGACTTAAAAAATGATGAATAGTAACCGGTGAATAGTAATTTCCCGAGATGAATAGTGAAATTTTCAAAGTTTGAGAAATGACCTGAAATTACGATTTGTCACATTCACCCACCCTAAAAGGAATTCAGTCCTTGAATTCAGTTCGTGTTAGTCTCTCAGGTTTAGGGTTTGTGATGAATAATGAGGAGAGAAGACATGAAGAAGTGTCATCACGGCTATCTATGATTAAGAGTGTATAAACATCGCGATAGAGAAAATATTGGAAGAATCTCCCATGAGTATTACTTTGACTTTTAGGAATATGTGAAAATTTTGCTTGCACTAAGATTTATAAATAACTGCTCCCAACATAACATGATCCCTCCAGAATTAGACATAGTTAGCTAGGCTATGTATAATTAAGGAACGATAATGTGACGTTCGGTTTAGTTGTTATAACTCTCAATGTTTAAAGAGATTTAAACCATGTCGTTAAAATGGCAGTTAAAGTAAAAGGAAGTAAAATTTTTGTAAGTGATAACGAATCAGAAAGAAAAGAAAGTACGATAGATGATAATATTTTACAACGAGTGGTTTATCAAACAGTAATACATCTTAAGTCATAAAGATCCGAATACTAGGGAAGACGTAAACTTAGTACAACATAGTGCATAAGGAAATAAGACTGTTAGATTCTAAACTTCTTCAGTCTGCCGCGTTGTTGAGATCCTATTGAGCTTCTCCTCCTTCTAACATGTATGCTCTCTCATGAGCACCCTCAACTTGTTGACCTTGGTTTTGAGGACATTGGTTCCGATAGTATCCTGCTCCCCACATCTGAAACATGTAATTATGGCCTTGCCTCTACAATCCCTGGCAAGGTGTCCCAGTTTTTGACACTTGTGGCACTTAGCAGGGCAAAGACCCGAGTGATGATACTTACATCGATTACATAGTGGGTATGTTCCAAGATAACCTCTCGCCTTCTATTGGTGCAAAGACATAAACCTCGCGACTTCTTGTCTTCTATTCTGTTGTTGATAATGGTTAGTGTTATGGTTTTGGTTGTCATAATTATAACCTCCCTGGTCATTTTCCCATTTCCTTTTGTTGTTGCTAGTTTGGTTGTTGTTGTTGTTGTTGTTGCGGTTATTGTTGATAATGTTTTCCCTTTTCACAACTTGAGCCATGAGTTTTTGAGTTATCCTGATAGTCTCTTCAATTGTTTGTGGATCGGAAGAAGTTACATCTCCTTGAATACTTTGTGGAAGTCCTCCAATGAAATTTTCCAGTAATTTCTCATTGTCCGAAACCATAGTTGGACAAAGAGCAGCCAACTCTTGAAACCTTCTGATGTAAGTCTCGATGTCATAACCAATAGTCACTAACTCATAAAATTATGTTTCTAGTTTCTTCACCACTGTGCGTGGACAATACTTCTTAGTTAACAACTTCTTGAATTCATCCCACGTGAGCTTGTAAGCATTTTCGATACCAATAGGCTACGCATATGAATTCCACCATGACATTGCGCCATCTAAGAGTGTACCAGTGGCAAACTTCACCTTGTAGTCATCCGGGCAATTGCATTGAAGAAATCGACTCCTCTTCTCAAACCAACGGATCATAGCGATGGCTCCTTCATGCCTTTGAACTTTGTGGGATCACGCTTCTTAAAGTCCTTGTATGTACAATTTCAAACTCGAGACCCTCCTCACAGCCCCGCAGCGAGCAAGTCTGGCGACTTCAGCGATGAGCATGACCTTGGCGGCAGCCTACCGTTGCTTGTTCTTTCCTTAGTGCCTCGGCTATACTATCCTTTACATACTTTTGGATAGCAGCTTGTGTCATTTCTGGTGCAGCTTTCTTCGGTGCCATAACTCTTCAAAATAAGAAGGAAGAGTGAGACGTAACAAAGTCCTATGTTAAGAATAAACGCTCTAAAGAGATGTGATAGGATGTGATAAGTTTGAGGTTATTTTTCAAAATGATTGATGAATTCCTAGAAGATGGGTTATGAGATGTCGTAAGTGTTTCAAATGTATGACAATTTAGTGACTTAATGTGTGAATAGCGTGTAACACGACATGTTGGTGGTGAAACAGAGGAGTGAGAGCGACTTCACCCTTTTTGAAGGCTTCGTCTCGGCATCCGATGTTATCGGTGATGAGTCAACTGATGCTAAAATTGTGATAAGGAATGACAAGGCATTCTTCACGTTGGAGTCTGAAGAAAGGATAATGGAATGGGTATCTGAAGACATCAATGTGACAATCGATTTGAAATGAAAGTAAATAACCCGTAAAATGTATGTATAAAACCACATACATAGTGAATATGCACTTATGATGAAATGATTAGATGCTATGATGATGTAGTTATAGTCTAGGTCAATGATGCAACCTAGTTCTCTATAACTCTTGCTCGATGCCAATCTGTCACACCCCAAAATACATTTTGCAATGGAATGGAATACATGGGGCGCGATTGCCATAGCATCACGATTCTAGATTATATTGAACGACCTAAAGTGTCGTTTTGAAAATACATCGTTTGATTAAGTAAAATATTCAGAGTTTACAAAGTATAGGTCCCAAATGATAGTCAACATGTACGGAAATAAGTTTGATACAAGCTAAACGATGTTTTTAAAGTGCATAAATCCCATGTGAGACGCGTCGTCACCACGACTCTATGATAAGTCCACATGCATGCCATGAAGTGTATGTCTTAGATACCTGAGATAAAACATGCTAAAAGTGTCAACACAAAGGTTGAGTGAAATCCATAGGTTTAATTAATTCGTTTGAACACAATATTCGTAGTGTGAGTTACGTTGTTTCACACACATCGTTGAAAACAAAACAACATTTATTTCACTAAGTTCATGACAACCAAAGCGTAAACCTCGTACCAATAGGAATTGGTAAAATCGTTTCATCGCAGCCCTAGAAGGTAAACTTGCCAATTTACCTTTATGATTCAAATATAGTGCTCGATTTCCTAACTGGTCATTAAGAACGGGAGTGTTACTTCCAATAGGCCTATTCACAATATTCGCGCCACTCGCAAAGTGACTAATGGTGCATGATGTAGGGACTTCAAACATGGCAATAGAATACTTAGTGACAATAAAGCATTTGGATATAACGTACAGTTCAAAGCATTTGTGTTCGATTAAAAATATAGCATGTATCTCCCCCAAGAGTTTGTAAAACAATTAAGTAATAGAAAGTGGGGCTATGAACTCACCTGATGCAATGATTATGATGACAAAAGTGGATACACTGAAATAAGGTGCAATCTCTATCTGCAACCTAATATGAATGATATGTTCTAATGTAAGTCATGAAACAATGTCGTACATGCACATTCACATGTAATCTATACCACTTGTACATTTTTGAAAATGAAGTTTATCGTCGAAATATACGCTTATGACATCTCATCATGTTATAAAATACTTTAAAAGTACTTACGTTGAAACAACATCCACGATAGTCGCTTAGTGATTTATCAAGAAATTATAGTTCTTCGTCAGAAACAATATACTTTTACAAGTAGTGAATATGGCTAAGTAGCCTCAGAGCTAGTCGTAACTCGGTAAATATCGAGTGTTAGAAACAAACTCAATGGTTTTAGAAAGCTTGTAACATTATCTAAAAGTCGTAATAATCGAAAGTTTGTTCATAGGAGTCTCGATCATAGATAAAAATATAGGTGAAGTGAGGTAGTTGGGCTAATATTGTAGTTTATGAGTAGATTTCGGAAAAGTTTGAGTGATCGTATATTATTCGTTACAACTTCGTTTGACGAACGATTGAACATTTTGGAAAATAGGCTAGGCGAACTCACTTTTACTTGTAGACATCGTTTTCTCAAAAGTACTCTATCAATATGAAAAACGGCTCCAAACATGGTCACTTGCGACAACCATTTTGGACTAATAAGAAATATGTAAGTGTTAATACTTGTGAAAATAATTACGATAGCCATAATTAAAACGCGTGTAACTTAGTCGTTATAGCTCCGTTTTCTACGTTCTATATATCCTCGGTTTCGTGTTATTGTATACTAATATATTTTTGATAAATCGACTCATTCAGATTACGTTCAAAACTCAGTTTTGCCCCTTGAAAATCCCTTGACAGCTTGTATTATTTCAGAAAATTAGTTTTCGTCGTTAAACTTGAAAATAGCGTATCTTCTTCGTTATAAACCCGTTCAAGCGACCACGGTTTCGCCTTTAAGTCTATTTTCGAAAATATAAGCCAAAATAACTCACAACCTCTCCGAAAATTCCGATTTTACAAAACGTGACAGCCTTTAAATATATTTCGTCGAAAATGAATTTTCTAGTTTGTAACTTGTTCTAATCTCTTCCAATCAACACCAAAGCTATTCTAAACCTACCATACACCTTCTTAGGGTGCCGTGGGTTCCTAAACTTCACAAAAGATGATAGGTTCATGGGAATATTAATTATAACTTGTAAGTCCATTTTATGTTGAAAAATATATATAAAGTGGTATAAACACATGGTATACTTGCATGATTTGTTATAAGAACATAAAAATATATCCAATATGAGTATGAAAGATTTGGAAAAATTACTTAGAACACTTACTTGAAATATGAAGAGGTTTTGGTAACAAGGTACTTAATTTCTTAGAGGTTTTTATTTCAAAACCTTAACTAGAACACTAGATTGATCTTGTAGACACTTGATCTTGGAAAAAGAATGATTTCTTCTTCTTGTTCTTGGCTTGGACGAAAACCACAAAGATGAGGGAGAGAGTTTTCTAGTTTTTCACCTTGTATCACTTGTGTTGTATGTGTTATTTTGCTTAAGGCATAAGATGAAGTAGAAATATCTAGGCTAAGGGTTATAAAAGTAATTTAGGTAGACAAAGCATAGATGATTTTCTCTATGACAAGGGGGGGGGGCGGCAATGAGGATAGGTGCAAGAATAAAATGTAGTTTCATTTATAAAATGTATAATTAATGTAGATATTTAGGCAATTAAACTTATATATTTAGATATTATGTATAGCGTTAGCTAGAAATCGATTTTAACGGAACAAAATAAAATATATCAAAGTCATAAAAATTATAAAATTACATTTCTCATAGTATCGGGTGAATAAATAATTATCGAATTGTATTTACGAAAACCGTCAGTAAATATATATATATATATATATATATATATATATAACAATTTATAAACCAAAATAAATTCAAAACATCGGGTAAACTAATAATATAATTTTTATAGTATTAAAATGAGTATAAAATATATCCGGACAATTGTCGAAGTGTCGATCAATTATTCAAAATAAATGATCGTGCGATAGCGTTTATTTAATAAATAAATATCGTTAATGGAATATGCACCCATGCATAAACTAATATGAAAATGATATTCTTGATGATATGTAAACTAACTCTAGTCTATATGAAATATTTTCAATGATGTTCCATGAATATGCAACTTAACCTCACGGTTATGAATTCGATACTCGTAAACCTAGTTTACGAAAAATGATGAATAATAATCATGAATAGTAACTTTTCTCCAGGAATGAATAGTGTTTCGTGAATAGTAAAATTTTGAAATAACCTCTCAAAGTCTCAAACCGACTTCAAAAATGATGAATAGTAACCGGTGAATAGTAATTTCCCGAGATGAATAGTGAAATTTTCAAAGTTTGAGAAATGACCTGAAATTACGATTTGTCACAAATTGTATTTAGATAAAAAAAAACATTATTAACAAATGAACTTATAAGTTATTTACCTTGATTTCCATTAAAGTAGTATAAACCACCTGATTGTCTACCAGTCCCCAATGTTTTCTCTGCGTTCAAATCCTGATTTAAGATATAATAGTTAACCTCATTAAATGCAATAATCAGTTTACTATCCTTAGCAACCGTACGCACATACATTAAGCTCACACGGTATTCAGGCACAACCAACACATCTAATAAAGTCAAGTTTTTAAAGAAATGGGAGACCTTAATTTTTAAAGATAAATATCAAAAACATTGACCAAAAAATTATTAGTGTATGTCATATGCTGGTTTGCCCTAGAATGTGTAATCAATCCATTTGTAATATGATTGGAATGCATCATACTGTTTGAACAAAAAAATCTTTCAAAGTTTGCATTGAAAGTTTTGCTAGAGTTAAAGATAGTACCTGCCATATTGGCATGCACACCCATTTCATTAATAGAATTATCCTTGATAAGATATATAAGAGTAGATAACTGTTCATCTATAAAACCAGAAGAAGAACTGGACCCAACAGAGTTGTTATTAGAAACACTTTTTCCTTTAAAATTCTGCCTAGACTTCCTTTTTCCAAAATCAACACGGTATCCAATCAATTTTAAAAAAATTCAACAGTGTGACCATTAAACCCACAATGCTCACAAACCTGAGTAGGACCCCCAACTTTTCGTCTGGTATTATTATCATTATGTCTGAACATATCAGGTGATCTGGGAGCATACCTAGAGGTTTGAAGCCTCTAAAAATTCCCTTATTAGCCACATTAGATGTAAAAGCAGAAGACTGAGACCTTTGGGAGGTTCCAAAACTGCTGCTAGAAACAACAACTCTATGCGATTACTCACTAGATATGATAGCAAGGTTTAAAGAAGAATGGCTAGTACGAGTACTAGGTTTAACATCGAAAGGCTCGATGGGTTTGTTGTACAAAAGCATGGCGGTTTTAAACAAGTTAGGTTCAAGAAACTTGGTGTTGATGTAAAAACAGGAGTCCATGGAGTCCATGCTCAAAAGCGTGTTTGGTTTGACGTGAAACTACAGGGAGATCAAGAAAATCGTGAAGATGAGGTTATTTAGGATAGTAACTATGATGGTGCAGTAGCTCAAAAAAAGTTGGAGGTTAAACAATTTGAAGGAAACACAACACGGACTGCTTGATAAAGGATCATGTACACCTTAGTGCAAAGGTGGGGCTACACATTAAGGAAAAAAGAGACCTCGTCAAGATGGTGCAGGTTATAATGCTGCTGAAAAGAAAAATGTGAAGGAGGTCTAAGAAAGCTACCTTGGATATTCACTAAAGTCCAATTTTTGGTTTGAAATATTGTCCCTGGTTCGAGGTTTCAACATTTAATGAAGATGTTCAGTATCGATATAGAGTTACTAAGGTGGAAATTATTATGATATAGTAGCAATTCTTAGTGGGCTAAAGTTTAATTAGTTTGTGCATGAGGATTTAATTATACTTAAATAAATATAGTTAGTGTTAGACTTAAACTAGTATTGATTGGGACAACAAGGTTTTTAGAAATTAGGTCAACTTTGAAGGATCATGGAGAACTAACCGTTTATCGGATTCACTTGAGGTAAAAATGAAAATTGTGTCCCTCTAAGTCTATTCGTTATTAGTTAGAAAGTTTTGCTAATTCAATCTTTAAACTTGTGTAAAATGTGAATTAGTGCAACAAGGTCAAATTTTGAAAAAGTGCAGCAACTAGAACTTTAAAATTTCATACCAGAATAATCGTAGCTTCTTTTGGAGTGTGACATAAATTTTTAGAAAGGGAAAAGAGTCTAATTTTTTGAAAAATTAGCCTCATGAGCTAAATCAAAGTTTAAGTCAGTCAAAAAGGGTAAAGTGCAGGCTATTGCAGAATTGACGACATGGTTTTGTTATGTGATTTAATGTCCAAAAGTTGTTATGTGTTTATGCAGGTTTGGGTGGTTTAGAGTTTATGTTTCCAACATATATATGATCATGTTTATGTGTTAGATATGTGTTAATAGTCCATGTGTGCATCTATCATAATATAGGTGCTCGAGGCGTATTTAGAATCATTCATCTTGCATTATACGACCCAGATGATTAACGGATTATTAGCTTCATGTTATTAGATTTGACATGATGTTAGAATATATGTATAGATTCGGATATAGCCAAATATTTCCATGTCTATGAACTCATAAATAGCCGAGTGTCACTTATTATTTCATGATTCACACATAGCCGAATACAGGTCCTGTTAAGGATGCTCACAAAAAGCGCCATTAGCCATGTCATGGGTGCTTAAGAAATGCACCATTGGCTATGTAGCGTGCCTAAGAAGTGCACGATGTTCTCAAGAAGTTCACAATGTAGAACTCCGTACAAGTTTCCTTTGTAGATGACCCATGCTTAACATAGTATTTACATCCTTTGTGGATGACCCATGTTTAGAATTGGCATATCAAGTTTACATGTTTAAGTATCCTTTGTGGATGACATGAGTTTAGATAAGCACAATGACAGGTTAGTGACCCAAGAAGAGTACTCGTTGGCTAGGGAAGTTCTTACTTATAGTAGGACGATTGTGCATCATCTAATCAAAAGCACGTAGTTAAACATTATGTTGGGATTATGAAATTCAGAACCGAAGATATATGTCATGTACAAGTAGAAAAACAACTAAAAGTTGTACCACTTATAGCATATTATATATTAATATGTTCATGTTTGGAATTGCAAGTATTATTTTAGATTAGCTCCGTATACTCACTAAGTCGCAAGGACTTACCATTCTCAGTTCTATATATTATGTAGAAACATACTTCTACTTACGAAAATCATGTATAGTTATTATTTATTTTAATTATGAAATATAATTCAGAGTTTACATGTTACCAGAAATGGGTTTAATTCAGAATTCAGTTTTTGCAGTTTCCTGTGCTGCAGATCCTATACGATGTATTTAGTAATTAAAAAACACTATGGGTGTTTCAAGTTGGTATCAGAGCGATGGTTTGAAATATTAAGTATTCACCATTAGTAGGTGATGCTTAGACTTGAACCGATAGAATTAGTTGCATTGCTTATTTATATGTTTATTTGTATATAGTTAATGTTTATCAATTACATAGTCATGTTTAGCGATGCATATCAGATTATGTGAATCATGTATTGTCATATAGTGCATTGCATGTTATCATACCTCAGATAAGGATTTAGATCGTGAATCATATATTCACGACATAGAAAGCATATAGGATCGGTATGCATTGATAGTATAATAACATGTAGTTAACCTTCAGATAAGATTGTGCAGTTATATGATACGTTTTAGTTTTGTAACTTGGGCTAAATTATGATAGCAATAAGTTCATGTTTATATGATCTGATTATTATGAAGTCTAATCAACGTAATAATATTGATGTGATATGACATGAAGCTATTGAGATCATGAGATGTCCCAGGAAGCTTACTAGAACGCTTATGTGTTAAATGTTTACATGTTGCATTATAATCATGTATTTCAGTATGTTCTTAGTATTCAGAAAGATTTCGGTATTGAAATGACTCATAATACGACAAAACAAATACATATTATGAAGTTCAGTATTCCCAGAGTTGATCAAGCTACGGGAAAAGGATTATGGAAATGAAGTGAAGACAAATCTCAGATTTTAGATAATCACGAGAAAAGATTTCAACACGAGTACATATACCCTTACTTAGACCTATAGATAACCTTAATTAGTATATGGAGGGTACTTAGATTTAAATCATAGTCCTATATTAGCCTTATATTTTTAAGCTTTAGGTGCATATATGCATTATAATTATGTTTAGCATGTTAAAAATGTCGTAAGAGTAGAAATGTATAATTAGAAATGTCATGATAACAGGATCATAGACGTAACTGTATGAATCAGGAGTCAGAATTAGATATAGTATATTCTTTATGTCATGACCAATAGTAATATAGTCACCCAGTAAGTGAAACAAAGTTAGAATGCATAAAGGTAGTGCATTATTAGACCATGTTTAGTATCCTAGTACATAATAAGGATCAGAAATCACGAGTAGAAATGCATAGACAGTTGAATGATAAAAATAGTGCAACGTGACCCATGAATAACACCAAAACTTCATAAATATATATAATACCATGCTAGTAGTGTAGAATGTCATAATTAGACTTAGCATGCATAGTGTGCTATGACTAGCAACCCTGTTATCATGCCAATATTTGATTAGTAGCAGAATGTATGAACTGAAGTGCATATATAACAATAGATTTACATTATAGAAGCACATGAATATAGATAGATTGTTTTAGTTATGAATCGAGGTAAAATATGATAGCAATAAAGGCAGTTTTTGTGATGCAAGTATTATGATGCATGACCAACGTGATAATACTTGCATCATAAAACATAGATTTATTAAGATCATAGGATGTCTCAAGGAAATTTCTTGAACAGTATGGGTAGATAAGACTGAATATTAGCAAGACAGAATGACATTTTAAGTTAGAAATAGAATCAAAAAGTGTATGACCATGAGCAGTGCACACGTATAGAACAACTATAAGTCTTATCAGTCTCGATGTGCAGATTTAGTAATTAGATTTTAACTTAGATATCAATAGAATATGAGGGCATCTTAAATACCAATAGAGTTCAATGTAGTACAATAATATAGATTAGCAAGAACAATCCATAGTCTAGTAGAAAACTAGTATAGTATAATTGTAGAGCCAACAAGAAAACTCGGAACTTGTCCATGGAAAGTGGACAAAATGAGAATAGATAGACAAACTTAATACCTACTAGCAGAAACAGAAAGAATATAGAAACCACCGAAACATATAATAGTTTGGTAAGCCTTTACTTAGAATTAGGCATGTGATATGTAGTAAATTCTGGGAGTTTCAGATTCGGACCAAGAGTAAGTATATCATGTAAGCTTAGAAAACATTGTGACAAGTCTTAAGATCAGATAGAACAGTAAGAATCTGAACGAGCTGAGGCTTTTTTTGAACTAGAATACAACTTAAGCGGGGGAGACTTAACCATACAGGTAGAACCTTAGTTAGATTAATTATCCCAAGTATGTTCATGAGGACACAAACAATCCCAGTGGGGGAGAGTTATAACACCTTGACTTTTATAAGTTTTAGTAAAAAACTTTTATCTTGCTATTAGAATATTGAAAATGTCTTTTCGTTAACTTTTATAAGAAATAAGGACTGTTGGCGCAAATAGTTAATGAAAAAGGACCAACGATGCAAAATGTTTAACGATACGGACTAACGATGAAAAGTTAATTGTTAAGACATGATTTTACATAATTTTCCTTATGGTATTATAACCTCAAAATTCCAGTAATAAGCTTCATAGTCACACGTGTATGAGATGTGTGTTTTCATGAGAAAGTGATGGAAAATGGCTAAGTCACCATACCATGAAGAAACCCTCCATAATGATTCTAGGAGGGTTTTTATGTCACCATGTTGATCTTAAGACGTTATAAGTCTCCTAAACATGTTATCCATCATTGGTAAGTGTTTAAACACAAGTTATGATTTCATGTTTATGATAAAAATGGGAAGTTTTAGAGTTTAAGCATGTTTAAAGTGAAGTTAGTTATGTTTATCATGTTCTAAACATGTTTTATGATCGTAGACCAATATTAGCATGAATTATGAACTAGAGTATGATTATACTCAAAATTTATGAGATTATGTTTAGAGATTATGAGTTGTTCTTGATTAATGAACATGATGATAAGTTATTATAACCTTTAAAGGGGTGTTTGGCACAAGGCTAAACTAGCGATTAAATTGATGAAATTTCTTATGGACCAGTTGGAAAATGATGTTTAAGATGTTTAATAAGCTTAAGTCACAGAAGTGTTTTGTATAGGTTAGGTTGAGTTTTGGGTCGTTTTGGACAAATACACTTTTGGGACAACAAGATTTTCAGAAATTGGGTCAACTTTGAAGGGTCACAAATAACTAACCATTTACCGGATTGACTGGAGGTAAAAATGAAAATTGTAGCCCTATGAGTTTACTTCAGTTGTTATTTAGAAAGTTTTGGCTAATTCAGTATTTAAACTAGTGTAAAATGCAAATTAGTACAACAAGGTTAGATTTTGAAAAAGTACAATAATAAGAACTTTAAAAATTTATACCGTATCAATCGTAGCTCCTCTTGGAGCGTTCCATACGTTTTCGGAAAAAGAAAAAAGTCTAATTTCATGGAAAATTAGCCTCATGCGTTGTTTTAGAGTTTTAGTCGGTCAAAAGGGTAAAGTGTAGGTCATTACGTAATTGACAACATAGTTTTGCTATGTGCTTTAATGTCCAAATGTTGTTATGTGTTTATACAAGTTTGGGTGGTTTATGGTTTATGTTTCCAATATATATATATATATATATATATATATATATATATATATATATATATATATATATATATATATATATATATATATATATATATATATATATATGATCATGTTTATGTGTTACATATGTGTTAATAGTCCATGTGTGTATCTATCATAATGTAGGTGCTCGAGGCATATTCGAATCATTCATCTTGCATTATACGGACGGTGAATAATAGATTATTAGCTTCATGTTATTGGATTTGAGATGATGTCGAATATATTTATCGATGCGAGATATAACCAAATATTTCTATGTCCATAGACTCGTGAGCGAGTGTCACTTATCATGTCATGATTCAAACATGATATAACCAAATATTTCTATGTCCATAGACTCACAAAAGCGTCATTAGCCATGTCATGGGTGCCTAAGAAAATGTACCATTAAGTGCACGATGTACACAAAAGTGCGATGTAGAACTCTCGTACAAGTATCCTTTGTGGATGACCCGTGCTTAACATAGTATTTACGTCCTTTGTGGATGACCCATGTTTTAAATTTGCATATCAAGTTTATATGTTTAAGGGTCCTTTAGATAAGCACGATGAAATTTAGTGCCTCAAGAAGAGTACTCGTTGGCTACGAAAGTTCTCACTTATTGCAAGACGATTGCGCATTGTCTAATCATAAGCACGTGCTCAGACCTTATGTTGGGATTATGACATTCAGAATTGGAGATATATGTCATGTACAAATAGTAAAATGACTAAAAGTCACACCATTTATAGCATATTATATATTAGGGTTAATAGACAAATATGTTACTAAAGTTTGCCAAAATGTTCACCAAAGTTACTAAAGTTTAAAATGTTACAAAGAGGTTACTCAAGTTAACGGGTTTATTTTATGGGTTACTAAACATTTAAAAAGTGACATTCTTGTTACTATTATGGTGGGAAACCCGATGATATCTTGGTTCCCTTGTTCACGTCATTACTATAATTTGAGATGTTACATACAAGTTACTATAGTTCACGGGTTTATTAAATAGGTTACCGAACCTTAAAAAAGTTACTATATTTTTCTACGCTTATGTATGTTTTCTCTGTTTTCGTGCTTTTTACGTTTTGTACGTTTTTCTCCATTTTCATACGTTTGTGATTTTTTCGTCCATTTTCGTACGCTTTTGTACGTTTCTATCCGTTTTATACGTTTGTGCACGTTTTTCTCTGTTGTCGTTCTTTTTTTTTTACATTTTTTACGTTTTTCTCCATTTTCATACGTTTTTGTAGATTTCCATCCGTTTTTATATGCTGTTATCCTTTTTTATACGTTTGTGTATGCTTTTCTCTGTTGTCGTGCTTTTTCTCCATTTTCTTACGTTTTTGTATATATTTTTGTCCATTTTCATACGTTTTTCTATATATTTATCCGTTTTTATACGTGTGTGTACACTTTTCTTTGTACCTTTTTACGTTTTTATACATTATTGTATGGTTTTGTACGTTTTTCTCCGTTTTCGTACATTTTCTTACGTTTTTGTACGTTTTCATACTATTTTTAATTTTTTCTACACCTTTGTATGTTTCATACGTTTGTATGTTTTATACATTTTTATGTTTTATACGTTATATACGTGTATTTTTATGTATTTTATCCGCTTTTATACGTTTTCATATTTTATACATTTTATCTGCTTTAATACATTTGTATGTTTTATGCATTTTTATGTATAAAAACGTAAGAAAGTGTAAGAAATCGTATGAAAAACTATAACAACATCCAAAAACGTATAATAACGTATGAAAACATATCAACACATAAAACTACGTCCAAAAACGTAACCAAAAAAACATACAAATGTGTGCAAAATTGTAAAACAAATGTATCAAAATAGACAAAAACGTAAGAAAATGTAAACAATAACATCTAAAAAGTTGTCGTTCAAAAAAAATGAAAAAAAAATGTAGTTAAAGGTTAAAACTATGACGAGAACTTATGTAACCGGTGACAAAAGGTTGAGTAACCTATTTGTAATGTTTTAAACTTTAATAACTTATGTGAACATTTAGGCAAACTTTAGTAACTTATTTGTCTATTAACCCTATATATTAATATGTTCATGTTTAGAACTACAAGTATTATTTCAGATTAGCTCGGTTTACTCACTAAGTCGCAAGGACTTACCATTCTCGATTCCATGTTTTGCGTGTTTGTAAGATGAGACCAAGCTATGTGTGAAATGGGGCGTAATGGGTCAAAATAATGTAGCTCATGGGTTAGGTAATAACCTTCTCATTCCTTAATTTGTTATCGGTTTGAATTCCCCAAAACAAGTGTCTTTTTAACCGTTTATATAGTCAAGGATATGTACGTTTATAGTTACGAGTTTTAAATGGACGTTTGGAATAAGCCCATTTTACGTAGAAACATATGTTTCACTTACGAAACTCATGTATAGTTATTATTTATTTTAATTATGAAATGTAATTAGAAACGGGTTTAATTCGAATTCAATTTTTGGAGTTTCATCTGCGGATCCTATACGATGTATTTAGTTTGTAAAAAAATTATGGGCGTTTAGATATTTAGATATTGACATTGTGCACTTTTTGGTCAATTCCACGTTAAGCTTTTAGCTTTCTTGAAAGTTTTATCCAACAATATATATTAAATCAATTATCAATATCCGCTCATACCAAACTCAATAACCAAAATTGACACTATATTTTCACATTTCAAAATGGACATACCGAGCAAATCTATTTGCTCTCCATTGTTGTTTGCTCGCTACTTACTATGTGGCCCAACTTTTATGTAAAAATAAATCAAAATAAAGGGGCTATGCGAGCAAATGAGTTTGCTTGTTTTCTTATTTTCTGGAAATTCATAAAACATGGCGAGCAAATGAGGTTTGCTTGCTATGACAATTTGCTCGGAACTAACAATAGAAGTCATTAAAATGAGACAACTCTTCTTATTACCCTCATTAAATTCATACAACACATTTTGTAACCTTTGTTCATCCAACTCTCAGATAAGCGACTCTATATTAAGTGCCTCATATGTAAAATTTGCAATCATCTTCAGTATGAACCTAATATAGACTTCTTGTATTTTGTTTGCTTATCCATTTCAAAAAATAATTTGGAGAGAAAATTAAGATGGCAAGCAAAGTATTTTGCTTGCTTATCCATTTCACAAAATAATCATAGAGAGCAAATTGACATGGCAAGCAAAGTTTTTTGCTTGCTTATCCACGTGTCAACACCTGATTAGATCAACCAAATACTCTTAGGCGAGCAAATGAGATCGACATCAAATTATTTTGCTTGCCAACTCCATCTATCAGATTCACATTCAACCTATAAAACAAAAAATTGGTACGTAATAATCTTACTCACCATGAGCAAAAGATAGTTCGAGCAAACTTGTTTTGCTCGCTATGTCATTTTTGGTAACATGGAATTCTATGGTCCAAATTAGTAAATCGCTTTTAAATTTTATATTCCGAAATTTTCACATATATATTTGCTTTTAAAGAAAAAGGGTTAGTAATGCATATGAAAACAAGATGTTTACCACCAAAATTTAGAAAAAAGATCAAATGATCACCCAAGGTTGCCTTATAACTCCAACACACAATAGGAAGTAAAGTTAGATGTTTGTTGTCATGTTAGGCTAGTAGTTCTCAGGATTTCTTTGCGGATATCAACCACTTTCCTGCTTAGATGACCACTAGGTCCTGATTCCATTATGGTTTTGGCACAATGAAACAACATCACAAGACCTCATTAAGGGCTATCGCCAGTTGTGCAACAAAATACTACTACCTCTGTCCCATATTAAGTGTTCACTATGACTTTTTTAAGTCTTTATTGCTTAACTTTTACCTTTAATTCTATTGTTTGTGCTATATAATACTTGATGCAAAATATATAAATGAATTGGGTTTTAAATATATTTTCATTGGTATAATTTTCATCAAATATTATATAACAAAAATAAAAATATTTTAGGTAAAAGTTTGTTGGGTTCAAGAAATACCCAAACCCTTAATCTAGGATTTGAATAGAAAATAACCTAAGTGCTTAGACCGTTAAACACTAACAGTCATTTGAGTGCATAGTCTCTCGATGAGCCATCTTCGAGCCGGTAAGAGACATAGAAGAAGTCTATCCACTCGATGAGGCGGAACTTAAAGGGTGAAGATCGAGTCAAGAAGAAGATGGTGGATTCGAAGTGATGACAATAACTTCATCGAATCCTCAAACTCTCTCCAACTACAAACATCAAGACAAACTGAAATCAAGACCAAGAATGGGCGGGACAAAACGGTTATGCTTGAAGCGATAAAGACGAGTACTTATCTTCAAGAAGTCAACCTTCCCTAAAAGGCTCAACATCAAGATCGACATGAAGAAAGTGACTTGGTCCCTTTACCTAATATAGTCTTTGTAATGCACACAAAATACATCGATATTTTGTCTTTTGCAATATTGTCGGTTTGTCACTTAGGAAAGAGTTAAAACTCACACTTGTATAAATAGCATAAGAGATGGAGTGAAAGGTTAAGCTTGTGAATTGTAAAAACACACATACACGCAAGCCATGTTTGTTGGAATCACTCCTAAACCATAATCAAGTGTTAGTAATTAATATGTAATAGTTAGCTTTATTATGGCCTTTATGTTTGCAATTAGCCTTAGGCTTATGTAGAAGGCCCATAAGCCTAGGCCTTAGTCCATTAAAGAAAGGATGGAAACTAGGAGTGTTGCCTAGCTTTCCTCCTATAAACTATATGTAAACCTTCATTTGAAGGTTGGTTGTTCAAGTTATTTCTTTCACATACATCTTACGCATAACCGTCCCTTATTATCGTGTGTGTGTGTTTGGATCTTGTTCAATCGCCTTATCTCTTTCTATATTACTTGTGTTTGTAAAACTAGTGACCTAACAAAGGTATCGAGACCTAATAGTTGGGTGAACGTATTGTTTGAAGTGAGTTTTGGTCTCACGCTTAACTTACGGTTCATAAACTTTGGCTTGCTTAAAACGCATTTTTACACTTTTTATTCCAAGATTCTTGTACTTTCAATGTTATAAGGTGTTAAACTTCTTGCTTTTGGCAAAAGTTTGGAACTTTATGTAGATCATCGTTTTTCATCTAGTTTTTGTTCAAGGTTCTATCCTACGCGTGAATCGTTTTAAGAGTTTTGGTTCATCAAGTTTCACACTTTTGTGTCTTTTGGTGTTATTGAAGCTATTTCATCACACAAAACCGGTTTAGAAACATCTTTGGGCAAAATCAAAATTACGAGTAATCCTACGCGTAGCAAAACCTAATCCTACGCGTAAGTTATTCCTTGGTTTGATCTTCGTTTTTATGGTTTACTCGTGTTTTCTTACTTGGATAAGTATGAAAATACGTCGACTTTGGATATCCTTTGCCTTTGTGATAGTGTAAAAGATCACTGGGATAAAACCTAAACTTACGCATAAGCTTAAGCTTACGCGTAGAAAATCCTATGCCTAAGATTCATCTTACGCGTAAACCTAGTCTTACGCATAAGGGAATCCTATGCCTAACTTTCACGCCTAACTTCATTTCGCATAACTTTAGTCTTTTTCCATGCTTACGCGTAAGCTAAACCTACGCGTAACTCTTGATTGTTACGCGTAACTTTGGTGTTTTTTACGCATAAGTGCTACTTGGTTTATTGTGATTTCTACGCCTAAGGAGACTTCTTCAACAAAGGTTCATTCGACTACAAAGATCCATCAACACAAGTTATCAAAAAAAAAAAAAAATTTTTGGCGGGAAAAGTTGAGTAAAATTTATTTTTCGACGAGACTAAACGTTCAATTTTACGCGAGATTCAAATTTTGGTTTAACCGTGAAAATTTTGGTCAAAATTCAAACTTTTGGGCCCAAATTAAATTTTTCGTAAAATTTGGCGTCAAAATTGTCATAACTCAAATTTTTCTTTCAACCTTAGAATTGAATTTTATAGTGAATTTCAAATTTTAAGAGTCAAAATTTTTCAAAATTATTTTTGGAGGAAATTGCAATTCACTATATCGACCTTCATGTGCTATATCGGCCGCACCTTTCTCTTTGATTCTTTTGCGTGTTTTTTAAATCAATGGATTACGATCTTTGAAAAGGTGTACGGAAGATGGAAACCATTCTACTTCCCTATGATTAACTATTCCAAGCGTCGACATCATCAAATTCCCGATATCCCGATCGTGCAAGGTGAAAGAGTTGATGTACATGAAAGGAATGCTCAAATGAGCGTTGAGAATGTTGTGATTCTGCAATTCGCTTGTAATGTCGGACAATGAGGTTGTAGCATTGAAAAGGGATGACAAAGACGAGATCCGGAGAAGATATCATACTCAACTACGACACCGATCCCAACCGTAACGAAGAACAAATGGTTGAGGAAGATATCTTACCCACCTATGACATCGACGACGTAATGATGGTCGAGGTACAATCTCATCGTTGATCATATTCGATTTCAAATGCGACACAACATCTTGAGCAACCTGAATTTAGTAATGAAGGAAAGGTTGACCAGGTGTTGCACAATGTCTAGACAACTTTCTCATGTCGAGCCCTTACTTATCAATTCAATCGAAACGTCAAATCAAACTCTTGAATCAAATCATTCTTCTCAAAAGACCATTGCCCGGTTTCATAAAGATTTTTCAAAACTAGAGGCACATTGCATCTCTTGAACTTAAATTACAAAACAAATCTTTTTCCTCGTAACACAATGGTCAATATTCAAATGCACAAAGTAATCGTGTGGATTTATTAGTAAAAGAAAATGAGCATTTAAAGGCTCAACTTCAAGCAAAGGGCTTGCACATGTTGCTTTACAAAATGAACGAGAAGATTAGCGACAAGAGTGTGGATACTAATTTTGCTAAACCAACAATCTTGGGAAATCGTCTCTACAACCTTTCGAAAACAATCGTAGTTAGACAACCAACTGCATTTAAATCGAATGTTCAAAATCTTCAAAACCACAGTTTCCTCCCAAGTTGTTGAGAATAATCATTTGATAAAACCAATACTCCACATTCACGCCTAAGAATAATACTTACATTTCATAAACCCGCTTCTATTAAATGCATTATGTTAAACCTCTACAAGTAGTTGCACCGCCAATCTAGGATTAGTTCGAAAACAATGTCTAAACCAAGCTTTAAAATTCAACATTCATATGATACAAATGACTTGCACAAGAACTATGATCTAGAAAAAGCTAGGAAAAGGGCACTCCGCAAAGGATGGAATCTTAGGTTCACGACCTAGTGTATCACCTTCGAGTGTATTCTCGAACACCGCTTGTAGTAGCAAACCAAAACCTAAGTTAACTCAAACAATTAGAAATAAACCCGTTGTTCTAAACGTAAAATTTCGAAACCTAATAGGTGGATCAATATAGGACGCAAATTCTTCCCAAAAGAAGTTTCAACATCCTTAGATCTAACCTTAGATGGATACCAACGGGTAAAGTTTTCAACACTGTTGGTCTTAGGTGGATTCCTACTGCAAGATACTAAGTAGTTGCACCATAACAAGTGTGATACCTCTTCATCCATCCGTGAGGCGGAAAGGAAATCATCAAAATAGCATGTTCGGTGTCAAGAATATAATTGACACTACATCTTTATGCTCTAACACTGGAACCCGCTTACACTTGAGGATCCATGTCTTTCTCTTCCTTGCCCCTTCTATTTTTCTATGCAGGTGTTGACTATGGCTCCTACCGCCAAAAGCGAGGGACCCGTTTCTCACCGTCAAAAATATATTGATCCATCACCGCTCCACCATTGTACTTAATCGTCAATTGGGAACATTGCTTGCTCCTCCGGGTTAAAGATTCATCAAAAGCCGTGCTTGAGATGTATCGAATGTTTCATTGCACAACCAATAATACTCTAATTTTGGATACACTCAAACTACAACAACTACCATTGTTATAGATGCACCTCCAACAATCGAATCTTTGATAATGAAGATCAAAGTATTTCCTACAACAATGTCACAAATGATGATCAACATTATGAACAAAGAAGTTTTATCAAGAATTGACTCTCGAAATATTTTGGGTACTTCACACTTGTTCGATCAATTGGACATACATGGTTTCATTGTCTCCTTATACATGGTTTGTTGTCTTCAATTCATCATCAACATACGTGGTGTATGATTCGAATCATTGAAAACATCGAGGGGAGAGAGTGTGTAGGTGGTCATTGCTTCCTTGTTCTTCTACATGCTTCTTTGCGAAACCCAATGCCTTCTTGAATTTCTTCAATTAGGGAAAGAAATAAGGCGATCTGCGGCTCAAACGTCTCACTTTGGTGTTATCGTCTCAATTTCACGGGTGATCTTGTGTGAAGTTACCCAAATATGATGTTGAGATGCCTTACACGGTCTTGGCATCGAGTTATTGCCTATTCACATGTGATTAGTATTCGAAGACCACAACATCTGTGGAAAGTCGTATCATTTCGCTCTTCGTGGTTTATTTGGTGTGATGCATCTACATACGTGAGAAGATCTTGTTGATTTCGGCATGTTACCCTCGAAAGGATCTTCCGCAATTAGTCGATTTTCTTTGTGAGATTTATGCTCATCTACAAATTCCACGCATCTTGAAATTTTCAAAAGTTAGAGGAATGTAGACTTCATCAAAGTTTCAAATCACTAAAGACAGCTTGTCGGTTGGGGAAGCGATTACGAAACTTCTTCACTATGGCTTGTGCACACATAACGATGTACAACCCGTTCTTGTCAAGAAAGGACCACGTGGTACGCTTGGTGCCATAATCCTTATAAAAGGAGCGAAGTTCTTAATTTTTGAGCAAAACCTATCAAACCTTTCAATTTTCAAGGTTTTGTTTTAAAAGACAAGTACTTCCAGTATGTTTTCAAAACCTCAACCGTTTATATCACTTGTTGAGGGGTACTTGAATTAAAACTTTGTTCACAAATTGTTCATAGTGGTCATCTTCCCGCTACACTCGAAATGGTCATATTTATTCTCAACTTTTCAAAAATAACATTTTATATGCCATTTTGAGGGGAGAAAATTATGTGATAAGAAATATGTTGTGTAAATGCAAATGAATCTTTGTGTACTTGAGACCTAACCAACGAATTACGGTACTAAACTGTTAGTAACTCGAAAAGACTTGTCTGGACGGGTAATAATTTCAAGCTAGTTCGCTAGTAATGTAAACGTGTCTCTGAAAGGACTTGTCCAAGTAGAAAGTACCATTCGAGATACTCTTGGTAGACATGAACTCTGACGGTGTGACAACCTTTAGGATTGTCTACACCTTCAAGGTAGTTATTAGAGCTAGTTGTCACCTAAAAGCCGCAATGTAACTCTTTAACTATGTAACGTAACCGTGTCTCGGGAGATTGTCTATCTTGAGTTGATAAATTCAAAGTCGCTTTCTTCCCACATAGTGCGATTTGTCAAAACTCTTAAGCACATGTGGATGGGGAGTATTTACGCTAAAAGATAAAAGCATCACGATGGTTCTAACATGTTTTCATTTACAAACCCTTTGAGAGATTCTTCACAACATGGTTTTAATGGCAACATAGGTTAGTCATGGAGTTATAAGGTGACTAAGGTTAGGAATAACAGTCCTATGATCCACCGAGGCGGAGGATCTACCCAAGGACATCACAAATAGTTAGTACTTAGAAGTCCTTAGGTATGATTATAAAATGGAGAAAATGAGAATCGGAGAAAGAAGGAGTTGAAGAATTAAAAGAAATGCAAAGAAAATGGTGAAAACAAATAGCCTCAGTTATTCAACTTAGGAAGACACGGGTTCAATTCATATACTCTTGGTTGTCACTTATCGACACCGGTATTGAAGATTAAAAGTCGTCATGGACCCGGTGGCGCGATGCACTAAACCTTCTTAGCCACTCAAGTTTCTCTCAATAGAAGCTTGTTTCATTCTCACAAGGAACCCTCGTAAACTATTGGCTTTCTCTTAGAGATCGCCGGTATTGAAGAGGAGACCTCTCCTAGTCTCCGCCGGAAAACCAAAAGCACTATTGAGTCTAGAGCCACGAGATTCATCAAAGATCTCTTAGGAACACTTGACATTTCATCACTTGTTGATCACCAAATAAGATCATCGATGGTTCATATCGAGTCCTTCAGATCTTAGCAACTGTCGAGAACAAACCCCTTTTAAATTTTCCCTTCAAGGTTTTTCCAATAAAAATTTTTTTTCCCCCTTGGGTTTTGGTTTTTAAAAGGGCCGGGAAAAACCCCCCGGGCCCTTTAAAACCCCGGGTTTTTTCCCCGGTTTTAAAAGGGCCTTGGGAAACCTTTTTCATCCCTTTTTTTTAAAAAATCCCTTTTTTTGGGGCCCCTTTTTAGCCCAAAAAAAATTTTGGGGTTTTACAAATTTTTTGGGGGGAAAAAGGGGAAAAAACCGGGAAATTTTTTAAGGGAAGGGGGGGTTAATTTTTTTTCCCCCGGGAAAAAAGGAATTTTTTGGGAAAATTTTTAATTTCCCTTTAAACCCCAAAAAATTAAAATTAAAATTTTTTAAATTTAAAACCCGGTTAAATTTAAGGGGGGGGAAAAAAAGGGCCCTTTGGAAGGGGGGAAAACTTAATTTTTCAAAAGAAAAAAATTAAAATTTTTTCCAAACCCAAAACAAAATTTTTTTTTAAAAAAATTTTCCAAAAAAGGTTTTTCCCGGGTTTTTTTGGGGTTTTTTAAAAGGGGTTTTAAAAAACCAATTTTTTAAAATTCAACATATTAACCTTTCAACAAAAAAAAAAAATTTTAATTTTTTTTCGGGAAAATTTTTTTAAATTTAACCTTTAAAAAATTTCGGTTTTTTCCCAATTTGGTTTTAAAAATTTTTTTTTCCAAATTTCAAAATTTTTTTTTTAAATTTAAATTTTTAAAATTCCTTTTTTTAAAATTTTTAATTTTAACCTTTTTAAAAAAAAAATTTTTTTTTTTTAATTATTTTAACTTTAACCCTTAAATTTAAAAGCCCTTTTTTTCCAACTTTTTTTAAAAACCTTTTTATTTAACCAAATTTTAAATTTATTTTTAAAATTTTTTAAAAAAAAAAAAATTTTTTTAAAAAACCCCAAAAAAAAAAAATTTTGGGGGTTTTTTTTTTAAAAAAAAAATTTTTTTTTTTTTTTTTTATTTTAATTTAAATTTAAAACCCCTTTTTTTTTCCCCCTTTTTTTTAAATTTACAAATTTAAAAATTTTAAAAAAAAAAAAAAATTTTTTAAAAAAAAAAAAAAAAGGGTTTTGGGGAAATTTTTTCCCCCTTTTTTTTTTTTATTTCTTTTTTAATTTTTTTAAAAAATTTTTTTTTTTTTTTCCCCAAAAGGAAAATTTTTGTTTAAAAAAAATTTTTTAAGAAAAATAAAAAAACCCCCTTTTTTTTTTTTTCCTTTTTTTGGAAACCCTTTTCCCTTTAAAATTTTTTAAAATTGGTTTTTTTTATTTTAAATTTAAATTTTTTTTAAAAAATTTTTTTAAAAATAAAAGGGTTTTTTTTTTTTTTAAAATTTTAAGGTTAAAAAAATTTGGCCTTTATTTAAAAATTTTTTTAAAATTGGGGGGGGAAAAAAAAAAAATTTTTTTTAAAGGGGGTTTTTAAATTTTGGAAATTTGGAAAGTTTTTAAAAATTTATTTTGGCAAAAAAATTCTTCCTTAAATTTTTTTTTTAAAAAAATTAAAAAATTTGGGGAATTTAAAAATTAAAAAAAATTTAAAAGGGTTTTTTTCCAAAATTTTTTTAAAAATTTTTTTTTAAATTTAAAATTTCGGAAATTAAATTTTCCTTTTTATTTTAAAAAGGTTAAATTTTTAAAAATTTTTTTCAAAAAATTAAATTTTAAAAATTTTAAAAAAAACCGTTTTAAAAGGGGAAAAAAATTTTGGTTTTTAAAATTGGCCAAAATTTTTTAAAAAATTTTAAAAATTTTACCATTTTTTTAACTTTAAAACCAAATTTTTTTTAAAAAAAAAATTTTTAAAAATTTTTTTTAAAAAAAAATTTTTTCCTAAAAAATTTTTCCCGATTTTTTAAACCTTTTGGGGAAAACCCTTTTAAAAAAGGAAAAAAAATTTTAAAATTTTTCAAAATTTGGGTTTTTTAAAAAAAAAATTTTAAAACAAATTTCCAAAAATTTTTTTTTTTTAAAAAAAAACCCAAAATTAAATTTTAAAAAATTTTCCAAAAAATTTTTTTTTTAAACCAAAAAAATTTTTAAAAATTCATTAAAAATTTTTAAAAAAATTTTAAAGTTTTTAAGGGTTTTTTTGGGTTTTTTGGGGAAAATTTTTCAAATTTCCAAAGGTTTTAAATTTAAAAAAATTTTTAAATTAAAAAACTTTATTTAATAAATTTTTTTTTTAATTTTTTAAAATTTTTCCTTTTTATTTTTCATTGGTTTTTTTTTTTTTTGGGGAAAATGAAATTTTAAAGGTTTTTTTTAAAAATTTTCCCTTTTTAATTGTTTTTTTGGGGTTTAAATTTTTTTTCATTTTTAAAATTTTTCCAAAACATTAAATTTTGGCCGGGGTTTAAAATTTTTTTTATGGGCAAGGGCTGGGGATTAAATTTTTCCCGATTTTGGGTTTTTTTTAAAAAACCTATTTTTCAATTTTTTTTTTTTTTTTGGGTTTAAAAAAAAATTTTTTTTGGGGGGTTTAAGGGGGGGAAATTTTTGGGGTTTGGGCTTTAAATTTTTTTTAAAAAATTTTTTGGGTTTTTTTTAAAAACCCTTTGAAACCCCCTTTTTTTTTCAAATTTTTTTTTTGGAAAATTTTTTTTTTTTCCCGGGGCCAGGAAAACGGGTTTTTTTTTTTAAAAAATTTTTGGGGGTTTTTTCATTTTAAACTTAAACCCCTTTTTTTTTTTTTTTAAACGTTTTTTGGGTTTATTAAAATTTTTTTTTTTTTCCTAAATTTTGGGGAAAAAAATTTTTAATTTTTTCCCCTTTTTAAAAACCTTGGGCCCCTTAAATTTTTTTTCCCCCAAAAAAAAATTTTTTTTAAAAACCTTTTTAAAATTTTTCCCCTTTTTTTTTTTTTTTCCTTTTTCCAAATTTAAAACCCATTTAAATTTTTTTTTAAAATTTAAAATTTTTTTAAACCCTTTTTTAAAAAAACCCAAAATTACTTTTTTTTTTTTTTAAAAAACCCCCTTTTTTTTCCCCTTTAAATTTTAAAAAATTTTAAAAAAGGGAAAACCTTTTTTAAAAAAAAAAACCCCCTTTTGGTTGAAAAAAATTTCCCAAAACCTTTTTCCCTTCTTTTTTGGGGGGGTTTTTTCCGGATTTAAAACATTTTTTAAATTTTAAAGGGAATCCCAAAAAAGGCCGAAAACCCCCTTTTTAAAAAGGAAAGGTTTTTTTAAGGAATTGGGGAAGGGGGAAAGGCTAATTCCCCTTTTTTGGGGAAATTTGGGGGGGGTTTAAACCCCGGGGGGAAAAAAAGGGAACCCTTAATTTTCCAAGGGGGGCCGGTTTTTTTAAAAAAATTTTTTGGGGTTTTGGGTTAACAAAATTTTTTTAAAATTAAGGGCAAAGGGGGGTTTTCCCCTTTTGGGGAAAGGAGAATTTTAATTTTTGGGAAATTGGGTTTTAAATTTTTTTTGGCCCAAAAAAAAAATTTTTAAAAAAAAGGGTAAAAAAATTTACCAAAACCCAAAAAAAAACCCCCCTTTTAAAAAAAAACCCCAAAAAAAAAATTCAAAAAAAAGGGAAAGGGCCCAAAAAAAAAAACAAACCTTTTAAAAAAAAACAAGAAAAAGAAAAACCCCCCCTTTCAACCAAAAAAAAAGGCCCCCAAAAAACCCCAAAACCCCCAAAACCGTAAAAAAAACCCAAAAAAAAAACCAAAGGGGCCCCAAAACCCAAAGGGCCCCTAACCAACCCCGGGGGAAGAAAGGAACCCGGGTTTTTAAAAAAAAAGGTTAAAACCTTTTTTGGGGGAAAAAGGGGGAAAAAGGGGGAAAAAAAAAAATTTTTTTTTTTTTTTTTTTTAAAAATTTAAACCCAAAAAACCGGAAAACCCCAAAAATTTTTAATTTTTAAAAATTTTTTTTTTTAAAAAAATTTTTTCCCCCTTTTAAATTTTTTTCCTTGTTTTTTTTTCCCAAAACCGGAAAAAAATTTAAAAAAACCCTTTTTTAAAAATTTCATTTTTTTTTTTTTAAAATTTTTTCCAAAATTTTCCTTTTTTTTTTTTTTTTTTTTTTAAAAGGATTTTTAAAAACCCCCCAAAAAACCAAAAAAAGGGCCTTTTTTTAAAAATTTAAATTTGGGGGTTAAAAAATTCGGGGTTTTTTTTTAAAAATTTTTTTTTTAAAAAAAATTTTTTTTAAATTTTTTTCCCCCTTTTTTAAAAACCCCCTTAATTTTTCCCCGGGAATTCATATAAATTCAAAAATTTTAAAAATTTGGGTTAATTTCCTTTTTTTTTTTAAAAAAATTTGGGCATTTCCCAAAAATTAATTTAAATTTTTTTAAAATTTAAAAAGGTTTTTTTTTGGGTTTAAAATTTTTTAAAAATTATTTTTTTCCCAAAATTTTTTATAAAAAATTTTTTTTTAAAATTTTAAATTTTTTTTTTTTTAAAAAATTTTTTTTACCCAAAAAAATTTTAAAATAAATTTTATTCCCTTTTTTTTGAAATTTTTTTAAATTTTTAAAATTAAAATTTTTTTTTAACCCAAAATTTTTTAAAACCATAAAACCCCCAAATTTTAAAATTTTTTAAATTTTTCTTAAATTTTTTTTTTTTTTAAAAATTTACCAAAAAAAAAAAAAAATTTTAAAAAAATTTTTCCCGGGGGAAAAAAAAAAAATTTAAACCCCCCTTTTTTTTTTTAAATTTAAATTTTTCCAAAAAATTTTTTTTTTTTTTTAAAAACCCAAAAAAAAATTAAAGGGAAAAAATTTTCCCCAAAAAAAATTTTTTTTTTTTAAAAAAAAAACCTTTTTTTTTAAATTTTTTTTAAAAAAATTTTTTAAATTTTTTCCTTTCCCAAAATTTTCATCTTAATTTAAAAAAATTTTGGGAAAACAAGAAAAATTTTGTTTTCCCTTTTAAGGTTTTTAAAAAAAAATTTTTTTTAAATTTTTCCCTTTTTTTTTTTTTTTTCCCTTTAAAAAATTTTTTTTTTAATTTTTTTTGGAAAAAGGGGAATTGGTTTGTTTAAAAAATTTAATTTTTAAGGTTTAAAATTTTTTTTTTAAATTTTTTTTTTTTAAAAATTTTGGGGAAAGAAAATTAAAGGGGGGGGGAAAAAGGGAGTTTTTGGAAGGGTTTAAATTTTTTTAAAAAATTTTTTTCCAAGAAATTTAAAATTTTTTTTTTTTTTAAAAAACCGGCCTTAAGCCAAAATTTTTGAATTTTAAAAAAATTTTTAAAAGGGGGCTTGGGGAAATAAACGGGGGGAAAATTTTAAAAAAAAATTTTTTTAAAATTTTTAAAAAATTTTTTTTTTTCGAGAAAAGGCCCTTAAAAATAAAATTTTTTTTTAAAAAATTTAAATTTTGAAAAAAATTTTTAAAAATTAAAACCCGGGAAATTTTAAAAGGCCCCTTTTTAAAAATTTTTAATTAAAAAACCTTTTTTTTGGGAAAATTTTTAAAAAAAAAACCAAATTTCCCTTTTTTTTATTATTTTAAATTTTTGGAAAAAAAAAATAAATTTAAAATTTTTTAAAAAAAACCGTTTTTGGGGAAAAATTAACCCCCAAATTTTAAAACCTTTTTTTTAAAAAAAAACCCCCTTTAAAAAAAAAACCCCCCCTTTAAATTAAAAAAAAAAGGGGGAATTTTTCAAATTTCCAAAAGTTTTAAGGTTTTCCCGCAAAATTTTTGGGAAAAATTTTTTCCCCAAAAGGAAATTTAAAACCAAAAATTTTCCAAAATTAAAATTTAACCAAAAATTTAAAAAAAAATTTTTTTTTTGGGTTAAAATTTTGGGTTTTTTTCCAAAAAATTTTTTTTAAAAGAATTTTCAAAATTTTAAAATTTTTAAAAATACCTTTAAATTTTTAAAAATTTTTTTTTAAAAATTTTTTTTCATTTTTAAAACCCTTTTTTATCCAATTTTTCCATTTTTATTTTTTAATAAATTTTTTTTTAATTTTGGGGTTTTTTTTTTTTCCCTTTGGTTTTTCTAATTTCTATATTACTTGTGTTTGTAAAACTAGTGACCTAACAATCTTTCATTCCTCCAAATACAACAATCACGAGATAGCTCGGTGGGTACTTGTAGTTGTGCTCGGACTTAACTGAGCTTAGAGAGGAGTTGCAAACACTTTGTCATTTCAATCCCTAATCTTGTTCCATAAGTAGTAGGGTAACGTATTCTTGTGATTAATTTCTAATAAGAATATGACGTTGAAAATTATTCTTATGTTTTATTTATATCTTTTCAGTCATTGATTCACTCGTAGTCTTGTTTACTTTACTTAAATTGTTTTAATACATTAGTAAATAGGGAACAACAAGTGGTATCGAGCAAGGCTGGTTATAAAGCTGCTTTTAAGCCACTCTAAGCGTTTTAAATCGGGATCCTAAAATGGTGAAATTGATGTACCCAACTAGTCGATAAAAGGGTGGAGCTTATTGGTTGTTGCCCCGGACTTGAAGTTGGTAAATTCAACAAATGGAAAAAGCGTATGCTTTGCTATTTGATTAGGATGGAACCTTATTATATCAAGTGTATAAATGAAGGTCCATTTATCCCAAAGGCTATTGAAGGTTTGCCTAAACACGAAGCTCGATGGACTTCGAGGATGAGAGAAGAGTGGTCAACCAGGACCAAAGGCTCAAAAGTATCATAATATCTTGTCTTCCGACGATATTATGGAGTCGATTATAAGTCGTAGAACGACCAAAAAACACAGGATGACTTGGTTCATAATCATGAAGGTCCTTCGATACCAAGGAAAACAGGATTATGGACACGAAACTTGAGTATAATACCTTGAGGGGCTAAGGACTCGAAACTACATCTCAAACTTACACCGTTACAAAACTCTTTTAAATGAGCTGTCAAATGATAGTGTTAAGTTGTCCAAACATGAAATCAATGTTGGCTTTGTCAATAGTCTCCACGAGAAGTGGTTGAATTTCTCTCGGGGACTTAGGAATGCTAATCATATCCGAATCTTGAGCTTCACGAAATTTATGGGAAATTTGTCTATGAGGAAAACCTCATCAGCAGATGATACCACGACTTAAAGAAGTCTCGAAGTCAAAGTCCCTAACCACCACCTCATCACCAATATCAATTGCTTTCTATTCTAACAATGTTGTTCAATATTTTCAAGAAAATTCGGATGATGAGCTGATGAGAGAACAAGTGAGGAGTACCTAAATGACACGAACAACGAATTTCGGAAAGGGCACTCCTTGCTAACTCTCGAAGATTTATAAAAAGAAACAAAGGTTTTTCAAATGCTAAAGCAAATGAGGACACCAATGCTTTAAGTGTCACAAAGAGTCATTTGCAAAAGATTGTTTTTCAAAACAATTTACGAACCCTCTTATAAACCATCAAATCGGTCCTCGAGGCTTTAGCAAATTTCAACCAAAAATCTATCAGTCTCATCAAAACTTTCAAAACAAATCATCAAAACAAAATTGTTGATTTTGAAGCTAAGTATAAGAAAGTCAAAGCTAAGCTTGCATTGCTTGAGGCAGTCCTCGAAACAACAAAAAGTGTTCAATACATGCGGGGTAAAAACAAAGGCCTCATTCTTTGAAACCTTCGATGGGATGAAGAGCCGGTGTCATCGAGATGATGAAATGGTGCATGTCGATGCACTAATGGCCCTCTCGAAGAGGACAAGCTAGCGATTGGAAAGAATCATGCCAGGAATGGAGAATGGGTCAATATCACAATGAAGAAGGTAAATATTTTACTTTCTATGGATGATGACTCGATTGGCGATCTTACATGAATTATCTTAATGTTGACCTTAAGTTCGTAGAAGAGCAAAATGAATCTTTTCCAAAATACAACAAGCTAAGTTTTGAATTAAACAAGTGTAGGGATGAGCGCTTCTTTTAAAACAAGCCAAGCTTGAGGTTGTCACTTTGCAAATTCAAAACACGAACTAGTTAAAAGAAATCGGGCTCTTCAAGACGAACTCAAAAGGTTCAAGATATTCTTGATAGTTGGATCGCTAAGAATCACATGGTCTTTGATCTTGTGGGAGCCCCGAGTAGAGAGAGAGTCTTAGGTGAAGATCATCTTCGACTCTCTCAAAAAGACCGAGGTCCTAAGCCATTTGTGTACGGTGGTATGATTACCGGTATGTTGACTAGTCCCAAGCCCGATGATTGGATTGATCGAGTTAATCGATAGTAAGCTTCCAAATTTCGATTCTAGAAGAATTCTAGAGCACGAGAGTCAAGCTCTTAGAGTATGCTTGGACTCCTGATGTGCCCATAGTCTTGAACACATTGAGTGCAAGCAAAGTCTAATGCAACGCTTCCACCTGAAACCTCTTGGTCTTGCACAAGCTCTAAGCTTACTCCAATGCAATTCAATCCTCATTCACCAAAAGAAAGGTCTAGACTTGGTAGAACCATCCGAAAAGGCCAACAAAACCAACTCAACAAGAGTCTCGCCCTTGAGACTTCCCATCCTTGACTCCCAGAAGGTGACCAAATTTCATCAATGGGTGAACTTGTGAGGAAGCTAGCGAAAAGATGGAATCCATTGAAAAGTCCTGAATCAATCAAGGAGACAAAGTCGGCTTCCTCTAGTTCCTCAAAGTCAAAGTCAAACCCCAAATCAAGCGAAGTGTGATCTATGCCACTATACAGTCATACCAGCGACAAGCATTAAAGAATCCTTTTTGTATGATCGCAAAAGGATGATCACGAAACTTCGATCACTTACAATATGTAAGTTCACTCGATGAAGCAAACTATACCAAAGTTGGTCACCGGTATGCTTCATCCTCAAAATCGACTCACAAACATAGAGTTAAACCCTTTCCTCTTTGCCCACACCGTGGCTTCAATGATCATCATCAAGATGATTGTCTCATGAACACATCTTTGTGAGATTTTGGAAATCCACTCATGAGACATCCCATCATGACAGATGTCATCCATGCAAGGAGAAGTTCCAAGAAACCCAAAATCACCGAGTCATCCTCGGTCTCTAAATGCAAAACTTGTGGTAGCACAATGCACTCAACCATTGACCATGAGTCGATTGCCAAATTCAAAGAGACCTTGAGACCCAAGCCCACTAGTAAGTGGGTCACTAAGAAAACTAATTGATTTACTACTTGTGCGAGACACGCCAGAGCCTATTTGGCATCTAGGCGGTGGATGCTCGAAGCATGATTGGTGTGAAGGAGTATCTGCACAAGTATGTAAAGGAACCGAGGACCCAGTAGTATTTAGTGATAACTCATCATGTCCCACTGAAGGTTATGGTTGATGGCGCAATGGAATATTTTTCTCTAGAATAGCTTATGTCAATGGTATCAAATACAATCTCATCGATGTCGGTCAACTATGTGATGCTAAGTACATTGTGCAATTCAATGACAAACAAGGTACCATTTTCAATGCCAACAAAGAGGTTGTTTTGATAGCTCCTAGAAGAGATGATGTTTATGTCTTAGACATGTCTACTCTTTCTCAAGATGGAACTGTCTCTTTGCCAAAGCCATTTGAAACTATCAATGGGCGTGTCACAAGAGACTCTCTTACTAAACTTAAAACACATCAACAACTGGCAAAACAAAACAAGGTCCTTGGCTTACCATCACTGGTTTTTAAAAAGATAAACCATGCTCGACTGTGAAAAAGGCAAACATCAAAGAGCATCTTTCAAAACAAAACAAAATTTCTCCATCAAAAGCGCCTTCACCTCTTGCATATGGATCTCTTTGGACCGATCGGTCCTAGATCAATCCGGCATGAGAAGTATACACTTGTCATTGTTGACGAGTTTTCAAGATACACTTGGGTATACTTTCTTTCAAAAAGAGTCGAGCGGTGACACAATAATGTCATTCATCGGGAACATTGAAAACCGAATGACATTCTTGTTAAACAAATCGGGGTGACAATGGTGCGAGTTCGAAATGTTGAGCTTGAGAGGTTACGTGATGAAAGGGAATCTCCTAAAACTTTTCATCTCCCTACACCCCGAACAAAATGGGGTGGTTGAAAGGAAAAACATAACTCTCATTGAGGCTGCAAGAACCATGTTAAATGGCTCACCTCTCAAAGAATTTACGGATGAAGCGGTCAAACGACTGTTACACTCAAAACAGGTCAATCATTGTCAAAGACATAACAAAACCCCATATGAGATATTCAAGATAGACTTCGATATCGGCTATTTTCATGTGTTTGGATGTCCTATGCCTATTCATAACCACAAGGATCATCTAGGCAAATTTGATGCTAAAGTTGATGATGGATACTTTCTAGGTTACTCAACGATCTCCAAAGCCTTGAGGTATTTAACACAAGGAGACAACAAGTTGAGGAAACCTTTCATGTCACCTTTGATGAGAGTTCGAAAAGCATCGGGTTCACCAACACCTCGATGGAGAAATAGGAATTGATAACTCATCAAGATATCCTCGATGAATATAACACTAAAATCAATTCCTCATACCAAGGCGATCTTGACATCTCATATTATGTCTTGCCTCACGACTGTCCCAACCAACCGACGGTGAATTCATTGATAATCAATCGGTCCCTCTTGGGGATAGGCAACAACGATCCAAATGATCGGTACACATGATTCATGAAACCCAACTGAACAAGACATCTCAGCAGATGTTCTTAATGATTACGTGGCTAATGCACCGAACTCACTCCACGATTTTCCGATGACCTCCTCGGGCTCGGATCCTAGACCACAAAGTAAGTGGACAAAATCTCGGGACATTGAGCTTGTAAACATCATTGGTGAACCCAGCGAGGCATGCTCGCTAGAAGCATGGTCGCTAAGTTAACTGCTGACTTCATCCAATGAATGTCTATATCTTGATTACCTATCGATATAGAACCCAAAGTGTCATTGAGGCTCTAAAACACCAGTGGGTTTAGGCCATGCAAGAAGAACTTCAATAGTTTGATGAAAACAAGGTCATGACCTTGAAAAATGTCCTCGGGATGTCATAGTCATAGGAATGAAGTGGGTTTTGAAACAAAGCGATAAAGCAACGCTCATTAAAAACAAAGCCGGACTTGTAGCCAAAGGTTACAGGTTAACAAGAAGGCATTGACTATGATGAGACATTTGCTCTGTTGCAAGAATGGAAGCCATCGGGATCTTCCTTGCATTTTCTACCACATGAACTTCAAAGTTTACGGATGGATGTAAAAGTGCATTCTGAATGGTGAACTCAAGGAAGATGTGTATGTTCGGCAACCTCCACGGCTTTGAGAGTAGTGAATTTCGACTATGTGCGCAAGCTTGATAAAGCCCTTTATGGTGAAACAAGATCCCGAGCATGGTATGAAACTCTCTCGATTCAAAACAAGTTTGTCGGAGGAAAGATAGACAACACATTGTTTATCTACGAGGACAAAACAAGAAATGATACTAGTCAGTATATGTTGATGACATCATCTTTGGCTCAACAAACTACACTCTTTGCAAGCAGTTTGAAAAGCGATGACAAAAAGTTTGAAATGAGCATGATGGGTGAACTCACATACTTCCTTGGACTACAAATCGAACAAACTATAAAGGAATCTCTATCGGTCAAGAGAAATACACAAGAAATCTCTTGAAGAAATATGAGATATTTCTTGTGCCTCGGTGAAGACACCAATGGTCCCTCCTAACAACCTTGGACTGATCTCACGGCAAGTCGATCAATCAAACCCATTTCGGAGGATTGTTGGCTCACTAATGTATCTAATCGCTTCTAGACCGGACATACAATTCTCGGTCGTCTAATCTATTAGTCTGTTAGGAATTAGAAATTCTAGGTATTAAAGAGTCGGTCACCTCATGTATATGTAATCGTTAAGCTCGTAGTCGTAGTTATTTTAAGCTAAGTAGTATTTAGTTAAGTAACACCGTGGAGGACAGACGGGTCTTTACCACTGTATGCACGATCCACACCCGTTGTGTGGCGTTTTATGTAAGACTATAAATGCTCTCTACCTCCCAGGGTAGAGAGTTGGAGCTCATAATAATATCTTTCACTTTCTCTCACTAAGTTCCCAAACCTCTAACTTTCTCTCTCTAGAATTCCATCTATACACCCACTTTGTGTTATGGTTTGATGTGTATGTGAAATCCAATATCTTACAATTGGTATCAAGATCCATGGTTAGATCATATCTTGCACATCTTTGGATTTCTAGTGGTTTTAGGTGGTTTTGAGTTTGAAAAAGTTTAGTGGTTTGTGCATCATTTGGTTGATTTCTTGTGTTAAAGCTTGGATTTTGTTAGTACTTTTGTGTTTAGAATCATCACAAGTGTTTAGGTTTTCATTTGGTAAGCTTGAATCATCTTGGTTGGGTTGTTTTGGATTGAAAAGTGATGTTTGTGAAGTTTTCTTGCTAGCGACTTGACCACGTATTACTTTTCTTGCTAGCGACTTGCTTTACATTTTGTAGCGAGTTGCGGTTTGTGGAGTTAGCGACTTACATAGTGACTAACGGTACAAGTAGTGGATTCTCCACTACGGATGGCGACTTAGTGTTAGCGACTTGGTAAGTAGCGAGTTGCTATTTAGCGACTTGATTCTTTAGCGACTTGTATCTTAGCAATTCTTTGCCAAAATTTTGCTAGCGACTAGAGGCTTAGCGAGTTGCTATTTAGCGACTTGTCTTTTGTTTAGCGACTTGGGACTTTAGCGACTTGGTGGAATAGCGTTAATTAGTAGATAGCGACTTGGTGCATAATTTTCTAGCGACTTGGGTGATTTTCTTACGGTTTCTCTTGATTTAGTAAAATCCGTGAAAGAATCTATTTCCGGTTTAATCATAGAGTTTTAAAATCCCGTTTAATCGTTAACATGTCATCCAACGTTCCTACAATCATTTCCACTATTGCCGAGGATGTTCAAGCGACTGGCTCGGATACTCGTCCACCCATGCTTGACATAACCGACTACGACTCTTGGGCTCAACAAATCGATTGTCTTGTCTTGGAAAGGAAAATGGAGTCAACATTCTCAAATCCATTGATGAAGGACCATATCGGGTTGAGACGACTAGAGACTTAATTGATACTAATGAAGATGGAACAATGATCTATGGAATTGACAAACCAAAGACATATGATGAGCTCGATGATAAGGAGAAAAGAGATTCGATGCGATATCGGGGCTTCAAACATCGTTCTTCAAGGTCTTCCAAAAGACATCTACAAGGTGATCAATCACAACACCGAAGCAAAGGCGGTATGGGATAATGTCAAGATGCTTCTCTCGGGTTCGAATTAACTATGGAAGACAGAGAATCACAACTCTATGACAATTTGAACACTTCAAGATGAAACCGGATGAGTGTCTATGAATACTATGTGACATTTCATAAGTTAGGTGAATGATATGAGGAACATCGAATGACTATGCCTAACATTCATTGAACTCAAAATTTGTGAACAACATGAATCCGAATGGCACAAGTTTGTCACCTCTGTGAAGCTCACTAAAGGATTGAAGAATACAAACTATGAGCAACTCTATGCCTTCCTCCTTGAATGAGACATGCTATGTTTGAAAAAAGGATTCTTAATCGGTTCAAAACCAACCAGGAGAGACAAGCTCATCTAATGACTCAGCGCTTTCTACTCAAACATCGGAATCACAACCAAAGCCTCACAAGTCATACCCATGGGTAATGGTAATCACAAACTCATTCCGGATCCTATGTTCAAACAAGTGATCTTTGATGCACACGTGGGAAACATCATTAATCAACTAGCTCTTGATTAGTCAAAACATGAATTCTCTCCCATAAACCAACATCAACCTCATAACGACATCTAACCCACACAATCAAGCTCTTGTTAGAGATGGGAGGATCGTGGTGCAACCGATTCGGGAAGGCAGTATGATCGGGGAAGAGGTGGGCTGGTAGAGGTTATGTTGGTGTCGAATCGAGGAAGGAATGGTAATCAAGGTCAAGCTAAGCCGATCAAGTGTTATAAGCGTGGTCTTGAGGACACATTACAAGGCGCACATCTCCAAAGCGTCCACGAATCTTGATTACTTGAGAGATAAGATGTTGCTTGTACAAGCTCGGGATAATGGTCTTTGCTTTGGATGAAGAGGAGTTGTTGTTTCTTCGAGGGCAATGCCAAGACCTATGATGCGAGATGTGGATGAGCGACGATTCGGAGATAGGTCACAATCATCGAAATGCCTTTCAAGTCGGTGATTGTGATGCATACGACTACGATGTGGATGATGGACCCTCTGCACACACAATTTTATGGCTAGCATTTCTCCAATGGTTTCTCCCAGGTCTCTTCTTCACCACAAGTGGCCCATCCGAAGACAAACTCATCTCGGGTATTAAAACTATCGATGATTCTTGATGTGCAAAGATGCATGACAAAGTACAATCAATGAAACTATTGAATCAAATATTGAAAATATGGATAGTATCAATGTTGTCCCATATGATCAATATGTGAAACAAAGTGAAAGTGAAGTTGTACCAAGTGATGCATCTCCGCAATCAATAATGATTATGTTTTGATGAATTCACTGCATGTGCCTCGATGATTACGTAGTTTCGAACTAAATGCCTATAAAGAGCGTGTTGCTATTTATGAACAACGTGCAAAATTTGAGTTGACCACTCGTGAGCGGGAAATGGATGACCAAGTGTGTACAATCATTAGAAAAGTAATTTTAGAGAAGAAGTATTAAAACAAGAGTTAAATTCCTTGCAAGAAAAGCTTTCTAAAGCGCTAAACAAAACAAGAACTTCAAGAAAATGTGAAAATGCTTAAGCAAGAATTTAATGCAAAGGAATCAAAACTCTTGAAAGATTTTTCTAATCGAAAACTTTGAAAAACAAACTTGAAAACAAGTTGTACATATAAGGAACACCATTGATTGCTCACATGATCACTAAGCATAGAGTTCTAAGCGATAAGCATAGTGTTCCCATTATAGATAAACCCAACCACGAGTGCGGGAAGATAGCAAAAGCAGCTCAAAGTGTGATCTATGATGGCAATGAGATTCTTAAACCTAGACAAAACCTAGTTGCTTTGAGTGCAGAGGAAGATAAGAAATTAGATGAAATCACTAGGGAGAAGATGAATAAGAAACTAAAGGATCCTAAATGCAAAGAGAAGAAAGTAATTATCACTCCCCATGACTACAAAAGGAGAATTGGATCTCCTTGAACATGTTTAAGCCTCAAACATTGTTGACTCCCGAACAAGTGTTACGGAAAATGGACTTAGATAAGCGAAAAGGAAAATATTGTTGAAACAAACCCTCCCTTAGGAAAATGCCTAAAACAGCTGTGTATCCTCCCAATACACCAATGCATCTAGTTCCTAGAACTATTGCCACTAAAAGCAAGACCTTAATCGGTCAATCGTTATCTTTCAACTATTTGTTGATTTTGAGAAAACTTGCAAGAAAAGAATCACACCCACTGGAATTACTGAAGGGGAAAGGGGTTTTGAACAAACGAAAGAATGTTATCTAACTGAAGTCATGCCTTTCTTTAAACAACTAAAAGACCATTTTGAAAGTCTTAAAAAGGGAATGAATTTAGACATTAAAGAAATGGAAAAGGAATTTGATGCAATGATAGTTGAGGTTAGTGATTATGGCGTGCACTAAAATATAATGAGATTGAGAGGAAGAACTTGCATACATTGAATGAGACTCTTATTCTTGAATGTGTTGCTCAAGATATGTTTTCATCGCTACAAATTGTTCCATTAATGCTTCTCAATTTCATGAATTATCATTGCCTGAAAGTCTCCCATGATCGTGTCATTGAGCTTGAAAAGACTAATTTCAAACTAAATGAGAAAATTGAACTGGATGATCACGAAAATTTGATTAAACATTTTTCTAAACTAGAGGTTGAGCATTTTAATTTACAACTAAAATATCAACATCTTAAAGAAAATGTCAAAACTTCAAATATCATGACATCCTCGGATGCTCGAGTTTGATGCGGTTTTCAAATTAACAAAGCGTGATGAATGATTCAAGCTCATTGCAACACGATCGAAAGTTGAAAGCCCAAATCTCTCAATTAAAGGGTCAAGCGAACAATATGCGGGTTCCCAAATGCCTCCTCCTCTAGATTCTCGGAATTCTCAAACGTTTCATCTTCAAAACCTAGTAAATGCATTACAAAAGGAAAGCGAAAGTTTTCTAGAAGAAAATGAAAAGGTTAAACGTCATTTCAATGAGTTATTTGAATCAATAAAGGTCACTCGTAATAAAATAACGAACAAATAGCTTCATTGCAAAAGGAAATTGAGAATCGAAGAGTCGGTAAAAGGGAAAATGCCAATGACCAATGGGGAGAATGGTGTATCAAAGGTTCACTCTTGTAATAAATATGCTTTGTCTGTGAAATATGTCCCTCTTCATCTCAGGAACAACAAACTTGCTATTCAAACATACTTCTCATCCCTTAAGGATTGCCTAGAATGTCTGCGTGAGATTGTTGAAGAGGATAAGTTTTGAGAAACCTCATGATAATGCAATTGGACATGCATGCTTATATGCCAAACGATCTCAAGAAATCCTAGAATGCTTGATCACAATATGTCCTAAGTCATTAGGTGAGAGAGTTAATCCTTTGATTCCATGTGCTATGCCTAGTGCCAAGTATGCTATTCATTCGATGCCCAATGTATTGAATGTGAACCTTAGTGTGCCTTCAAGTAGTTCAGATTCCAAATCTTTGAATGCTAAGAAGGCAAACACTAGTGTGGACTCTAGAAGTTCAAATCCATGTAACTCTAGTGATAAGAAAGTGAACCTTAGTGTGCATGCATGTAGTTCAGATCCCAGCACATCTAAACAGGTGAAGCAAAGAGTAGTAAAACCAACTAATGTTCCCATTCCTCTACAGAGTAATCGGTGACATTAAAGGGAGCGGTCAAAGTCTCAAGACAATACAAGGAATAATAGGACCTCATGAGCTAAGAATGTGCCTTTGGAAAAGTAAAGAACAATCTAGGAACTTTAAGTTTGAGCCGAATAAAGCGAATCGTGTTGATTCTAGTATTAGCCATAGGCGTCTTGTAATTAATTCGAATTCGATACTATTTGCAAACCTTGTATTGATGTCCTTGAATTCATTTCTAATCATGAATGTGGTGTTAATGTTTTGACTAATGATGTTAATTGCCCGATTAATATTGTTAATGCTAAAAATCATGCTAAGAAGGCTAAAAGGCAAAAACGAAAGAAAGTTAGAAAACAATGGAAACCCACAGAAGAACATTTAGTAAGATAGGCTATCATTGGATTCTGTTGGTCATAAGACTAATCGAGACAATACCCACTAGAAAATGGATGCCTCTTGGTAGAACTATTCCCTTGAGAAGTGAACACACTAATGTCTTGCATCTATTCATAATGATTCCATTGCCTTAATTTTTGATATGAATGCTTCTATTTCGATGTGGGGTTTCCAACCATTGTTACTAACCAAATGGAACCCATTCTTGCATGGGGATCCCAATTATCGATTATCCATTCTTGTACGTGTTCAGCTGCGGATCGTTCAAATCGATTACGTGGTACATGGACTCAGTTGTTCAAAGCATATATTTGGCGACGGTCGCGACTCATGAACCGTGAGTAAATTCATCGGGACGATTAGATTCGGAAATGATCATTTTGGTGCAATTATGGGTTATGGTGATTATGTTGTTGGTGATAGTGTTATCTCAGAGTATACTATGTGGAAGGTCTTGGTCATAATCATTCTCTGTTGGTCAATTCGTGATTACGATCTAGAAGTTGCCTTGAGAAAACATACTTGTTTTGTAAGAGAACTTGATGGTAAGGAGCTGTTAAGAGGAACTCGTGGTTCAAATCTATACACCATCTCTATCAATGATATGATGAAGTCCTCTCCAATTTTCTTCTTGTCAAAGGCTTCAAAACAAAGTCATGGTTATGGCATCGTCGTCTCAATCACTTGAACTTGGCACCATCAATGATCTCTCCGAGAAAGGACTTAGTTGTAGGTTTACCTAGACTCAAGTATGAAAAGGATCATCTTTGTTCGGCATGTCAATTGGGAAAAATCAAGTATGCCCATAAACCCAAACCGCTAACTCATCACGAAGTTCTTCATACAATTCATATGGATTTATGTGGACCAATGAGAGTGCGAGAATATCTTTGGGAAGAAATATGTGTTAGTTGTGGTTGATGATTACTCTAGATTCACAGGGTCAAGTTCTTAAGGACAAAGGATGAAACTTGATATCATCATCAAACTCATCAAGCATTCAGTCCGACTTAACAAAACCGTCGAATTATCCGGACGAGACAATGGGCGAGTTTTTAACAAACAACAGTGAATTTTATGAAAGCATAGGAATCGACCATCAAAGAAGCGTTCCACGAACTCCTCAACGAGCGGTGTAGTTGAAAGGCGAAATCGAACTCTTGTAGAAGCCGCTAGAACAATCTTTGATTTACTCAAAGGTTCGATGTTTCTCTGAAATTTGAATCTATTGCCCTTTGCATGCTACACACAAAATCGTTCCACGATTCACACTTGTTCATGGAAAAACTCCATATGAACTTGTCCATGAGAAAACCTAATCTCTCTTTCCTTCGTGTGTTTGGTGCATTGTGTTATCCAACTAATGAGGACAAGACTTAGGAAAACTTAGAGCTAAAGCGACATTGGAGTATTTGTTGGGTATGCATCTAACAAAAGGGATACCGAATCTACAACAAAAGAACCCGAAATATCATGGAAACAATTCACGTTACGTTTGATGGTGACGGTCAAATGGCTCTGGACAATTCGATTCAGGACCCGCACTTCAAAACAGTCCCATTGGTTCATCCTTGTTCCAAACTCTTCTCAAGAAACTCCATATGTACCTCCATCGAAGATGATTTAAAGAAATTGTTTGATCCTATGTTTGATGAACTTTATGATCCAAGTACTAATGAGGTGTCGATTCCTACAATGTAGGATGCTCATATTCACGTGAATGAAGTCAATCCTCGGTCTCAATATCTTTAAGTCAAGAAGCACTGCTGCGATCCTTGATCTCATCAACAAATCATCATTCTTCAAATGTACATCATGGAACTATTTACGCATCAATGATGAAGTTAATCCCTTTGCTACTCCGAAGATGCTCCATTTGAAAACATATTTGCTCTCACGATCTTCATCGAACCATCTTCTTGAGAGACATCGACTCGCTACTTCGGTCCCTCAACAACTACCACATGAACACCTCGGAAAATGGACTCACGATCATCCATTAGACAACATCATTGGAAATCCTTCTCGTCCGATATCCACTCGTAAACAACTTGCTCACGATGCCTTATGGTGCTTCTTTAACTCTGTACTCTCAAAGATCGAACCTAAAGATGTTAAAGCGCTATGAATGAAGATAATGGTTCAATGCCATGCAAGATGAAATTCATGAGTTTGATCGATTAGATGTATGGGAATTAGTACCGACTCCAGTTGTGCTATGATCATTGCTCTTAAGTGGATCTTCAAAGTAAAGCTTGATGAGCATGGTGATGTTTTGAAAAATAAGGCTAGGTTAGTGGCTAAAGGTTATCGTCAAAAGAAGGTATAGACTTTGAGGAATCTTTTGCTCCAGTTGCTCGTGTCGAGGCGATCGAATTTTCTTGGCTAATCTTGCTAGCAAGAACATGGTTGTTTATCGGATGGACGTGAAAACGCATTTCTTAATGGAGATCCGAAAAGTGGTTTCGTCGACCACCCGAAGGGTTTGTGAATTGAGTATCCTACTCATGTTTATCGCTTGAAAAAGGCCCTATATGGTTTGAAGCAAGCTCCTAGAGCATGGTATGATCTGTTGTCAAAGTTTCTTCTATCTACCGGATTCAACAAAGGAGCGATTGATCCTACTTTGTTCACCGGAAAGTCGAGCAAACACTTAATTCACGTTCAAAATTATGTTGATGATATTATTTTGCCTCGTGACCCAATGGAATGTGATCGTTTTTCAAATGAAATGAGTTCAAAATTTCAAATGTCAATGATGGGACAAATGTCATTTTCTTGGGATTACAATTTCGCAAAGTCCGGAGGCATTTTCATAAATCAATCTAAATATGCAACCGAGATCTTAAAGAAATTTGGATTTGATTCAAGTGACCTGATTGACACTCCATGATTGATCGAACCAAACTAGATGAGGACCACTCGGGGATCATGATTGACCAAACAAAATATCGTAGTATGATTGGATCCACGATGTACCTCACGGCTAGTAGATCGAGACATCTTGTTCATTGTTTGCATGTGTTCTAGATACCGAGCTAAGCCTACTAAAAGCACCTTGAAGCGGTTAAGCGGGTCTTCGGTATCTCCAAGGAACCATCAATATGGGACTATGGTACCCGAAGGACACCGGTATGTCACTAACGGCCTATGCGAGATCTTGATCATGCGGGTTGTCAAGATACGTCGAAGTACATCGGAGGTGCCAGGTTTTGGGTGATAAGCTTATGGTGGTCTTCAAAGAAGCAAATGAGTACTTCTATTTCCTCTACGGAGGTGAATACATAGCCATGTCATCTTGTTGTGCTCAAATCTTATGGATGAGATCTCAATTATCGACTATGGCTTTGAATTCAACAAAATCCCTACATCTTGTGATAATAAAAGTGCTATTGCTCTACGATGCAACAATGTTCAACACTCAAGAGCAAAACATATCGACATTCGACATCATTTCATCGAGAACAAGTGGAAAAGGTGTGGTGGAACTCTATTTTGTGAGGTCGAATACCGGTTAGCGGATATCTTCACCAAAGCTCTTCCAAGAGAATGTTTTGAGTTCATACTTCCACGACTAGGCTTGAAAAGCCTTCAACGAAAACTCTCAAATGTCTTGAGGAGGAAGGCGAGGAGTAAAGGTCTATGCTCATCTATCTCTTGTAAATATCTTTTCGAAAAGCAAAATACAAAATTACAAAACCTTCAAAAGCAAATAGAAAATATAAAACTTTCAAAAATCCATAAAATTGAAAATTCTTGAAAAATTCCAAAATATTGTTTTTTTCTTTCTTCTTTCTTGTTTTCCTCGATTCGATAATATCTACGGTCTTTGTGATGTCATTCAAAGAATGACACGGGACTTTAGATGTTGTTCGAATGTTATTAAAAAAAAAAAAAAATCAAAAGTTATTTTTGAGAAAAGTAAAACAATGGTTTATTGTCATTTTGAGCAATAACCCGCTTTTCAAAGAAAAACGAGCCATGCTTTACCATGTTTTCAAATTCCATGCTACGATTCTATAAACATTTATCTGCGAAAACTAAATGGTTTGAAAATAACTCGTTCTCTATTTTTGATAATCATCGGGACTTATTAGTCAAAATATCAATCTCTCAATCAACAACCTATGTCATTGATTGAGGGGAGAATGATTTCAATTAAATTAAAAGTTATTTGGCATTCAATTGTTTTCAAAAGATATTCATGCATGTTTTATCAATGGAGTTTAAAGTCTTAAAATCCGATCCTTATCGATTAAAACACTTTCATAATCAAGTCACAATTCTCCTTAAAAGCTTTCAAAATCAATTTAAATCTATAAGAGATCACAAATCTCAAATGATTTGATAATTGTGATCGGGGAGAATGTGTGATTTAAATTGGTTTAAGCGATAATTCGGTAAATGGTTTTATAAGGATGTACATGCTATCCTTCCTACATGTGACAAACGATTTCAAATTTTCTATGCACATGTTGAGGGGAGCATCTATCTTAAACCTATGATTTGAAACATGATCACTTATCTCAATGTGCGGTTCCTCTAGTATGTGCAAAACTCTTTTCAAATCTCGAGGCACATATTGAGGGGAGCAAATTATGAAAATCTCATCCTTCCCAAAATGCTTTATCTACTTGTCTTGATTAGGGAAGTGATGTTGATATTTTTAGAAAATGGTATTCAAAGTTAATTCTTTCTCTTGCCTCCATGTGCAAAACGATTTCAAATATTTGATGCACATGTTGAGGGGAGTTCTCGTTCTAAAATATCAAAAACAATTCGGTACAAAATGCTTTGATATTATATCACAAGTATCCGGATTGATTTTCAAATGGTTTTCAATTGGTTCAAATGGCGGATGAACAATACCAAATAGACCGACCAACTTTACTTTATGTGCGGTGATATAAGGATGATAAGGTTAGGTATGTGTTCCCATGATCCGCCGAGCCGGAAGGATCTACCGAGGACTATCCACTAGTTAGTGTAGAGTTCTTAGGTATGATGATAAAAGGAGAAAAATGAGATATGGGAAGAGTGCGGACTGAGGCCGAGCTAATCTTTGGAATAAACCCAACAAGATTCTAGCTATGAAGTCTCGGTAAATCTTGAAGGGGTTGAAGAATTAAAAAATTGAATAAAAAGGGTGAAAACAAATAGCCCTCCATATATTCAACTTTAGGGCGAAACCGGTTCAATTCATATACTCTTGATGGTAACATCGGTATTGAAGACAAGGCGTCATGGACCCGGTGGCCTTGCGCACTTCAACTTTCCAAACCACTCAAGTTCCTCTTAAAGGACTTGTTTCATTCTCACGGGAACCGACATTATCTATCGACTTTCTCTAGAGATTGTTGATATTGAAGAAGGAGACCCTCTCCCAGTCTCCGGCATAGGATCCAAATATGCACAAATTGAGTCTAGAGCCACGAGATCATCAATAAATCTCATTAGGACACTTTCAATGAAGACTCTCTGTTTCACACAATGTGGAAGAGATTATATCTTGAGTCCTCGCATTATCCTTGTGGTATTGCGGAACATCCGAGTGATGTGTATACATATTCACAATGAAGATGGAAAGCCTTACGGAGCCAACATCAAACAAGCTCTGGTAGGTGGCATGTGAGATCTATTATATAGATCAACCATGTGACAACCGAACATAAACAATGGGGCAATTCAATCTCTTGAATCAATCTGGTTCGAGTTATGGATTGACGGATACCTTTGAAAAACAGGTCTTTGTGCTTAATAACTCTTTTCTTTAGCACATCGACCGTGTACTAATTTTTCAAATCAAAGGTGTTTTTATGATTGATAATTGATTTTCAATAAAACCTTCGTTGTATTGCAAAAACAATTTCTATTGAGCAATACACGATTGTTTTCAAATCTCTTTTCATCAATCAATGGACTTAAATTATTTGGTTAACTCACTCCGTGTTGTCTTCTTTGAGACGTTCGGTTTGAGAAACGACTAGAGCATTCGAAACCTGTCAAGGAAATTCTTGAATTATACGATCACGGGCGATACATGTCTTGATCAGCGGGGAACCGTGGGCCGTGTACCTCAATTCAACTAAAGTAGTCAAAGACACTTTTGTGCGCTTTATTGCTAATCTTGTTGTATGCGGTACCCGGCGTTTGCGGTGATCGAATGAAGCGGTCAATCCATAGCCGCATGCTCACTTAATACATTCATCTCTTAAGAAATCATGATAAGTGCATCAATGACTCGATATTTTCACTCCATGCTTCTCTGGCTGCGCCAATATCATGAATCAGCGAAAGCTTCCGCTACTCGATGAGAAGATATCATGATCCGAATGTGAGCATGTCGGTCCGAAAGTCACAACATCACATAATACCAACACCATAATGGATGTCTCGAGATTTTTGATAGTGATGATCTCAAAAGCGGCTCAAAATTATTATCACGTGGATCGATAAAAGACCTCCACTTGGATTAACCAAACATGTAATGAGAAGAATCAATGACTACGAGCTTGAGCAAAGTACTACATCAAGAATGCAAGAAAAATTTTTAATGTAATATCTATTTGTATTCAATGTAATTTTAGTACATGATTGAGGTGACCTCCTTAGGGAGATTGTTATGAATTAGAAATTCCGGTATTAAAGAGTCGGTCACCTCATGTATATGTAATCGTTAGAAAGCTCGTAGTCGTAGTTATTTTAAGCTAAGTAGTATTTAGTTAAGTAACACCGTGGAGGGCAGACGGGTCTTTACCCACAGTATGCACGATCCACGACCCGTTGTGTGGCGTTTATGTAAGACTATAAATACTCTCTACCTCCCAAGGTAGAGTTGGAGCTCATAATAATATCTTTCACTTTCTCTCACTAAGTTCCCTAAACCTCTAACTTTCTCTCTAGAATTCCACTTATATGCCCACTTTGTGTTATGGTTTGATGTGTATGTGAAATCCAATATCTTACAAGTCCAATCCCAAAGAATCCCACCTCACTGCAGACCAAAAGAATACTCAAGTACATGAAGGAACCCCAAGCCTTGGACTCTATTATCCAAAATGCTCAAGATTTGATCTCAAAGGTTACTTTGATTACGATTATGTTGGCCGCAACATGGACGAAAAAAGTACCTCGGGGTCTGTCAATTTCTTGGAGGAAAATTGGTTTGTTGGAGTGCTAAAAGCAACAATCGGTGGCTATCTCTTCACCGAAGGCTAAGTATGTGGGCTGCTGCAGGATGTTGTGCCAATGTTTTATGGATGAAAAGTTAACGAGTGACTATGACATCCATTACAAAATGGTACCCATCTTACGTGACAACACCAGATTACAATGCAATCTCCAACAACCCGTCCTTCATCAAAGAACCAAACACATTGATATCGGATATCACTTCATCGGGGACCACATAATGAAAGGAGACATAGAACTCCATTTCATCCCCATCGAATATCAATGGCCGATATCTTCACCAAACCCTTGGATGAACCTACCTTGAGACGAAAATTTGAATTGGGAATGCTTGACATTGAAAGTCGGGCATCCGAAAACCAATCTCGATGAGTTCTCGAAATGGTTCCTCCTCCCTAAACGAAACCACAATACAACCTCTCACTGAATGAGTAAGACTCATTCAGGGATGAAGGATTGAAAATATTATTGTGTTGATGATTCGGGTGGTCTTGGATGATCAAAATACATGTTTGCCATTAGAGAGAGAAGTAGAGAGTTGGGTGTTTTTGCTAGAGACTTGGTATACAAAAGTATGGAATGTTAGATTGAAGCACCACCCTTCCATGGATGGAAGGGTATTTATAGTTACACAAGATACGTCCTCCTATCGGATGTGGATCGGGCATACAGTGGGTAAAGACCACCCCATGTCACACCCCAAATTACATTTTTTGCGTGAATGGAATTCACAGGGATTGATGTCATAGCATCACAATCACATGATTATATTGAGCGACCTAAAGTGTCGTTTGGAAAATACATCGTTTGATTTAATAAAATAATCGAGTTTACAAAGTAGGTCCCAAATGTAAATCAACTTTTGCGGAAATAAGTTTGTTACAATTCAAACGATGTTTTAAAGTCGTAAAACCCAGTGAGGCAGCGTCGTCATCGCGACTCCATGATGTGTCCAAATGCATGCCATGAAGTGAATGCCTTAGATACGAGATAAAACATGCTAAAAGTGTCAACACAAAGGTTGAGTGAGTTCATAGAGTTTGTTTTGAAATGTAAAGCCTTTAGAAATCGTTTATGCGACAAAGGCATTGTGAATCCACTCGGTTCAAGTCCCGCCCATACAAAACTTGCAACTGTGTGTTCACAACCCATTGCCAAGATATGTATAGTTTATGTTCAAACATATGATTTCAAATGAATTCACAATAGTACTTAACTCAATAGGACTAGTTACTTAATATAACAAATATGAGTGTTGATCGTTCCAAGACCGTTATCCATAATTGTAACAAGTACATGAATAATACCAAGTCCTAACTCAATGTTATACCAAGACCGTTAGTCAACATTATCCATTTAGATCGTTATACCAACGTTAACCATAATATCAATGAAACAAGGACAATTGATATAGTATAACCTTTGATTTAGAAACAATGGTAATCATGACTAGCATTTAGCCTTAAAAGTTTAAAGTACTTATGAAAATAGAAAATAATGTGTATCCCCAAAACATTTATGAAAACAAGTAAGCGGGGCTATGAAACTCACTTGGTGGAATGATGAATAAGACAAAAGTGAGTACACCGAGATGTAATGTGATCGTTAATCTTGACCTATTGTGAATGATATGATATGTCATGAGTTGCAATGTAATGTTATGCATGCACTTCATTATGTTATTTATACCATTTACGGGTTTTGAAAATATTACTCGTCGTCGAAAAATACTCTTTTGACGTCTTGACCCTTCAAAATGACTTTACATGTTTTCGTCAAAATGTCATCCTATAATGGTTTTATAATGATTTTGGTGAAATTACCACTTTTCGTCGCAAAACAATGTCGTCGGAAAAATCATGAAATCAACAAAATGGCTTTGGAAAACTAGTCGTAAAATGGTGTCGTCGATCGTTAGAGAACGAACTCGACGGTTTTGGAAAGTTTGTATCGATATCTAGAAGTTTCAGTTCAGAGTTTTCGTTCAAAAGGTCTCGATCATAAAGATATCAAGGGCTAAAGATGGTGGTTTTGCTAATTGTGTGCGAAAAATGAGTTTCGCCAAGTTTGAACATCCGTAATTAATTTACTATAACTCCGCTTGACAAACGGCTTTTTGTTTTGAAAAATATGGCGGTGAACTTGATTTTACTAGAAGACATTTTGTTCCAAAAGTTTCACATCATTGTTAAAAGCGACCGCAAACATGGTCGTTCTGACTAATGAAATACTTGAATCGTAAAAATAATATAGTTTTTCGAAAAATAATAGTTACGGCAACTTTATAAAACGTGCATATATTTGTCGTTTCAAATCCGTTTTCTCGTATAATATGTCCTTAGCCGTATCAAGTAAACTAATATATTTTGACTAGTCGAAATAATTTGTGAAGCTTAAGGCTTATTTTTGACCCAAACAAACTAAAACAACAAAGCTGAATTTTCGAAAAAATAAACATTTCGTCGTCAAACTTTAAAAATTCACCACGGCTTCGTTATAACTCCGTTTTATCCGTTCAAAAGGCCACGGATTCGTTTTAAAGTATATTTTCTAAATATCAAGGCCAAAAGTCGTACCAACAGTAGGTTTTCCAGAAAACTGAATTAAGGACAGAACCTAAAATATAGTTATCGAAAATAGTTTTTCTCGGACAAAACCTATTCTAATCCCTTCAAATCAACTCCAAAGCTAATCTAATCCTACCATACACCTTCTTAGGGTGTCATGGGTTCCTAATCACCATCAAGACCAAAGAATACCATGGGAATATTTATAGGATGACTAATATATATATATAACTCCAAAATCATGAAATAAATGGTATAAATCACATATCATGCATATAAGCTCCAAAAATGAAAAGATGAATATGAAAATGAAAAGGAAACATGAAAATGATAAAAACAAGCTTACTAGTGATTATGAAGAGGTGAAAGTAACAAGGATTAAACTTAAATACTCTTGGTTTTATTTCAAAACCATAAAAAGGATATAACTAGATTGTAAAAACACTTGATCTTGCCAAAATATTTGATCCCTTTGTGTTCTTGATGTATCCGGTTTTATGAAGAAAACCAAGAGAAAATTTTGCTAACTAGGTGAATTATTAGTGAATGAATGAATGAATGAGTGAATAAGTAGAAAGACTTTATGTATATGTATATCTAAGATATCATGAACCATACAATCATTAAATGTGACCACCCTATGGCGGTTTTTATGGAGGACTTGTCCACCATATATTTTTTTTTTTTTTTTTTAAATCTATAACTTGTACATACATTGTGTAGAAAGTGTAATAAATTGTAAGTAAGTTTGTAGGAATTTTGTAACTTGTAGGATAAATGGAAATTTTTGGTACAAGTAAGTTTTTAATAAGTCAAAATAGAATGTAATGAGATAATAAAATTGTAAAAATACTTTCCTTGTGAAATTTGGTGATAAAATAATTATCGTATAATTTTTAAGAAAGCGACGTAATAATTAAACTTTAACGATTAATATACCAAATAAATTTGAAACACTAGGAAAACTAAAAATATAGTTTTATGAACTAAATGTGAGTTTAAAAATACCTCGGGATCATTTTGAAAGTAATGGATTAAATATACAAAATAAAAACTCACGCGATAAAATTATTAAATATAAAAATTACGCGTTGAAGGTGAAATGAAATGTCGTGAATGTACTAATGAGATGCACATGATGTCAATGAAATGTAGACTAATCATAGTCCATATGAAATGTACGTGATGTCATGATCATGAATTCGCCGCTAAACCTTCAAGGTTACGCAATTTGAAACAAGTAAACCAAGTTTACTATAAATGTTGAAATAATGAGACATGAATGGTGTCGAAATGACACGAAAGTACGGGTTGTCACATTCGCCCATCAAAAGGAATTCATCCACGAATTCAATTCGTGTTAGGTCTAACGGGTTTAGGGTTTGATGTAGCAAGCTTTCCCATTCTCGAGCAAAACCCTCAAAAGACTTTTGGTAACCGATTTTACTTAATCTCACAACTCATCAAACAAGAACTGTCATGAGATTAGGCTAAATCGGTTTAGGTAACAACTTGTTTCTAGCTCGATCTTTGCAACTCATCAAACAAGAACTCACACGGGATCAAGCTGAAACAAGTGGTTTGAAGAAAATCTTTTGAAAATTTGGCTCGATTACGAATTGCTTACACATATAAGCCTACTACTCCCTTCATCACATGATTCTTCCCGATTAGACATAGGTGATCGGGCTATGTATAATTTAGGAGTAACTATGCAATGCTTGGACTAATCGACTCATATGTTGTTTGGTGTTGAGTCAACTGATGTTAAAATTGTGATGAACATCGAGGAGAGAAGACATGGAGAAGTGTCGTTAAAATGATAGTTGAAGTAAAAGAATTAAAATCCTCGTAAATGATAACAAATCGGAAGAAAATAAAGTACGATAGATGAGAATATTTTACAACGAGTGGTTCAGCAAAAGTAGTACATCTTTAAGTTATAAAGTTTCGGATCGATGATTAGACATAAACTTAATATGACATAGTACATAAGGAGAAATAAAACATTAGTTTCGAACTTCTTGAACTTCCGCGTCGTTGATACCTTGACGAGCTCCTCCTCCTCCTTCTAACATATATACATTCCATGAGCACCTTCGACTTGTTGACCTTGGTTTTGAGGACATTGATTCCGATAGTGTCCTTGTTCCCCACATCCGTAACATGTAACTATGGTCTTGCCTCTACAATTCCTTAGCAAGGTGTCCTACTTTGTTGACACTTAAAACATATACCACATGGACCATTATGATGTAGCGTGCATTGGTGGCATCGCGGTAAGTTTCCTGCATAAGCTCTTCCCCTTGTTGGTGCAGCAACATAGACTTTGGCGACTTCTTGTCTTCTATTCTGTTGTTGATGATTGTTAGTGTTGCGGTTTTGGTTGTTGTTATTGTAACCTCCTTGGTCATTTTCCCATTTTCTTTTGTTGTTGTTGATTTGGTTATCATCATTGTTGTTGTTGTTTTGGTTATTGTAGTAGTTGGTGCAGTTGTTGGGGTTGTTGTTGTTTTGGTTAGTGTTGGTATACTTGTCTCTCTTCACCACTTGTGCCATCAGCTTTTGAGTCAATCGAATAGCTTCCTCAATCGTTTGTGGATCGAATGAAGTCACATCTCCTTGAATCACTTCGGGAAGTCCCCCGATAAAAGCCTCTAGCAACTTCTCATTATCAGAAACCATGGACGGACATAACGCGGCCAATTCTTGGAATCTCCGAATGTAAGTGTCAATATCGTACCCAATAGTTACTAGTTCATAGAACTCGGTCTCCAACTTTTTGACTTCCGTACGAGGACAAAACTTCTTAGTCACCAAACCCTTAAATTGCTCCCAAGTAAGCTTGAAAGCATTCTCCATTCCAATCGGTTGAGCATATGAATTCCACCACGACAATGCTCCATCGAGTAATGTACTTGTAGCAAATTTGACTTTACTATCATCCGGACAGTTACATAGCAAAACACACGATTCCAATTTTTCAAACCATCGAACCATTCTTGTAGCTCCTCGGTACCTCTAAATTTCATGGGCTCACCACTTTTGAAATCCTTGTACGAACATTTCTTAACTCCGGATCCTCCGGCATTTCGATGTGATAGCTAGCCTAGCGGCTCAAACGATCGCATGACCTCGGCGGCGGCGGCGACCACCGTTCCTTTCAACTCTTAGAGCATTAGCAATGCTATCATTCACTAACCACGAATAGCCGCTTGGGTCATTTCAAGCTGTAGCTTTCTTGATTGCCATATCTTCTTCAAAACAAGAGGAAATGTGAGGCGTAGCAAAATCCGATGTTAATAATAAGCGCTTCAAAGAAATGTGATAAGAAACGATGAGTTTGAGGTTATTTTTCAAAATGATCGACGGTTTCCGAAAAGATAGGTTATGAGGTGTTGTAAGTGCTTCAATGTATGATGGTTTAGAGACTTAATGTGTGAATAAAGTGTAACTCGACATGTTAGTGGTGAAACAAAGGAGTGAGAGCGACTTAGCCTATTTAAAAGTTTATCTCGGCATTCGACGTTATCGGTGATGAATCGGTGATATAAAAATTGTGATAGGGAATGACAAGGAATTCTCCACGTTAGAGTATGAAGAAAGAATAATGGAATGGGCATTTAAGGGCATCCATGTGACAATCGATGTGAAATGAAAGTGAATAACTCGAAAATGTGCGTAAAACCGCATGTAAAGTGAACATGCACTTGTGATGAAATGATGAGATGCTATGATGATGTAGTTATAGTCTAGGGTCAATGATGCAACCTAGTTCTCTATAATGAAGCTCGATGCCAATCATCACACCCCAAATTACATTTTTGCGTGGAATGGAATTCACGGGATTGTTGTCATAGCATCACAATCACGATTATATTGAGCGACCTAAAGTGTCGTTTGGAAAATACATCGTTTGATTTAATAAAACAATCGAGTTTACAAAGTAGGTCCCAAATGTAAATCAACTTGCGGAAATAAGTTTGTTACAATTCAAACGATGTTTTAAAGTACGTAAAACCCAGTGAGGCGTCGTCATCATCGCGACTCCATGATGTGTCCAAATGCATGCCATGAAGTGAATGCCTTAGATACGAGATAAAACATGCTAAAAGTGTCAACACAAAGGTTGAGTGAGTTCATAGAGTTTGTTTTGAAATGTAAAGCCTTTAGAAATCGTTTATGCGAAAAGGCATTGTGAATCCACTCGGTTCAAGTCCCGCCCATACAAAACTTGCAACTGTGTATTCACAACCCATTGCCAAGATATGTATAGTTTATGTTCAAACATATGATTTCAAATGAATTCACAATAGTACTTAACTCAATGTATCAATAGTTACTTGATATAACAAATATGAGTGTTGATCAAATCGTTCCAAGACGTTAGTCCATAATTGTAACATAATGCAATAGCACCGTAACTCAATGTATATCAAGACCGTCAGCTCAATTTAGAGTCGTTATCTGACGTTATACCAAGAACCATAATATCAATGAATATAAGGACAATTGATATAGTATAACCTTTGATTTAGAAACAATGGTAATCATGACTTAGCATTATTCAATTCAAAGTACTTTCAAAAATCATAGTTATGAAAATAATTGAGCATGTATCTCCCCAAAACATTTATGAAAACAAGTAAAAGCGGGGCTATGAAAACTCACTTGGTGGAATGATGCGAAGACAAAAGTGAGTACACCGAGATGTAATGTGATCGTTAATCTTGACCTATTGTGAATGATATGATATGTCATGAGTTGCAATGTAATGTTATGCATGCACTTCGTATGTTATTTATACCATTTACGGGTTTTGAAAATATTACTCGTCGTCGAAAAATACTCTTTTGACGTCTTGACCCTTCAAAAATGACTTTACATGTTTTACGTCAAAATGTCATCCTATAATGGTTTTATAATGATTTTGGTGAAATTACCACTTTTAAATGCAGCAAAACAATGTCGTCGGAAAAATCATGAAATCAACAAAAATGGCTTTGGAAAACTAGTCGTAAAAGCGGTGTCGTCGATCGTTAGAAACGAACTCGACGGTTTTGGAAAGTTTGTATCGATATCTAGAAGTTTCGATTCAGGAGTTTTCGTTCAAAAGGTCTCGATCATAAAGATATCAAGGGCTAAAGATGGTGGTTTTGCTAATTGTGTGCGAGAAAATGAGTTTCGCCAAGTTTGAACATCCGTAATTAATTTACTATAACTCCGCTTGACAAACGGCTTTTGTTTTGAAAAATATGGCGGTGAACTTGATTTTACTAGAAGACATTTTGTTCCAAAAGTTTCACATCATTGTTAAAAGCGCATAAACATGGTCGTTCTGACTAATGAAATACTTGAATCGTAAAAATAATATAGTTTTTCGAAAAATAATAGTTACGGCAACTTTATAAAACGTGCATATATTTGTCGTTTCAAATCCGTTTTCTCGTATAATATGTCCTTAGCCGTATCGAAGTAAACTAATATATTTTGACTAGTCGAAATAATTTGTGAAGCTTAAGGCTTATTTTGACCCAAACAACTAAAACTGCATGCTGAATTTTCAGAAAAATAAACATTTAAATCGTCAAACTTTAAAAATTCACCACGGCTTCGTTATAACTCCGTTTTATCCGTTCAAAAGGCCACGGATTCGTTTTAAAGTATATTTTCTAAATATCAAGGCCAAAAGTCGTACCAACAGTAGGTTTTTCCAGAAACTGAATTAAGGACAGAACACAATTATATAGTTATCGAAAATAGTTTTCTCGGACAAAACCTATTCTAATCCCTTCAAATCAACTCCAAAGCTAATCTAATCCTACCATACACCTTCTTAGGGTGTCATGGGTTCCTAATCACCATCAAGACCAAAGAATACCATGGGAATATTTATAGGATGACTTATATATATATATAACTCCAAAATCATGAAATAAATGGTATAAATCACATATCATGCATATAAGCTCCAAAAATGAAAAGATGAATATGAAAATGAAAAGGAAACATGAAAATGATAAAACAAGCTTACTAGTGATTATGAAGAGGTGAAAGTAACAAGGATTAAACTTAAATACTCTTGGTTTTATTTCAAAACCATAAAAAGGATATAACTAGATTGTAAAAACACTTGATCTTGCCAAAATTTTGATCCCTTTTGTGTTCTTGATGTATCCGGTTTTATGGAGAAAACCAGAGAAAACTTTGCTAACTAGGTGAATTATTAGTGAATGAATGAATAGAATGAGTGAATAAGTAGAAAGATTTTATGTATATGTATATCTAAGAATCATGAACCATACCATCACATAAATGTGACCACCCTATGGCGGTTTTATGGGTCCTTGTCCACCAAATATTTTTTTTTTTTTTTTTTTTAAATCTATAACTTGTACATACATTGTAAAGATTTGTAATAAATTGTAATAAGTAAGTGTAGGAATTTTGTAACTTGTAGGATAAATGGAAATTTTTGGTACAAGTAAGTTTTTATAAGTCAAAATAGAATGTAATGAGGTAATAAAATTGTAAAAATACTTTCCTTGTGAAATTTGGGTGATAAAATTATTATCGTATAATTTTTAAGAAACGACGTAATAATTAAACTTTAACGATTAATATACCAAATAAATTTGAAACACTAGGAAAACTAAAATATAGTTTTATGAACTAAATGTGAGTTTAAAAATACCTCGGGATCATTTTGAAAATAATGGATTAAATATACAAAATAAAAACTCACGCGATAAAATTATTAAATATAAAAATTACGCGTTGAAGGTGAAATGAAATGTCGTGAATGTACTAATGAGATGCACATGATGTCAATGAAATGTAGACTAATCATAGTCCATATGAAATGTACGTGATGTCATGATCATGAATTCGCCGCTAAACCTTCAAGGTTACGCGAATTTGAAACAAGTAAACCAAGTTTACTATAAATGTTGAAATAATGAGACATGAATGGTGTCGAGAAATGACCTGAAAGTACGGGTTGTCACAGGCATACAGTGGGTAAAGACCGTCCTTCCTCCATGGTGTTGCACTAAGCTAATAACTAACTAATAAACTGGTAAATAACGATATGTCTACGAGCTAACTTATGCTAGATAATAGTTGGGGTGACCGACTCTTCACTATGGATTTTCTGAATCCTAACAATCTCCCCCTAAGGGAGGTCACCCCATGAAATACATTTTGCATCCTAGCATTCTTTCTTTGTCTTTAGTTCCAAGCTCGTAGACTTCAATTCTTCACTTCCGTAATATTTGTGCTTTAGTAGTGACTTTTCATAGTCCGCATAGTATTGTACTTTCAGTGGAGGTCTTTGAACTGATCCACATCGTGATGATCTGCGAGCTTTCATTGAGATCATCAGCCACATTAAATCTCTGGATCACCCTTTGTTGTGTTGCCATCAAGTGATGTAGTGACCTTCGGACCGACATGCTCACACTTTCTGAATCATGACATCTTTTCATCAGAGTAGCGGAAGCTTTACTGGTTCATGATATTTGCACTTATCAGAGCCATGTTATGTAGATTAGCACTTGTCATGATTTCTTTAATTAAGTGTAGATCTTGTGAGCATGCGGCTTTGAATTGACTCCTCAATTACGATCGGTACCAACCGTCGGGTGTTCTGCATAAAATAGTTAGCAATAAAGCGCGCGAAAGTGTCTTTGATCACTTTCGTTGAATTGAGTGCACGCCCGGTTCCCGTTGATCGGTACAAGTCTCGCCTATGATCGGTAGAATTCAAAGAATCTCCTTGATAGGGTTTCGCGGCTAGATCAAGCCGTCTCAAACCGAAACGTCTCAAAGAGGACAACACGGAGTGAGTGAACCAAATAATTAAGATTCAGCGATTGATGAAAATGATTTGAAAACAATCGTGTATTGCTTAATAAAAGTGTTTTGCACTACAACGAAGGTTTTATGGAAAATCAATTATCAATCATAAATACCCTTTAATTTTGAAACATTAATACCGATCGATGTGTTATGGAAAAGAACTTTTAAGCACAACGAACGGTTTTCAAAGGTATCCGTCAATTCATTTCTGGACCAAGGTTGATTCAAGATTGAATCGCCCCATCGTTTCTATCCAGTTGTCACAAGCTTGATCTTTTGCAATATCTCACATGTCACCCACCAAGAGCTTGTACGATGTTGGCTCTAGAAGGATTTCCATCTTCATCGTGAATATTTACATATCACTCGGATGTTCTGGCAATACCACAAGGATAATGTGTAGGACTCTTAATATATATTTACTTTCCTATGCCGGAGACTCAATAGTGCACATTTGGTTCCTATGCCGGAGACTAGGGAGAGGGTCTCCTTCTTCAATATCAACAATCTCTAAGAGAAGTCGATAGATAATGTCGGTTCCCGTGAGAATGAAACAAGCCCTTTTAAGATGAACTTGAGTAGCTTGGGAAGTTTAGTGCATTGCATCACTTGGGTCCATGATGTCTTGTCTTCAATACCGTGTTACCTTAGTAAACACCAATAGCATATGTATCGAACCGGTTTACGCCCTAAGGTTGAATTGATGGAGGGCTATTTCTTTTCACCCTTTTTCACATTCAATTCTTTTCATTCTTCAACCCTTCGATGCTTACGAGACTTCATTACTAGAACCTTGTTGGGTTTATTCCATTACTAGCTCTGTCTCGATCCGCACTCTTCCCATGTCTCACTTTTCTCCTTTTTCATCATACCTAAGGACTCTACACTATCTAGTGGATTGTCCTGGTAGATCCCTCCGGCTACGGCGGATCGTGGGAACTAATACCTAACCTCACCATCCTTATAACTCCATACATAAAGTAAAATGGTCGGTCTTTTGGTACAGTTCATTCTTCCTTGAAACCAATTGAAAAATCATTTGGAAAAACAATCAAGGTACTTGTGATACGAGATCAAAGCATTTTGTACCTTTATAGTTTTGATCATTTAGAAAACCTCCCCCTCAACATGTGCTTATGATTTTATAAATTGTTTAGCACATGGAGGCAAGAGTTCTTTTGAAATAAATTCTTGATCACAATTTCCATGGAAAAAGCCATTTGATTTTCTTTGGTAAATTCTCCCCCTCAATATGTGCATATGATATTTGAAAACATTTTATCACATAGAGGAAAGAGTTCTTTTGAAGTACATTCACGATCACAAAAGCCATTAAGAAACCATTTGCTTCCCCTCAATATGTGCTTCGAGATTCGAAAGCGTTTAGCACATTAGAGAGCAGCCTGCACATTTGAATCAAATCGATCATCAATTATCATATTTCATTATTAAATCACAAATTCTCCCCCGATCAAAAATATCAAACCCTTTGAGATTTTGGATCCCAAGTGATTTAATAAGGTTTATAAAACATTGGAGAATATGTGGCTAGGTTTAAATACTCATCATGTTTTGGATAAATCCTCCTCCTCAACATGTGCATCGTGTATTTGAAATCGTTTGGCACATGGAGCGGAGTGCCTTTAAAGGACTAAAACCAATTCCATTTAAGCGACTAAGAGATTTAAATCACTATCTCTCCCGATCAAAATTTCAAACAAATTGAGATTTTGGATCCCGATTGATTTAAATCATTTAGAAAATTTTGGGAAATACGTGGCAAGATTTGATTTTGAAAATGATGATAAGGACCATTTTAAGACATTAAAGATTGTTAGTGTCGGTATGATTGTTTTAAGAGATCTTTAAGTAAAATAAAACAATTTCACAATCAAACAAGATCGAAAAAATTTCATTTTGCAAGATCTTTGAGTTTTAAAGAAAATCATACCATGACATAACATTAAATCTTTAGATCACCACTTTTTATTATACAAAACGGACTTTTATGAAGAAATATTGTATGAAAATAATTTATTTTAAATCACTCTCCCCCTCAATCGATGACCGTATTCGTTGATTGAGTGACTTAGATTTTGATAAAAATGAAGTCCGGTGATTTTCAAAATTTAGTCCAATTATTTTCAAAAACAATATTTTCCATTTTCAAAACAATTTAATCAAATTTTTAGAAAAATGGTATCCCTGCACAAAGATACATTAGGTGGTTGAGAAGCTTTTGTTGATGTTCTTTGAGGTTGGAAGAAAACCGTCTGCGATGCGGTGAGACTTCTTCGTTGCATTTTAATGCTAAGCGAGGTCAAATTAAGCTCCGTTTCTTCAATCACTTAGAAGAAAACCATCTGCTGATGCAGTGAGACCTCTTACGTTGCATTTATGCCAACTCTACATGGAAGTCCAGTTAAGCTCTGTTTCTTCATTTGTCGACCCAAGATATAGTTACCCTTTCCTTTCGGCATCCAATCATCATATTATGTGGGATCCGGATCGGGAACATACTTATATACCAATATACCTGCATATGTTAGTGGACACAAGCAGATATATGGTGGTCGACATCACCCAAACAGCAATCGACTAATAACAGTCAATCCAACATATCAATCAGTTCGTATAAAGCATGGGAATTATGTGTTTATCAAACTCTAATCATCTAATCCTAGCAATCATATCCTAGGCACCTAGTCCTTCAACATAGGTTAACATCATTTTAATTAAGCATATTAGGATAATTAAGAAAGCCCGTTAGAAGATATAGATTTGAAAACATTCTCCCCTCAATCAATGACTTATTTTTACGAAAAGGTTAAAAGCGCTGAAGTCATTGATTGAGTTTTCAATTTTAAACATTATGAAACGATTGTTTTCAAGCAACTCATTTTCCACCAATTTGATTAAAACAAATATTTTTGAAGAATTTTTTGAAAGAAAAACATTTGTGTAGGAACAACGATCCTTGACATACTTTCCTCATTTTGATTTTAGGATAAGTGCACGAAATATTTGAAAATTGTTTTAGCGCAACACTTTCCTTTCTTGAAGAGCGGGTTGCTATCTGATATAATAGCAAACCATGGTTTAAGCACGGGTTACAGTGTGAAATAACTGCAAGCCATAGTTTGTGACATGTTTGGAAAAGAATATTTACACCTCCTTCTCGAACTTCATCTAAAGTCTCGTGCCATTATTGAATGACATTTCTAAGACCGTAGATGTTATCGATACCAGAAGACATGTCATGAGAAAACAATATTTTTGGTATTTTTCAAATTTTCTGATTTTTATGGGTTTTTGTTGGTTTTATATTTTTCTATTTTCCTTTTTTGGTTTTATATTTTTGTATTTTGTTTTTGATAAATATATACAAAGATTGAGAAGATGATATAGTAAAAGAAGATGATGATATGAGTACCGAGAAAAGGATATCAAGCAGCCCCGTTGTAGAAGATAGAAGTCCTCATCTCTTAAACATTCACCACCAGAGCAAATCGAGGCTCCAGAATAGAAGACAAAACATGAGCCTTTGAGAAAGAGAGACTTTGGCAGCTTCCCCCCAAACCAAAAATCCATTAGATGAGCAGATTCGAAGCTCTATTCCAAGCTTGCTTTAGCCAGGTGCACACAGAAGCACACCATTATCATAAATCCCGCTGCTCCTTTTAAGAACGATAATCTAGATTCTTTGTTCGGGGTTATATCATCAACAAGAACAACAACGTATCATCCCACACTTTAAATTTCTTCTCATATTTCATTACCACTAAAGTCTGAAGCAATCCATTCCAAAAGGTGTCAAGAGAACAATTCCATCAAGTAGTTGAATTGATGCAGTCAGCCTCTTTGTATAATACTCAAGAACTCTCCCAAATACACATCATGAGGGGAATGAAGAACACCTTCCCATGTTCACATTTTTCTTCCCTGATGAACGTGTATGAAGCTCAAGAACCCGAAGTACACACATATCCAAGAACTCTCCCAAATGCACATCATGAGGGGAATGAAGAACACCTTCCCATGTTCACATTTTTCTTCCCTGATGAACGTGTATGAAGCTCAAGAACCCAAGTACACACATTCCCAAAGAGAGAATAACCGATAACATTGAAGAAGTAGGTCAATCATCGATTATCTCTGCGGGTGACAATCTCGAGGATGTCAACACCGAATGAGTGATTATATCTACGAATCACGATTAAGCCCTCAAGTGAGACAGATGAGCGCCCCAATGTACACATTCTCTCTCCTCGATGATTGTGATAACATCGAGATCATCACACACTTTGTACCTCTTATATCTTCAGAAACTAACTCTTCCATCTCTTCCCCCACGTAGATGGAATAAGAACACTAAACGACATTGATGAGCAAAACCTTGAGATTCTCTGCGGTCATGACAAATGTTTTCCTGGGATATCTTAAATCACTTAGAAGAGTTAAGTTCATCAAGTTTACTCGCCATGAGTCAAACCTTGAGTTTCTCTGCGGTAATAACATTTGTCTTCCCGGGATATCTTCAATCACTTAGAAGAATTAAGTTCATCAAGTTTACTCGCGTTTAGATGCTTGTCTCCTTCCCCCTTGCTGGTTTTGACACTTCAGAATCAGCAACATATTATCAGCCCAAATACTTGAAATCTGTTGAGAAGATCGCATGAAGTCTTTGTGAGAATCAACTTGCTGAAGAACAAAATGAGCAAGTCTAATTGAAGATTAAATATGGCATTTCACTCTCCCCGATTAGTGCTCTCCTCTAAACCGACAATCTTTTAATAAATGCAGAATTAAGAAGAAGTCTTTAGATCGTTAAATGCAACTCGTCTTTAGTCTTCTAACATGTAGCGAACATGTAGAAAGGCGTAGACTCAACCTTCTTCAAGATTGTCCAGGTTGGGGAATAGATAGTTAACATCTTCATCTCACCGAATGCGTTCCAATTACCATATATGTAGCAAATCTCCTTAACTAAAATCCTCCCAATCAAACAAGAACAGAAAGATGTTCATCAAGGAAATCAACCCCTATTGGGAAGCACTTTGTCATTTAATCGTATCGGCCGTGAAGATGTCAACCAACGGCTCTTAGAAGAAACTCCATGTAGAAATGACCCGATAAGAAGAAGCTCGGTTCTTACATGAGTTTGGAGCCGTATGACCATTAATTCTCAGAAACCATGCAGTAATTTCACACTTCTTCTCCTCCTCAAGAATTGCATACGGAGTTGCCATTCTTGATTAAATAAGTGAAAATCATTCGAATGTTCTATTCACACTTCTCCCCATAAAATAAGCACATGATGTCGCCATCTTCATTATAATCGAGCAAGTGGAATGAGAAAACAATCGGTGGTAGCCGGTTCACTTGATGGCTGAAGCGCATGGAAAAAGTATGAAGCATGTGGATGAGAATGGTCATAATAAGAAGATTTCTCTTCTTCCGAAGATAATGCGCACTGAAGCGTACACATTTCTTTTCTTTATAGAACGAGGCTTGAACTGATGTGTTCAAATGTCATAATCTCTCTCTTTTCAAACTCTCTTGGCAAACTTGTAGTCAACGCCATTATCATTCAGTAGGCTCTTTGTTGTGACAGCTGATGGAGAAAACCCAGTATGATGAATTTGACCCTGAAGTAAACTACCCCGAACTTGTGACTTAAACTTGCACATATGTAACAAAGAGCGATGCCGATTTCCATTAGCATCTCTAAGTACTCTCTATGTAATCTATACTCTTAAACCAACCAACCATCAAGTAATAGACGTACATCACCTCTTGAAACTCCACAATTCAATGTGACCTTTGAGCAAGACAACGTAACTCCTTAAAGTGATAGTTATTTTGTGGTGATGTGAGCCCAATTCCCCAGTGGTAAAAGAAAAGAAAAAGTCACCCCAAAATAACTAGAATTCCAAGTCTTCGTTTTTATTAAGCTCGAACAAGGATCTCGAAGAATCTTCATCCAACCATCCCGATACCTTCCGATACTAAGTACACTCGCCGTGATGTTTCACTTCAACCTCAAATAAATAATCTTGAATTAACGCCGTTGTCACATTTTCGATTAAAAGCTCAAATCTAGCCTCCTTTGACGTTTTAAGTGAACAATGATAATGGTTTCCATCGACCATGGTTAAAGGCACAAAACCCGTAAAACCATGTAGTAACCAAGCGGCCATGACGAATATCCACATACACATCAAATTCATGAAGTACACCTTTTATCCCTTCTTGAAGTAGAAACCGTAGTACCAACATCGGATAAGATCCGAAATACACCTTCCTTTCTCCGGATGGTCCATCAATACGGATTTTACAGTTCTATGGTTTAAACCGAGAAATAGTTTCTTCATGGGATTTTACAAAACCAAGAATAAACCGCAAAATAGATCCGGAAATGCTCATTACTTTTACCAGGATGTTTCCATTGTCACGGGATTTTACAAGTCTATGATTTAAACCGAGAAATAATTTCTTTCGCGGGATTTTACAAAATCAAGACAAGACCGTAAACAATGTTAGTTTGAACGTGATATGACAACTTTGGTTTCGGTGAATATCTATTTTAGGGGAACATGCATTGGTTCTTCAACGATTCTTCACCACCATGAACAATGGAAAACTTCACATCAAACCCAAATAAGAAATATCGTCCAAACGACTCCGTAGTCACCCTAGTTCCAATAGAAATTCAAGCCGAGACAAAACATTCTTTGTGAAAATGCATAGACCAAAGTATCAACCCCTCATACCACAACAACACTCATCATCAAACCAAAACTCATTATCAAGTCTTGTAATCATGATTCGCATCGTCAAACCTTTTCAACATATCTCATCATTAGATCTCATCCCACATCATATTAACCTTTGACAATTCATAACAGTTAGAGTAACTGTATTGCATCAAATCGCAACCCAATCATTCAGCATATGAATCTAAGCCCGTTCTAATAAGCCAATAATAATAGAACAATGTTAGCCAAATATTCGGTCCAATTTATGTTTGTTAATACTCGTGAAATTCGATCCAAATCCATGACAACACACGGTCCATGTAAATCATACCTTAGTCCAACTCAAGAAAACGTAATTCAAAAATTCTCTTCACACAAATGCATACATCACGATTTTTTCAAGACAACCTTTTGATTTTCAATAACATCCAATCCACTGCCTAATCCAATGACATTCGTGGCCCAAAGATAATCACCCAGCCAACCGTCCAACCCATCCCATCCAATATACGGCCCATTCATGAAATTAAGCTCGGTCCATAACAACAATTGTACAGGATCCATTATCAATAAACCCTAAACATTTTGAAGTATAAAACGCACTCATAAGCAGCAAATCCCTAAACATTCTCACCCTAATATCTCACACATATCCGCCTCTTTTCCAAACATACTCACAACCCTAATTACACAACCAGACGCCTCCATCTCTAAACATCTACTCCTAATCTCCATCTTGATACTCATCAAGACCTCACCACAGGGATGGTACGAGGCACATGAAGAGGCCACAGGGATGGCTTGAGCCTTACTAATAATGAGTAACCTTCAAGATCTATAAGGGTCTCGGGTAAGAATGATTAGTTGTTTTCTGTTTTTGTGATTGAGTCAATGAACGAACCAAGAAAAACGATTTTTGCATAATTGTTGTAACTCGTTTTTCTTATAAGTTTCGGATAGTAATAAAGAAGCTTGGCTTCAACATCATGAATCTGTGAAGATAAAGGGACAATTATAAATCTTTTAAAGATAACAAATTGTTACGATCTGAGATTTGTTTGCAATTTCGTTATGAGTGTTTTTGAAAAGGGTTTCTGCTCGTTATCATTATTATAAGTAGAGAGGTGGACTGATGATGGTTTTTATAAATGGTATTTGATATTTGGTGTTGTATTGTGGTCGTGGTCTAGTAATATTGTGGTCGTGGCTGAGACATTCATTCATCTCATCTTATCTGTCCAAGTTGCTAGCGTTTCTTTTCAAGTTGCTACATCCTTTTACAAAACCAACTCGCTAAGCCTTTTACAAAACCAACTCGCTAAGCCTTTTATTTGACTCAATAGTCAAACACCATAAATCGCTACATATTTTCAAGACAAGTCGCTAGGTCCTTTTTAATCACACAACTCGCTTGTCATTAAAGAATGAAAAGTCGCTACCTTTACTTTTTGGTTAAGTCGCTACCTTAAATGAGTGACAAGTCGCTAGGTCATTTTTTAAGTCGCTATGTTTAAGCACAAGTCGCTACTGCAATACAATGAATCTGGACATTTTTAAAGGACAACTCGCTAGCAAGAAATTACAGTTTTTCGACTAAGTTTTCCGATCAGCATCAATAAAACCCAGAAAACTGCAATACGAAATGCATTGTATGACCCATTTGACCAAGAAAAAGTAACCATTTGACTGCAAACGTTTCACGGAAATGATACAGAATCGTTATGTAATGACAGTTTGACCACAAGTTTTGACCAGCAAAATCAGACCAAATAATATTTCACGATATGGTAACAAGAAAAATCGTATAAGGACTGTTTGGACATAACACAACCAGATAACACTTAATAACCAAAAACCAGTTGACAATATTTCCAACCATGTAAAAACTGTTAACAACATTTTTGACCAAAAACCATGATAAAACATGTATAGACTCGACCAAAAGGAATGCAAAACAGTTTTAACAAAGTACTACAAACCACCATAAATCAACACAACACAAAAAACCTTGGCTCTGGTACCAATTGAAGGATCAAAAATATTATTGTGTTGATGATTCGGGTGGTCTTGGATGATCAAAATACATGTTTGCCATTAGAGAGAGAAGTAGAGAGTTGGGTGTTTTTTTGCTAGAGACTTGGTATACAAAAGTATGGAATGTTAGATTGAAAAGCACCACCGCTTCCATGGATGGAAGGGGTATTTATAGTTACACAAGATACGTCCTCCTATCGGACTGTGGATCAGGCATACAGTGGGTAAAGACCCGTCCTTCCTCCACGGTGTTGCACTAAACTAAACTACGCTACAAACTAACTAATAAACTATTAAACAACGTAAATAATGACAAGTCTACGAGCAAACTTATGCTATATAATATTTGGGGTGACCGACACTTTACTTATGGAATTTCCAATTCCTAACAAGGGACCCTGACAGTTAATATTGAGCATTGAATGAGTAACTAAATGATCCAAGTATCAGTTACTTAAATGTCCTAGGTTGGTAACTATGCCAATTTAATATAGAATATATGTCTCTTTGTCTTCATCACAACCATATCAAGGGTCCTCACAAACTTACCTCATCCCCACTGGCATTAAATGTCTCCTCTCACATGAAATATCTTATTGATATTTTATTCTCGCAAAAGTGCACTTTTATCACAGTGCAATCGCTCCTTGAAAACGGGATTTTACTGCGGGTAGTGGAGTGGTGGCATTAAATGTGGAGATTCAAAACGTTTTCATAAACTGACTCTACAAATTCCCATTTATGCACATTTTACCCCTCTCACCACTCTATAAATACCCTCTTCTAAACTAAACAAACACACACAAATTATTTTCTGCAACAGAACTCTGTCAAAATCCTTTCTCAAACCAATTTTTTTTATGTGTGCTCAAAAACTCTTCAAACCTTCCTTTGAAAAACCCTCTTTGTAAACATTTACAAAAGTTTTTCATCACAAACTTGAGAAAACTAAAAACTCTTTGATTTTTCTAGCTAAAATACCTTTTTATAAACCCTAAAATCCTTTTAATGGAAATGGCTAGAACACAATCTCTCCAGGTTTGCTTCTCGATTGGGTAGGGATCTTACAAATGTTGAATTTAAAACAAATAATGTCATAGGCAATTTTGAATACCACAACTGTCCCACTACAAAGACATTATGAAATTTTTATTTAATCGCCCACTAAAAAGCGGCCTTTGTGAAATGTCCTCAATTATGTACCAAAACCTCCTCGGGGAGTTTGGGCTCTACTACTGACCTATGACCGACACCTCAACTAATGAGACCGACCTACAACCTCTCGTGGAGTATCTCATTAAGTTCGGTCTTTTCAATGAGGGATACCACTAACCCCGGATTATAAAACTTTTGCACTTCAACAGGTTAGATTACAACAATGGAGTCTATGTTGCCCATCCCAGACCCTCGACGATTAAGGATGGGTTAAAACAAATTGCCTTAGATCCAAACTTTTGGACAGAACCCCGATCACCAAGAATTCATTTCACGTGGCTTGGAGGATCCTGTTTCACTTTTGTGATTCGTGTCCTCGGCGGAATCACTAAATCCACCGAACAAGTTAATTCTATTCATTGACGATGGCTCACCTCGATGAATGGGGTCACTTTGTCGACATGGGAGAGATCATTTACAAAGTGATCTTGTAACTGCTCTTGAGCAAAACTAGGGCGAAATCGTTTCGTACCCTAGGTTTGTCTCATGTGCTTTGCAAGGTTACTGGTTGTAATTATCCTCGGGAGTACAAACATACCGCTTACCTAGTACCACGAGTCAATCTAATTTTCAAAAGGACCCATCCCAAGTCAACGATATTGTATTGACGGCCCATAGTTCTTTGTAAACAACCGGAGGGATTCGGTGTCTCCTAACCCCGCTCCTAAAAGAGAAAAAGGAAGTCTCAGACCGGGACTAAGACCAAACCCAAGTCTCGGGGCCTTGAGGCTTGGGAACACAGCAAAAGGCAAAGAAAACCCAAGACGATTTTTCACCCACCGGAGACCAAGCAACATCCACCTGAGGACAACGAAGGACACCGATAAATCACAATCGGTGCCCTTGGTCCAAACTACTACTCCCAAGATCCGGAGGAAACAAACAACCCGGCTGGTAGGGGCGCCTTCCACAACGCCCAAAGTGATGACATTAGCAAATCAAAGCCTTTGTCCGAGGGCACACCGAATGATCCCAAAGACTCGGAGGAACCAAACAACCCACGATAGGGATATCACCTTCACGACTCGCTAAAGGCCTTTGGAAAAACCCATCGCTGTCTCGGGGTCTTAGGGGACAAAGACTCGGAGGGAAAGGAACAAGCCGCGATACGGAACCCAAAACCAATCGACTCGAGATGGCACCGGAAAATCCCACGAGCGTCGAGGGGTCAACGGGGACAAAGACTCGGAGGGATTAATACCACCCGTTGATATGGAACCCATCACCAACCCCTTGTTGATCGGCTACGATGTTCTTGGGATACTATTTTCAAGATGAACTTCTCGACAGTGATGATGAAATATTATCGGCGGGGAAGAAGTGGATCTTGAGGTTCAATTTGAACAAGGACCTCACTGATCCATAGGAGCATCTTGAATCACCATTCCACTGACAACAATGACCAAGCTCTCTTCCTCCACTAATGAATTCAAAAGATTTGATAATGTTCTTCCACTCACGAGAGGCAGCTTGTTCGATGGATCACCAAAGCTTCAAGGAAGCTATACTGCAGGGTCACCACACATTGTGGAACAACACACCGAGGTCGGTGCCGCTTATGCGATCCGAAAGTCGAGGTACAAGCTTTTGATGAAAACGTTCATGAGCACAGGATCGATGTATGACACTCTTCACGGCATCGGATGACAACTTGCCAACTTTCTCGTGCACCTTCAGGTGTAGGAACAAAGATAGATGAAATCGTGAATTTGTCAAAGACCCCCAATCAACTCTAAAGTCTCAAGGCTACCGAGGCTTACATAAAACAATCCTCCAACCTCACCGAATCGATCGAAATGCTCAAATCGCAAATGTTCGTGGTCTTCAATCTTCACCCGCCTCTTCAAGCTACATTGGGCTCTGTGAATACTGGTGGCAACTTTGGCTCAAGCATCTTCTTCCTTGTCCGGAATCTCGGACCCGAATGACCGCTGGAAGTATCTCGAGCAAATTTGGAAACAAAAGTCACCGGTATTCAAACAGACACTTCGCAGACATCAAGGCCATGATCATTGAAATCTATCAGGGCTTTCAAGGGTCAAGCAGCCCCATCCCCTCAAGACTCCATTACAACTCTTGCCCTCACTGACGCTCGGCAATAGTTGAGGGGAGAATCTTCAAGAAACTCCTCTTCACCGAGGGGAGCCAACACCACCAAGATCTCAAGTCGTACCAATCTCATCACCACCATCCCAGCATAGCACTAATCTCATCAGCATACCACCAACATCTTCAACAATAACAACATTGATGATAATCACACCAAGAATAACAACAACACCACCCCTCGGTAGCAACATCATCTTCCTCGGGCCGGGACAAAGGAAAAGGCATAATGACGAAACCACCGAGCCTCGAGAAGACACCCTTTAAGATCGGAACACAGAGTACCGCTCACACCACAACAACTAAGTTCATACCATGCTAAGGAGGAAAGGAGAAAGAAACTTCTTGAAGAGGAAAGAAAAGCAGAGAAGCACCGTACAAGTAGTTGTTGAGGAAGCTAAAACATTGGAATAGATGCTAAGAAGCTTGAAAAGGTCGTCAGCAGATGAAGTTCAAGGATGCTCAGCAAAAAAATGGTGAAATGAAAAGCAGCTTGGAAGAAAAGAACAAAAGAACTGCAGACCATCGGAAAGCAAGAATTGACCATTATAATTGGACAATGTCAAGCGTAAGACCGCTCGAAAGATCATCGATGTCAAAATCATCCCCGGATCCAAACCACCGCAATGAACGTCTACGAGGGGGATGATAAAGACATTTCGAGGTCCATGATCCTCTAAAATTCAACGACTTTGGGATCACCGAACTCGATGAACTCGGTCCAATAATAGAAAAGAAGCAAAATGTGGTGGTTAAGGAGTGATGAAGATGCTCAAGAAAAGATATGAAAGATCGAGGGATGCACCAAGATAACTGGGATTCACCCCTTTAATCGCACCTCAAGGATCTCAACCACAATCATCCACTGGAAAAAGGAAAAGAGTTGAGTTCCACCGAGATTAAAGTGCACGGACTAGAATGCAACAGGTTGCTCAAGGTGTGAAATTGTGAACTGTCGGTAATTGAAAAGCACGAAGAGGGCTATTCCACATTGATGTCTATGGAAACCCGGCATTTCAAAGATGGAGTGACATTGATCGAGCGGTGTGGTGCAATGCTAAGCTACATACCAGTGGCCTCTCAAATTCAAACTCCGCAAACGTCAGGGTTCTGTGCTCACCAAGAAAGTAAAGCATGAAGCAGCGGGATCCATCTTAATCGACATCATTTTCATTATCTTTTGTACTAGTGATAGGAACCTTGTAATTTGATCAATAAACGATGTATGTTTTGTTAAAATATTCAATGTTCCTTATTGTATTCATTAGTACATTCGGTGTAAGAAGAAGTCATTTGCTCACTTACATCGATCAAACACTTAGGCTATTTGTATATCCAAATAGGGGAGACTGTTGGGTTCGATAAATACCCAAACCCCTTAATCTAGGATTTGAATAGAAAATAACCTAAGTGCTTAGACAGTTAAACACTAACAGTCACCGAGTGCATAGTCTCGGTGAGCCATCTTCAGACGCCAAGAAGAGACATAGAAGAAGTCTCCACCCGAAGGCGGAACTTAAAGGGTGAAGACTAAGTCAAGAAGAAGATGGTGGATTCGATAAGTGATGACAATAACTTATCGAATCCTCAAACTTCTCTCCAACTACAAACACCGAAGACAAACCAAATCAAGATCAAGACTATGAAGATCAAGAATGGGCGACAAAACGGTTATGCTTGAAGCGATAAAGACGGAGTACTTATCTTCAAGAAGTCAACCTTCCTAAAAGGCTCAACATCAAGATCTTGACATGAAGAAAGTGACTTGGTCCCTTTACCTAATATAGTCTTTGTAAACATAGACAAAATACATCAAGATTTTGTCTTCTCGCATATATTGTCGGTTTGTCACTTAGGAAAGAGTTAAAACTCACACGTGTATAAATAGCATAAGAGATGGAGTGAAAGGTTAAGCTTGTGAATTGTAAAACACACATACACGCAATCCATCTTTCACTCCTCCAAATACAACTTAATCCACGAGATAGCTCGGTGGGTACTTGTTGTTGTGCTCGGACTTCAGCCGAGCTTAGAGAGGAGTTGCAAACACTTTGTCATTTCAATCCCTAGTCTTGTTCGCAAGTACTAGAGTAACGTATTTCGTGATTCATTTCTAATAAGAATATGACGTTGAAAATTACTCTTGTGTTTTATTTATATCTTTTCAGTCATTGATTCACTAGTAGTCTTGTTTACTTTACTTAAACTGTTTAAATACATTAGTGAATAGGGAAAAACAAAGTTAAACAATAAAATTCTAAAAAGTCAAAGTGGACACTTAATATGGGAGGGAGGAGTATATTTCATGATTTGTATTCATGTGATTTACATAAACAATACAATAGTTTATAAGGATAGGTTATAAAGACCCTCTTAAAACATCATTTGTACTTGTTGGGTCGATTCAATGCCCAAGTCCTTTTAAGAAAAGATTTGATGAACAGTCACCAAAGATTCATTCATAAGATATTCCGCATAGTCTGAAGAAGTAAAGACTCATCGTTATCTGAGGCGGAGCTCAGAGACTGAAGATAGGAATCAAGACCTGAATGATGGAGTCAGAGAGTGATGGCAATATCTCTCTAACTCCCTGATATCTACCTAACCAATAATACTTTGATTGGCGACTTAGTTACTCTTTTTAGCAACTAAGGCTTTGAAGAATGAGCGAGAAACTTCTTAGGAAGATAAGTTATCAAAGATCTTATCAAAGGTCTAGAAGTACTTAAGTACAAACAGTTACGCCGAAAGTAGGTTTTACAACTGTAATTAGGAATATAAGCAAATCCTTACAACTCCTGAAGAAGCTGATAAATTCTTAGATGAATCTAATAGAAAACCAGAAACACAAAAGTCTGAAAATCTAATCAGACTCATTGTTGCCAGAGAAACCAACCAACCTGAACTTGATGATAGAACTATCAGACAATACAAGAATCTTCAGGAAAGGACTCTACAAGAACTCAAGGCAACAAGAGAACAAACAGTGAAAGAGTACTACATCAGGCTTGCCTATGTAGATGTGAAGGTGTTATCACCAACATCAAAATTGACACTTCAACCACTCCTCCCACAATTACTCTTATCAGAGATAATGATTTGGGAAGGTCTAAAACCTTTCCTAACTTCAAATTCAATTTGCTGGGTGTAAAGGAATGGGAAATGATGTTCCCTATCTTGCAAAACAAAAGGGAATGGCTGCCAAAAGACTTCTTAAAATTTTGGAAACCAGATTCAGAGAATTAAGGGAAATTGGAAAATCACTTAATGCTGAGCCTCTGAAACCCATTGAAGATATTCCTGGATCCAAGAAGAGTAAAAGGAAGATAGAGTCAGAACTAGAACAATTCGTTGCTGGAATTCATTGTAACTGGACTCTACCTCAAGGGGTCAATTTCGTTGATGGGCTAGTCATAGAACAACCTGACCAAGGCATATTCTTCTATGACATCAATAGGGATCCTGCCTTCTAAAGAGTGTCTGATATCCAAATCTATCTAACTAAGACTCTAGTGTTCTTCAGGAACAAAGCTCTATGCCATCACACACCTGAGAATGAAAAATTTATAGAATTTGTAGACTCTTTGATTAATGAAAGACCAGACAAAGACAAGCACTCTATGAAGAAAGTAAAAATGGAGGAACTAGGATATGAGTTTCAATGAAAAAGATAGATATAGTTTGATACTTCTTGTAAGAACAGTTGTAATGCTCCTTGAATGAATGATATATAAATATATATATATATATATATATATATATATATATATATATATATATATATATATATATATATATGTGTGTGTGTGTGTGTGTGTGTGTGTGTGTGTGTGTGTGTGTGTGTGTGCGTGCGTGCGTGCGTGCGTGTGTGTGTGTGTGTGTGTGTGTGTCTTTATATTCTAGATTACAGTCCTACATGATCGGTTTTAAGAAGATGTTGTATTTGCTCACTTACACTGAAAAACACTTAAGCTATTTTTCTATCCAAATAGGGGGAGATTGTTGGGTCGATTCAGAGCTCAAATCCTCTAAAGAGTATTTGAATGAAGAAACATCCTAAGTGTATTCTGTCTCTGATGAACAGTCACTAGAGAGTCATTCACAAGTTTTTCCTCAGAGTCCGAAGAAGTAAAGACTCATCATTATCTGAGGCGGGGCTCATAGACTAAAGATAGGAATCAAGACCTGAATGATGGAGTAATAGAGTGATGACAATATCTCTCTGACTCCCTGAGATCTTCCTAACCAATACTTTGATTGAAGACTTAGTTACTCTTTGTACTAAGGCTTTGAAGAATGGGCGAGAAACTTCTTGAGAGGATAAGTTATCAAAAATCTTATCAAATGTCAAGAAGTACTTAAGTACAAACAGTTACGCCGAAAGTAGGTTTTACAACTGTAACCACGAATAGAACCAAAACGATTTGGTTTTTAGCCTGTCCAAATAGCAAGTTTCTTCTATCTCGTGAATATCCATAAACATATCCGCCTATTAATAGATCAATGTAAAGAGAATGGATTAAGCTCTCTTATTACATTGTAACCACATTTTCAAGAGCTCAATCACTTCTCAAAAGTAGAAGTCCTAGAGAAATACTATATTGGTTAGCATAATTTTTACTTAAACACCCAACATAGGTTCGGTGTTTAAGTTTAGGAAGAAGATCACAAACACACTTGTCATTCAATCCCAAGTGTTGTTCCGCAAACACTTGGGGTATAATTCTTTGATTTATATCAATAAAAAATTAAACATTGGAAAAAAACTTAAGTCTTAAATTTGTTATATCTTTATTAAAGTTTTTTTTCTTTCTCTTCATTACATCATTATTAAGCATGAAACTTGGTTAGATTAACTTTCTAGTTAAACTAGCCTTGTAAAGGAACAATAGTACCCTCTTTTGTTTTTTCAAATTTTATTTTATTTTATAATTTTATTTTTATTATAAAACTACAAAACTAAAAGTACGGAACAGAAAATATAAAGTTTAACACATCAAAATAATTAAACTTACAAAAAATACAAAACAAAAACTCATAAAAAAATGTATTTTACTGTTAACAAAAAAGTCAAAAAGAAAATATTTTGTACTTTTGAGTATTTTTTAATGGACCAAAGGTACCAATAGCACTATCCTAATTTATATTGTAATTTCAAAATATCAGTTCCCTCTTTATCATCACTGAAAAATAGATAATTAGACGAAGTCAAGGTAATAAACAAGTATAAATTACAATGAAAGTCAAGATGTAACATACTTAATCAAAACAAAATGATTATGTCACAGTTATAGCAAACGGAAAAAAGGTGGGTAGTTTAGCTTTGTTAACCAAACTAGGTAAGTATTGGCGTGAATCACTGAATCTTATACTACACACCAAAATGAGCATAAATGCAACAATTACACAATAGTCAAAATTCTAGACTTTTGTTGGAAAAATTTGTCAAAAAGTTCCACTTTTATTAATTTGACACAACAAAAAGCTAACCACCCTATTTACCTTGAAACAAGCATTTGATGACACTTTTTCAAAATGATTTTACACTCCACCACACTGTCATATTAAACTCTTTTACCTTCACAATAAAGAGATAAAATCACCAAAACATAACACAATATCATTTTCAAATAGTACACAATGCATTAAAAGCTGTACCTTAACCTGAATTTAAATACTTTGGACCTAGAGTATGACAAGTTCAATTAACACACCACCTACTCCTCAAACAGAACATTTTATGTAGGTGCATATGCATTCACTCACTAAAAAACAGAAACACAAGTTCTATCTTCACAACAAAAAACTTTTTACTTTTGAGACTTTGGTTATTTCTTTCTTTCACACTTTGTAGTTGTATCCTCCTCCTTTTTCTTCTTTGGTTTTTTGCTTATTTTTCATTTCCATCTTTGGATTTCTTGCAACTCTTTCTATATTTCTTGCCAGAATACATCATGGTTTGTGCCAGATTGTTGTATTATATTTGATTCCATTATATATCTCACTTTCAACACAAGAAAAAAAACACACATTCTGCTTTTAAGGTAACAAATCTCTTTATTTCAATATCAGTAATGATTTTCAATGCTTAATTATTATGGAAATATGTTTTTTCATGCTTGCTTTGAATGGAAACGTGAGTAATATTTGAATATCTCGAATAGGTATCTCTGTTTTTTAATTATTTCTACAAAAACTTGATTTAAAGAAGGCGTTTAAATAAGTTATTTGGTTTCAAAATTTAAGTTTCACTTGATTATTAAATTTAGCTGTTTTGAATGGAGTAAATTACTAGGGTCTTTTGAGATAGTATAAATGTTATTTAAATTCTCTAGTTTTGCATTGATTCAAGAATCTTGATATGAAATGTATATAATAAGGGAGGCTGTGAGTATTAAGCATTACTTTTTTGTGTTTCAGTTATAAAAGGTTGGATCTTTATTATGTCTTTCAAGATCTTATATATGAATCTGTTCTTTCTGTGATTCTGTCCTAAAGCTGTGATTTTTTAGTTTATTTGTGATACTCCCATTAGTGGATTCAACTCTGTCAAATTACTAATGCTTAATTGGGTAGTTTTGATTAAAAAATTCATAAAATTATATGAATTTCATGATGTGATAGATGTAGTCTTTGTCTAGATTTGATAAATAATATTTCATTTTGGGTACCAATTATATTTGGATTTAAGATCTTTGTAGCATGTTGAAAACATAGGTCAAGATTGGACCTTTTTGACTTTATGATAATTAAAAATAACTTTCATGATTACTTGTTTGCTATTACACTGTCAATGTTACAAAAAATTTAAAAAACCTTCTTTATCCACATAATGTAGACCAAAAGCTTCTCATTTTACTCAAACAGGTTACTCTAGTGCATGAAATATTTTAATGTTACTTATATTGTTATGAAAAGACATGAACTACCGATGTTAAAACATGTTTATAGTGTCACAACAGAATAATGCTCAGTTGAAAAAGCTAGAAACTTGACTCTGAATTTTCTGTCTTAGACATACAACCATTTAGTGAGTTGATTTTGTTTTACTATTTGATGAAATTAGGAACTAAAATGGAAGGAGGGGTGAATTTGAGGAACTGGGCAGATCTATTGCCCGATGCACTTGGTTTGATCTTTAGCCACTTATCACTTCAAGAAACACTAACAATTGTTCCAAGAGTCTGCAAATCATGGAACCAAGCAGTCTTGGGCCCTTACTGTTGGCAAAAGATCAACATTCTTGACTGGAGTTATCGGTCGAATCCCGAGCACATTGACCAAATGCTTCGACTCCTGGTTACAAGAAGTGGTGGCGCCTTCCGAGAGATAACTGTCTCCGGCATCCTGAATGATCTGACCTTCTTATTTCTTGCAGATCAGTAAGTTACTTAAGCTCTCTTCTAACAGTTTATATTTTAAAAGATCGTTGAATTTGCGTTTTGAATGTGATTATCTTTTATCATATCTAGTGTTCGCGTATATGCTTCTGCTTATAGTTATATTATTATTGAGGGGGTGGTTTGGATTACTTATTTAAAAGGGCTGCCTAAAAAAATGAAGATACCAACCGCATATGTTCAAATTAATATATACTTTAAAATAAGTTGATAAGCACTATCAATCCAAAAATTAAACACACAATAAGAGATAAGCACATAATAAACAATCCAACACCCTTTGAGAGTCAAATAAGTAGTTTGAATGGTTGAATTTAATACCAGCAATAACAAAGTTGATTACCTACAATAGAGAATTTATTAGAATCACTTTTTACCCTTGTTTCACTTAGAAGTGATTGTTAAAACTTTGAACAAACATCACTATGTATGCTGCATCACGTATTACACTTGATCAGTGATTCTGATTAGTCTCATTTGCTAATTTTCCTTGTTTTGCTTGAATTTTGGGGCACCCCTTTTGGCTATGCTAGTGCAAGATCCCTACATACATTGCAGATTCCAAGATGTAACATCAGTGATACTATCGTGGAACAATTATCAACCAAGCTTTCCGCTGTCACATTCATGGACTTAAGCTACTGCTGCAAGATCAGCGCTCGTGCATTATCCGCGGTAGGAAAGTCTTGCAAGGCACTTGTTGGGTTTCGCCGTAACATGCACCCTATAGACATAAAAGAAAGGCGACCACAGGCAGAGGAAGCATTGGCGATTGCTGCCACCATGCCCAAGTTAAAGCACCTTGAATTGGCGTATAATTGTATAGACACCAAGAGTGTCGTGGAGATCATTGAGAGGTGCACTGAACTCGAGTGTTTGGATATTAGGGGGTGTTGGGATGTGAAATTTGAGGAAGATTGGCTTGAAAAGAGGGCTCCAATGGTTAAGGTGTTGGGACCAAATATTGTTGATCAGTTCGAGGGGCATAGTTGCTCAGATTATTCGGATACTGACTCATTGTATGATTATGAAAGCTTGGATGATGCATTATGGGATGATGACGACGATGAGGATGAGGATGATGAAGTTAGGATTGGAGGAAGGTTAGAACTTAGGTTTTATGAAAGGTTTGGTGAGAACTATTCCAATGGTTGGGCTTAAGGGATTTAGGAAAACGAAATATTACATCCTCCTAAACTTCATCTTCACTAATATTTGGAATAAAAGTTAACGCCACTTTTAGTCCAAATGTTTATTTAGAAGATTTTTAGAAGGAAATAATGTTTTACTTAATTTGGGAAACTACTTGTTTCTTAGGACTTGAAAAGGGTTCTTTCTTGTATGTAAGAATCTATTATGAATGTTGCTTTTAAGTTTGTTTGTCTATCTGCTGCTTTGCATTGTGAAAACTTATTTGCTAGAGTCGAAGTGACTCTATCCCGAATATATTATGTTGTGTCGTAGGTTATGCTTTGAAATTTGTATATCATATTCGTTTCTCTAGCTGTAAGTACTTGAATTGCCTCCAACTGTTCCATTTTGAAATCATTTCCCTGAAGCTAGAATGGCTTCGTCTGTTGTTGGAATGCTTAAACATGCTTTGAATATGGTAATGTGACATTGGTTTGCCCATCATGCTTCATAATGTGCAAGTGCTAATTCGTTTATCAAGTGTTATACTAGAGACATGGTAATCTTGATAGGAAAGAAGATAGAGGCATTTTTTTCAAATACTGATTAGGTGATAATTCTACATTAAATTGCACATCATGTTTTGTAAAATGCAAGTGCTAATTCGTTTTTCTAGTGCTATAGACACATGATACGAATCATGTTATCTCGACTATAGTACCTTATCTGCATAAAAGCTGTACTTCCTTGCTTGCTCTTAAACAACCCTAGTCCTTTCATTAGGAAAGCAAGTAATGACATATTCTGTTTTAGGCCCGTGTATTCACAGATGTACAGCAATTTTAAGAATCAAAGTGACCCCAATCTAGGGTAATAAATGCTTCAATAATTTGCACATTGTGCATGTTGAGTTGTTCCTTGCTCTAGCTTTGTTTTGGATGTTTTAGCTACATCTTTTCTCTAGGGCTAGAATGGTACACTGGTACAGTGACTTGAAGTATTACTAGATTAAAAGCAAATGACCTAAGAAATGTACAGTTACACGGTGCATAAATATGTGAGATTTTCATTGGTCCATTGAACTCATTCAAGTATAAGAGCATCGGGTGTCATGGGTTCACCATTTCTCTTCATTTCGTACCACACGCCACATCACCTCCACATCACTCCAACACACTAACAAAAAATACCCTCAATCACAACATACTACTTTCTTCACCCCACCCACTATCATTTTATTTATTTTCCAAACAAAATTAAATTCATTTTATTCATATAAAATAACAATACAACTACAATACGTAAAAAAAAAAAAAAAAAAAAAAAAAACGATAAATTTAAAAACATACGGAAAATAAAAAGCATACGAAACTTAAATAATACAACTTCATTTGTAGTATTTAGCTACCAACTCGCCTTGCTTCTTCGAGGATCGATCTTTTGGCTCCTGAATGTTCAATATCGTGCATGAGAAACTCCATTTCTCAAGCACTCTTGCTCGACTTTTCTCTCGCAATCTTCGCCTCGTACACTTGTCGCGCTCCGTCAACTTTACGCTTATACTCTTGAGCTAAAGCTTCCGATAGCATCCGATTGACTCCCGGTGCTCGTTGACGACTCCACCGATCTAGATTTTTTGTCGGACGAGGCTTGCCTTTTGGACGAGCTCTAGGATCGGGGCCGAATAATTCGCCATAGTATCTTCATTGATCCTCCCAAGCGTCCCATTTGGGATATTGTCGCAAGACCTTCCATGCCGAAACCATAGTAAACTGCTTTCCCGTCCCATTTTGAAAGCAAGTCTTGCATTCTCAATGTGATCGACATCATTTTCCCGGATTTACGCGCAAATGCTTGTAAAACCCATTAAACTTTTGGCAATCACCGCTTATCCGAGTCCATTTTCCCGCACATACTTTTTGTATGATTCGCTCGACTACGAGCCTTGAAGTCCTCCTAATCGAGTCCAAAACGCATCGCTTAGTCGGTCATTACGGATAGCGGCGTTTTGGGATACCTCGACCCAACACTCGGCTAATATTTTTCCTCTTGGCTTGACCAACGAATGGTGGTTCGACTCTTCATCGTCCTCATCCTCTCGTCCGCGTCCCAAGTTCACAACGGCCTTTTTTTTCTTCTTTGTCGTTTTGGCGGTTTCTTTCCTTGTCGACGTTCTTCACGTGTTTTGTGGTGGTTGAGGTACTTTGAATTGTGATTCAACGTAATGTTGTTGTGATGGATAGAATTGCGTTGGTGGTTGTTGTGATTTAATAGAATTGCGTTGGTGGTTGTTGTTACGGATAAAATTGCGATTGTGATGGTTGTGACGGATAAAATTGCGGTGGTGATTGATAAAATTGCGGTGGTGATGCTCTTGGATATTGAAAAGCTTGAAATCCGACTTGCGCAGAATTCTGTGAGCTTTGAGACGATGGGGTGGACGGGTTTGACGAAGACGAGTTAAGTAGATTCGTAAACGACATCTCGTTGGGATCTTGGGACATTTTTGGTTGTGGATTAATATGATGAAGATAATATTTTTTTGGTTATGAATGTGAAGTGTGAATGTTTTTATAAAATATGGGTATTATTTATAGAGTAAAGGGGGTAAAATATTTGGTTTGAAAAAGAAAAAAAAAAAAGAACCGTTGCATATTAAACGGTAACATTTAAACGGGTAGAATTTGAAATACTTTTGTCGTATTCGTTTCGTTGCAACGGCGAGAGTTAAATCGGCGAGGGTGCATTGTGTCACGGCGAGAAACGAAACGGACCGGCGAGTGTCCACGTAGGAAACGAAATTGCCCGGCGAATCCCATACCCCATGCTCTAAAAGCATTATATTAGGTGTGGTGAAGAGGCATCCCCTCTTCATCACCTCCCACGTCACCTCCACATCATCATAACAAACCTCCACAACCACAACTAACCCTCTCTCACTCACAACAAACCTCAATCTCTTCATTTGGGGATCACCATTACAACTTTTTTTTTTTTTTTTTCAAATTTCCAAATAAACTAAATTTATTTATTAAAATAAAATACAATACAATATACTTAAAAAAAAGTTATAAATTAAAAAAAAAAAAAAAAAAAAAAAAAAAAATGTAAAACGTTATCATCAACACACCAATAAAAATAAAAAATAAAATACAAAAAAAAACTTCTTCCCTAAAACCTCACACAATCACACACACAAACACACACTACAAACACACACAACAAACACACACTTGAACAAAAAAGTTTGGTTTGTGCTTGTGTCAGAGGAGAGAGACTTGTTGTGCAGACGAAGAGCAAGACCACGGCAAGCGACGGCGAGGGTCCACATCGGACGACGAGCTTGCATAACGTGACCACATCTAATGCTCTAATAAGTAATGTAATTTCTACCTGGATTAGTCTATAAATTATAAGGGTAAATTGTAAAAAAAAATGTAACATAAAATAGATACAATAAGGGTTATTTAATAGTTTCTCACTATCAAAAAGAATCGAAAAATCAATTTTATGAAAAAGGAGTATATAGTATTTAAAATGTGGTATTTAAGGGTATCTTAACCTAAAGAGTGTTTAATTTGTGTTATTTAAGGTTTGAGATCGTGTCGCTACTTTTCTTACAATCTATTTATACCCTATTTAAAATACAAGTATACTAAACACACTCAATCTTTTATATATTTATTTATATAATAAAATAATTACATTATTTCGGAGTGATTTTTTTAATTTATTCTTATTAAAAAAACAATTGGGCAAATATGATAGCTCAATTTCGCCATTTAAGCAAAATCGTGTGATGTGATTGGTTAATAAAAGTCTAAATTAAATTGATTTTGGTCAAACTATAATAAATTTGGTGGAGAAATTTGGTTGATAAAAAAAAACATATAAAAATATAGGTGTCAAATTTGTGAAAACAAAAACTTAAAAAAAGATGAGGTAATTAATAAAACTTTAGTGGTTGAATATTTAAAAATTATATAAAGTTAAGTGTAATATTATAAGTCTTCATGTTTTTTAATAACTTTAGATTATAAACAAATACCCCCTTATATTTTATACTCTTTATAATTTACATATTAAAAAATACAATGTATATGTTGTTTTAAAATAACAACATATAAATTTGTATAAGATTATAAGTATCAATTTTTTTACTATATACGTTCAATAAGGACTCATTTATTTCATTTTTAAAAGTTTAACTTATGTGGACACGAGTTTACATTTTAAACACGGCTAAATTACTGAAAATGGGAATATAATTATCAAATTGTAATCACGGGTTACTTTAATATAAAAATAAATACACTCGATTGTACTTATAACAATGACTCATGTAATTCTTATTTATTTATATAAGGATATCTTGAAAAACATTTTTAAAAAACTTTGAGGAGTATACTTTAACTTTATTAACGCTCATTATGTGTTATTAAACTTGTATCATGTGTACAACATAATATCAATAGTGAAATTTAAATAACAACATCAAAATCTTTGTTAGCTTAATAAAATTAAATCTTGATTTACCTAACAGAAATTTTTACAAATATTTTACCAAATTTTAATGGATATTAATGTATAATGAAAAACTCGTGCATAAGTATTAGTTGTACTTATATCACAATTTTCATGGACAAATTCTTATATGTGTATATACGACCTAAAATGTCAAAATAAATTTGATTTATGTGTAAACTTCGTGCGTGCACGAAACTTATAACTATATAATTGTATGCAATTACCTTTAAAGACACAATATTCAATATTAATACAAAATATTTTTTTTGTCAAAACCCCGTACGTGCACGGGTATTATAACTATTAAAATACAATCATCATTTCATTTCGTTCAGTCGTCACCACCATCAAATCACCCATTTTTTTTACCCGATTACTAGTGGCTTTTCCTTCATATAATGGAACAAAATTTGAGATACAAGACATAGGGTGCATTTCAAAGTATTTACGAGTGGCATGAATACATGATTTTAATGCTCGTTTGACAAGAACCAAAGAGTTTTATTATTTTTCATTTTGCACTTATTATTATTATTATTATTATTATTATTATTATTATTATTATTATTATTATTATTATTATTATTATTATTATTATTATTATTATTTTTTTTTTTTTTTTTTATTATTATTCATCACTTTATTAAAACTCATAGGATTTTACAAGAAATTAGTGGGAGCCAGAAACCAACCTGCCCCCACACCTCTGGAATAAAGAAACCAATCCTATTAAAATATGAACTGCAAGACGCGCCTCCAACGCTCTTGAAATCATAGAGAATCGCTCTAATCTGTCAAGTAAGGTTATCGCATCCTTCTCAAGTTCCCCAAAAGAAGAAAAAGAAAGGGAGAAACCCATATCCAATATCCGCACATTTGGCATCGTGCTTGACACGCTTTACGCTATGCGGCATCAATAACCGCACGCGGCATAAAATCGGTCATCCCAGATTACGTCTGCGGCGACGATCCCGTAAGATCAACACATACATCACGCCCACTATCCCAAGAGTAAAGTAACATATCGGTAGGTCGCGAGGATCCGCCCCTATCTCCATGAAGCCCAATGTCTACCTCCTTACGAAATAAATACCGGATCGAGAACAAATATCAACAAGGACATCACGCACAAGGTTATGCCGATGTTTAATGCCAACAATACCAGACACGAAATAGCGTGATCCCCATAAATGTCACCAAGAAATACCTTAGAACAGCCGAACACGGTGCCGAGCGGTGAAAGAGGAACACCCAATCGATAGCACACACACACAACGATAAGCCTCGGCATTCATAGTTTGTCCCAATCCGGATATCGGAGCCACCCTAAGCCAATCAAGTATGATCCTCCTTTAGTGAACCCCATAACGCCATCTCGTCGGGAGAAAGATGGAATGTAGATTCAACAGTTTGGGTAACCCGACCGAAATATATATCCGCCAATTTCTTCATAAGTTTGGGGCGCGACTCGCTAGGGTTACTCAAAAGGTCAATATCCATATTCACATTAAAAGTACATAGAGCATCATCAAAAGAAGGACCGGTGGTTACAATACGAACTATGGAGAAGCTTGGTTCAGAGGCTAGCGATTGAAGTCTAGAAGCAAGGAAAGCATAATTCAAGACATCACTGCAGAATATACACCAAGCCCCCAAAGCAAAGGGTAGGGTGGCGAGTCTCCATTGCCAATCACCAAAACCCGCCCGAGCGGTGACAATACGCCCAAGGAAGAACGAAGAGCCACATCAAAGAAACTGAGAGCACACTCAAAGACCCGGGGAACATGCGCATAGAAAAATATAACTTGAAATACCAAAGACATGCGCGGAGTAGCAAAGAACTCAAGACTGAGGGTCATTAAGTTTGGCAACAAGACCCATAAGCTCAATAGTTTTAGAAACCCTTTTCGAACAAGCTTACTACCAAACTCAAAATCCACACTAACAGTCCACCCAATAATTTAACACCGTGTGGCGAGAAATATTAGGGGAAAACACCGCAAATCTCGCCTGGGTCCTCCCCGGCCAAAAACTTCGCTTTATCAACATTGAGGTGTAAGTCACGACAAGGTCCATCCGTCATAATCAACTCTAAAACCTTACCCACAACCAAGGTATCACCAATAATAGTGCCATCATCCGATACCATGCTTGAAAGGAAAGGTCAAAGAATCTCTAATCTTACATGCCGGGGATGCAACACTAAAGCAAAAAGAAGAGGCCCAAGCGGATCACCTTGTTGCACACCTTGATGAGACCAAAGAGTATGCTCACCATAATATAATCTGGCAGGATCGAGTAATGAATTCCACCCATCGCGAATAGCCGGAAATGAAGCCGAACCTCATGTAACATAACACCGATCCACCATGTTGAAGGCGTTTTAAAATCAACCAACAACATAGATGGATCAACATCACCCCACGGTCCTCAACCAACCGATTCACAAAGATGAAGAATAGCCTCCCTCCCTAAGACCCCAACACCAAATTGTAAATCATCTAAATAATCATTCAAGAGTGTCCAATCATGGAAGTACAAACCTTGGAAACTAAACGCCCAAACAGGTCCCAACAAAGATAGGACGGATACCCCTCCCGGTTTGACTAAGGGTGTGAGAGAGCACTAGCAATGTACTCACCCAGGCGCCTCGGCATTTACCAACAAGAAAAAGGTTTACCACTTGGGTAATAGAAGCGACCAACTCATCAGAAATAGCCACAGCAGCACCATTTAAACAATCCAAAAGGTGTTGGGCACGCAACCCATCCCGCCCACAAGAAGTACCACGAGGAAAACTCTTGATCATGTCAAGAACCGTAGAAGGAGATGCTGTAAGGTGATGATGATCAATAGGTATATCAGGAAAAAGAGGAGCAGACTGAAAAGGGTGCTTAGCTTTTAAGTCCTCGAGTAGAAACATCATACGGTGCAATACCGTAAGACGAAAGAACTCGACCCTTGGTACCGTATAATGGCCATCACAAATCTTCCTCTTACATTGCTTGACATTACGATCACCCAAATCCAAGCTATCATCATCAATATTAGACCATAATGGAGAAGGTTCGCTAAAACCTCACGCACAACCCCGCAAACCGCCACAGGGTACCCCATGCATGAATAGCATTAACAATATACTCTTCCTGGAGTTGACGCTTAGTGATCGACCTACCTTCTTGACTACTCCTCGGGCAAAAGGTAGGCAATTTCCTACATTTCCTACATTACAATGTAGGCAATTTCCTACATTTCCTTTGAAAAAAAGGTAGGGACAGGGGAAAAACATGTATCAGAAACTTACCGCAGGGACATAACTGTACATTTTTAAAACTTTTTTCAAAAGAAATGTAGGGAATTGCCTACATTGTAATGTAGGTATGATTTCCTCTATTATTATTATTATTATTATTATTTTTCTAAAGCTCCATGAAATAGCATTTAGAAGTATTGAATATTTATGAGCTTTTTACACATTATGATTACATCTATATTACCAAACGTTTTTATAAAACAAAAATAAGCTACTCCCCATTGTTGCTTTTGACAAACGCAATCAAATTATCATATGAAACCAATTTTGGAATGAAATTGTAAATAGATATATTATTGATTGTGTTTTTTTTTTATTAAACAATGAGATTTCATGTTTAATTATAATAGCACATGACATGGAGAATAAGCTAACAAAACCCTAAACCTAATGGACCATAAGCGTTTAGGCTTGGGTCTTAACCTATAATCTAACACTTCTCTGCAGTTTGAACGAGAGATTTCCGGACGTACAAACTGAATAGAATGCTGAAATCGCTTTCTTCTTCTCTTCTTCTTTTCTTTTCTCCTCTTCTTTGTTGTTCGCTTGAATGCAAATGATATACTCCTTCACGGTTTCTTCCTGATAAGGATTTAAAAGGTACACTTTTGAGGGTCATTTAAGCCCTTAATTGATCACTTTTGTCTCATTATTACTTAATTTCGTTCCTTTTCACTTTTAGGTCTCTTGAAGGCAAATTGTGGAATGACACTTATTCGGACGAAAAGGCGCGAATATCTGAAGAAAATGGCGAAAGTCAAGAATCGAGACATTAAGTCTTTGAATCGAAGGGACGGCGCCAATTTTAATCATGATTGCCGTAACAACATGTTTTGTGACGATTCAAGAGCTAAATTGCTTATTTACAAGTGACGATCGTGTTTTAAAAGAGTAGGCGTCGCAGCCTCGGACGGCCTATATTTGATCCAGACGGCGCCGAGACCAAGTCGGCGTGCCGCACAGTAAGGTGGCGCCACAATGATAACGTGAGCCAAGACGAAACCCTACGATGACGGCGACCGACGGCGTCACAATTAAAGAGTGGCCGTCGCAGTTTGTAACATTATATATAGAATCCTAATTTTTCAGTTTTAGGGAGGTAGCTTTGTGGAGTAAAAACCTAAACTGAACCAAGCCTTTCTTGGGCAGTATCTTAGGGTTCCATACCCTATTTTACAACAAGATAAGTGTTTTACTTCATTGATTCAATCATGTCTTCAATTGTTTGTGTGTATGCTTGCATGTTCCCCATGTTCGGCTAATTTACTTGTATGTTTGCTTAGATATATTAAACCTAGTTATTGAATATTGATTGGTTGTCTCTTATCTTAATTGTGATTGACCTAGTATTGCGATAGGTCATCCGTTGTGTTATTAATGCTTGATTAATCTTTATTGAACCATAGCTTTTAGTCACTAGTGGAATTGTAGGCTAAACATCCAAAGATCACCTTAGTGTTAAGTTTATGAATCCTAGAGACTTCGTAGTCATTAACCTTAGGTAACTTCAAAGAGTTAGGGATAAACGCATACCCTACGACCTCAGAAACACAACGCGTTAAGAATAAGGACGTGACAATTCAACCATCAATAGGAGATAACTAGGAGTAATAACATCTAAGCAAATACATTTTAACTATCATAAGAGCACACATCAATTAGACATAGACTACACTTACCTTAGATTAGATAATTAGATAAGTAGAAGTAATCGGTGAAATACCAACCCCCAAATCCAATATCCCGAGATTCGTAATTTCCATTTTCTAAAAACATAAAAAGATAAAAATAATCTTCCTCAACCCCAACCTTAGCGTAGTAATTTCTCACTAGCATTCCTATTCCCCAGAGAACGATATCAATACCGAGGCTTACCCTAATACTACACTACAACGATTTGGTTCACTTCCTAGGGTGTTATAAAACTTGATCGACGAAAAGGAAGTTCCTTTGACTCGAACGCTACCGTAAGCTGCAGTATCAAGTTTTTAGCGCTACGCCGGAAATAGAATAGCTAGTTAGATTTCACCTCGCTTAGGTTTCCTTGCTTGATTCCTATCAAGTAAGCTTTTTTCCCATTTTTTTTAGCTTCCTCGTAGTCTATCCCCCTTCTTCGTGACCTTTGTTCGTAAAACCCCATCACTTTTCATCATGGAAGGTGATAATTAACCACCATTCATCAACCTACCACCAAATGACCCGCCAAGAGGCCGTACTCTTGGTGAATACTCGAGACCAAGCCACCTAGGTTATAGAAACACCATTGGCGTCCCGACCAAGCCCAAACTACGGCCTGCGATCCGACACCATCCGGTTGGTGCAAAACGGATGTGCATTCCATGGACTTCGTTCAAGATCCTAATCAAGATCTTAAGGATTTCCTTAAAATTGTCGATTCCATCGACCTCGATGCTACTACTCGGGAGACCACGCGCTTGCGTCTCTTCCAATTTTCTCTACGGGACCAAGCTAGTAATTGGCTTGAGCGACTTCTCGCCGGCTCCATCTCAAGTTGGGATGATCTCACCTCTCGTTTCCTTGCTCAATTTTTTCCACCGGGGAGAACTACTAAGCTTTGGAATGAAATCTTGATGTTCCAACAACATAAAGGTGAATTTCTCTACGAAGCATGGACTCGATTCAAGGACTTACTCCATAAAGTCCCTCATCACGGCATTGATCTTTGGCTTCAAGTCTAATTCTTTTATGATCATGTCAACTTCCCTACTAAGCGATCCATTGACCAAGCGGCCGGTGGTAAACTTAGTGACCTCACCGCAGAAGAATCGTGGGGTATAATAGAGGACCTTGCTCTCTATGACAACGAAAGTTGGAATGACCCCCGCGAGTTACCCAAAACCGTAAAGGCAATCTCCTTTCCTCCCCTTGACTCACAATCTTTCGACCGTAGGATGCTCGAGCTTGAAGATCAAGTTAAATTCCTAATGAGCTCCTACGAGAATCCTAAGTCTTCACATCAGTGAATAAAATCGCTCTACCTTGTGAGTTATGTAGTGGTCCCCATGACACTGTGGATTGCACAAGACTCTCCGAACAAGCTTTGGGACTACGCCCACGCCAGCACCGACGGAGCGGGAGAGAAGTGGTACACTTTCAAGCCCGAACAAAACAACTTAGGAAACTCCTATAACCCCTCATGGAGGAATCATCCTAACCTTAAGTGGAACCAAAATTCAAACCCACCCCAAAGCTCATCTAGTCCACCTAATAGGGTCAACCCTCCAAACACCGGGAACCCCACTAGTCTTGAGGAAATTGCGTCTAGATTCATGTCATTTCAAGATACTCGATTGACTAAGCTTGAAGCCAATTTCAAGCAACGACAAGACGAGATGACAAACAAGCTCGACGCCCTCTTAAAAGCCTTCAATGACCGGGAAGTTGGAGCACTCCCAAGTGACACTATAAAGAACCCAAAAGTGAATTCGATTTGATCGACTTCATGTTCTTGTTCACCATGGGAGAAGGATCCATGCCTTTCACACCCAACGGTCCACTCGGTAAATGCTATCAGCAAGGGTTCCAAGCGATCCCAAATGAGATACCAAGGCCCCGCACCATTGGAACAACCTACTCTTGAGAAACCCCGTCATTCAAGAACCTAAACCTAATCTAGAGGAGGAGTACAAGGAACTCCATCAAGAAAAACCGGTTCTCGAAGTCTTAGCTCGAGCACCTTATTATAATGCTTTAAAAGAAAAATATGAGCTAGAACTTAAACTTGGAAAACATGGGTCCGCATTCGTGCAAAATAATTTACCTAAGAAATTAGACGATCCTGGGCTATTCACTCTTCCGTGTAGGCTTGGAAATTTCAAACCTCTCGATGCTCTAGCCGACTTAGGATCATGCAATCTTGTTCCGTTGTCCCTCCATAGAAGCCTTAACTTAGGTAAGATAGAACCAACGAAAATCATCTTAGGTCTAGCGGACGGTAGTATTGCATATCCGGTAGGGATAATTAAAGATATGTTAGTGCACGTAGGAGAATTAACTCTGTTGGCGGATTTCCATGTGCTAGACATGAATAAGGACCCGACATGCCCATTGCTAGTAGGAAGGGGATTCCTAGCCACCGCTAGTGCCATCATTGATTGTAAGATGTCTAAGATAGTGGTAGGAGAAGGGAGTGCCAGGTCAATTTAAGATGTCAAAAAGCATATTTACTACAAGGAAGAGGAAATCCCACATGAGATTAGGTTGGATAGAACACCATCTAGATATGGACCTTGGATTAACAAAGATTTCATAGGTCCTCAACGACCTTTTTATCTAGATGAAGCCTTTGCTAGTAAAGCAACTTTCCATGAAAAAGAATTGGCTAGGGATATGGAAGTGAACCCGTTCGAGGACGCCTTAGTATTTAGGAAGATGACCAAGTTCCTAGGAAGCTTACCCATCAACCTTGTCATAAATAAGTGGAAAGTTGAGAGTGATAAGCCTAAGCATAAATGGAATTGGGATAGACCGCCTAGTAATGGTAATGGAGAGTGGCACATTAGGATAACGATCTATGACCCCGATGGAGAGAAGTTTGAAAAGGCATATCGAACCAAGCGCACTACTAGGAACTTAAATGATAAGTTTGATCCTTATGACATTCTTGAGGATAAGCTTACTTATATCGATGCGTAGGGGCACGACTTGAGTCTAGCTACAAGACTCATAAATAAAGAAAAGCGCTTAGTGGGGCAACCCATGCTTAATTGTTTGCTTGTTTGTGTCGTATATCTTTTAGTGATTGTTTATCCTCATGTTTAAATTTGTAAAAATGCTTTATTTTGTCTTTAACCTCGTCTTAATTACATATAAATGTATTTTACATAAGGGATAAGTGTAGGGAGGATTACACACGTTTTCAAAAAGAACGTGAACATGAGAATTTCAATTAATTAAAAGATATACATGTGTGTTTGTTCGAGTCAAATGCTTGTATCGAGTCATAATGGATGTTTTGCGTGAAATTTTCCAGATTCTAAAGATAAAAATTTTCCGTAATTTTTCCAAAAACCGCACCGCTCGTTACGTCGGGATAACTGACGGTGTCGAAGTCGCAACCGGATCAAGGCGTGGAGGAGCGTAAACAACTTACTACTTTTTCTCGTTTTTACGTGCTACTTATAAATTTTTGAAATTTTCTGTGTCTTAATTTTCCGTAAAATCAGAAACATCCATTCCACAAGCATTATATCCTAGTTAGTAGAGTCTTATATATATTGTTACCACCGATTTTACGCGAATGTTTCGTTTGTTTTCTTCAAGTGTGCAGTTTTATTTATCAAGAAGAAGATACAAAATATTGGAAGAAGCTTTTCACGCATAACATCTTCTTGAAGAAAGATTTAACCACTACTTCACACGGATCCTACCGAGCTAATCGTGGAGTATTAGTTTCTTTCGCTTTTAATTACCTTTCATTATCATAACTTTGATACTTTCGGGAACATTGGGGACAATGTTCGGTTTAAGTGTGGGAGGGAAAATAAAACGGAACTTTGAAACTATGCTTATCCTCGACTATTTGCCTTGTCCAATTTCATTTGTGTAATAAGCCATGAGAAATATCGGTTAGGGTCATTTTGGCACCAAATTTAAAATTTTTCATGACATGTAGGAGTGGGCCATTAGTTTTAATAAAGCGTCTCATGGATAAGAAATTATATGACTAGTACAAAAACCCTTTACCACTTAAATTCCACCCAAAATGTGAGGATCGCCCTTAGATTAGTAGGAATTAAAGCATTCATCTTTAATGCTTAGAGTGTGAACCGGTAGTATAATAGATTCTAGAACTTGTTTTGTGATGCATTCCGAGATCGCTAGTAAGACTACACTTGTGTAGTTAGGAATAACTAAATGATAAGAGGCATTAGGATAACCCTTGTTCGACACACCGTAATATAATTACTTCTTCCACATCGGTTGAGTAATTCCTCACACCCTCATGCGTTATACTCATCTTTAGTACACGATACCCCTAGTTAACCCTCGAGCCTATCTTTTCGCGGTTCTCGTGATGTTTCGGTCTTCCTAATATCAATGAAGAGCATTGTTTACAATCCACCCCAAATGTACACCCAAATCGCCTTAGCCTACCTTGTATGCACTCACTTTTAGTGCATTATTGTTATCATACTAAACCCTTAGTTCCGTTATCTAGTTGCTTGCATAAGTTGCTAAGTCGAGTCATATCCTTTGTACACAGTTTTGGGACGATTGGGACTCATGGGAAAAGTTAAATTTTATGAAATGATGGGAAGGGAACGTTAAATTCAAATTCCCTTTATTTGCGTAATAATGTACTCCAAGTGTTTTGATCTTTTCAATTCGGGTCAAATTAGTGTTAGAGTAATAAAAACTCAAGTGTAGGGATGTGCCTATATATCCCTATCATTTTGATGTTATCGTAGAGGATGGTAGAGTAAAAGTGTGTGGGAAAAAAAATAAATAAAAAAAAAAACAAAAAAAAAATGAAAAGCCATACGGGCTACCATCCTACACCTATCTTTAAATTTATGTTTGTTTGTTTCAATTTATCTAGAGTTTAGAGTGTCGAGTCTTGGCTTAGCAACGCCATTCTTCTCATGCTTGTAACATAAAGATTTTTGACTTGCCACCACTAAATCGCCTATCCCACCAAACCCTTTGTTTCCTTACCGTAAGCCTAACGTTACAACCCTTTAAAAGACCTCTTGGATAGTTTTTCCTAGGTGCTTACGCCAAAGCGATGGAGGTTTGATCTAGTCTCAAGCCTATGGTAATCTATGTACTACTTAAAAGGTACACTTTTGAGGGGTCATTTAAGCCCTTAATTGATCACTTTTGTATCCGTTACTACTTAATTTCGTTCCTTTTCACTTTTTAGGTCTCTTGAAGGCAAATTGCTTGAATGACACTTATTCGGACGAAAAGGCGCGAATATCTGAAGAAAATGGCCAAAGTCAAGAATCGAGATACTTAAGTCGGGCCCGAATCAAGGGACGGCGTCGGCGTTAATCGCGACGCCGTCGCAACATGTTTTGTGACGACCAAGAGTAAATTGCTTATTTACAAGTGACGGCATCGGTTTTTAAAAGAGTAGGGGCCGTCAGACTCGCATTTACCTAGATTTGATCGACGGCGCCGAGATCGGGGTGGCGTCACACAGCATAAGGTGACGCCGTCACAATGATAACGCCAAGACAAAACCCTAATGACGGCGACCGACGGCGTCACAATTAAAGAGTGACGCCGTCGCAGCTTGTAACATTATATATAGAATCCGAATTTTCGCTTTTAGGGAGGTAGTTTTGTGGAGTAAAACCTAAACCGAACCAAGGTCATCTTAGGCGATATCTTAGGGTTCCATACCTATTTTACAACAGATAAGTGTTTTACTTCATTGATTCAATCATGTCTTCAATTGTTTGTGTGTATGCTTGCATGTTCCCCATGTCCCATTAATTTACTTGTGTGTTTGCTTAGATATATGAAACCTAGTTATTGAGTATTGATTGGTTGTCTCTTATCTTAATTGTGATTGACCTAGTATTGCGATAGGTCATCCGTTGTATTATTAATGCTTGATTAATCTTTGTTGAAACTTAGCTTATAGTCACTAGTGGAATTGTAGGCTAAACATCCAAAGATCACCTTAGTGTTAAGTTTATGAATCCTAGAGACTTCGCAGTCATTAACCTTAGGTAACTTCAAAGAGTTAGGGATAAACGCATACCCTACGACCTCAGAAACACAACGCGTTAAGAATAAGGACGTGACAATTCAACCATCAATAGGAGATAACTAGGGAGTAATAGCATCTAAGCAAATACATTTTTAACTTTCATAAGAGCACACATCAATTAGACATAGACTACACTCACCTTAGATTAGATAATTAGATAAGTAGAAGTAATCGGTAGAAATACCAACCCCCCAAATCCAATATCCCGAGATTCGTAATTTCCATTTTCTAAAAAACATAAAAAAGTTAAAAAATAATCTTTCTCAACCCTAACCTTAGCGTAGTAATTTATCACTAGCATTCCTATTCCCCTAGAGAACGATATCAATACCCGGTGGCTTACCCTAATACTACACTACAACGATTAGGTTCACCGCTTGGGTGTTATAAAATTTGCTTCGACGAAAGTGCGAAGTTCTTTGAGTTCGAACGCTGCGTAAGTATATCACTTCCATTTTTTATGACGTTTACTATTTTTTTTACGTCATGGCTTGCTTTTCATTTAGGAGGGGAGTGGCAATGTGGTCAACTTTTCTTGTCAACGACAATGATATCCAACAACAAAAACAATTTGATAAGAAAGAAAAAAATATGGTTGATTGAAGGCAACTCAACATATTTTATGTGTCTTGACGGCTAGGGTTTATGCGTTTAATACGAAAAACAAAATCCTAATAAAAACAATAAAGCGAAAATAATTGGGATCCCTCCGGACCAAAGTAGCCGATGATCGGAGGATATAATTTTTGTAGATGGATCTTACTTAAAGCTCAGATACCATGTAAATAGAGATATTATTGACTTTGTTTTTGTGTGATTACAAAATGAAGTTTTATGTCTATTTATAATAGAACATGACTTGAAGAATAAGCTAATAAAACCCTAAATTTAATGGATCCTAAGCTTTTAGCTTAAGCCTTGAACTATCATCTCACAGAAATCACCATATTAGTTGCTTTTGTTTCTGGTACATAATCAACAAATCCACTAATTAGTGTAATTAATTAAAACGATAGCAATGCTCTTATTCTTTAACTGACCAAAAAGAGTTGCCTATAACAATAGTATGCTAGACAAGTACACGGTACCTAGTTTGAAATCACATGGTCACCACATGTGATTCATGCCTTTGGGCAATTTAACCTTTTCTATGATTATCTTTTTTGTTATTAGTGTTTGTCTATTAGAATAAAGAAGTAGGACGTATTTTGTTCCTTTACATTGTGAAAAAGGTATTAATGTATTATGTCTGATTATCTTATCTATCAGTTGTGTACCTAGTTTGAACCACAAATTTGAAGAGATACACAACATCCATACATCAATGTAAAAAAATATACTAGTAGTTAATTAGATGAAGAAAAAATAGCTAAGATGGGTCATAATCATTGATGTGACATGAGGCATAGAAACGTCCACACAGAGAAACGTGACCCGATTGTAACATCCTAGAATAATTGAAGTCATGTCTGGTGCAATATAGTTATATGATAACATGATTTTAGCTAAACAGTTTATTCTGAGAGTTTAAAGGATGGTGGTAAGTAAGAATTAGCAACTCGTATATTGTAGCTTTTGTGTATATAGAGCAAATGAGATGCTCAAAATGGACAAATTATGATAACCGTATATACCTGATTAGTAGTGAATCCACGGGTAAAACCCGTCGGATTTCTAAGTAGAGTAAAGGTCGGGTCGCTCCTTAAGGTACGTTTTCTTTTAAAGTGTTTGGTAGGTTGTTGTCGAAACTTGACAATATCCGTAAAATTAATCTATACAACATACTTCTGTCGCAAAGAATGGTCTATAGTGACAAATTAGAGTAAGAACTGATGACTTTATGGCTTTGATGAATTAGTTCATTAAACTCTCAAAAAATATCTAAGGGAGGGAAATCTTGACTTAAAGTTGATCTTTTGTTTAGGTCATAAACAAGCTCAATACGGCCCAAGGAGGATCATATGGCCCAAGAAAATTCACAAGGCTTAAGCAGAAACTCTACAGGATTTTTGGTCAGGTGCAACCGTGCAAGTTGTAGGTGAACGCTTATAACATTGCTTATAATGAAATTTGAAATGTAGCCCTACATGTTTTTATCTTGCTTGTACCATGCCGATTAGTAACACCTTTGCATACTACCATAAAATTGTCACAAAGTATGAAGTTATATGGGTGGGTTTACTTAGGCTATGCGCAGAGGGTCGGTCGAACCTCAGTTGTGATGGTCGGTTGAGGTCGGTCCTCCCTTTGTGGAGGTGTCGGTCGTGTTCGGTTGGGAGAGATGAAGCACAAACTCGGTTGGCTTGACAACCGAGTATAAACTCAAGTTTTACCCTTTTTTTTGAAAACTTTACCAAATATTGAAATATGTGCATAGCCTCAAGGTTGTTGTGGATGTGTTGTTGCCGCTTTCGTCGTGTGTGTTGTTGCCGATTCGAAGGCTACAGGTCGTGGGTGTGTTGTTCTTTGCTCTTGTCGTGGGTTGCATTCAAGGAGGCCGTCTTGGCTTAGTTCTGCGTGGGTTAAGTGACGAGGTGTTGGCTTCGTGAAATGGCATGCATGCAAAACATGAAATGGTGAACATGAAATGGTATGTGTATGTTTTATTAGAGGATTGAACATTGTTACACGTTGCATCATTTGGTATGCATGCAAGTTACGTTGCATGAAAAAAAAAAAAAAAAAAAAAAAAAAAAAAATTTCGGCCACCATCAGAATTGCGGTCGTCGTCAATTAAGTCGGAGAGAGAAAGGCGATGTTAACCAGGCCGCCATCAAGGTGTCAAATTTTATAGGTGTATGAATGTTCCCAAATTAAATTGAAAAGAGACTGTTACGTGAAAGGGGTACGTAGAGCGGTGGAAGAGCCTAATGGCATGGAGTTAGTGGAAAACATGGTGTTTGCCGGGAAACTCATAAGAGAAAATGAGCAATTCTAGAAAAAAAAATTACACAATTATTTTTGTTAGTTCATAAAGGCCCGCAAGTCTATTGAATTTAGTCCTTTTTTAGTTGATAGATTTTTAGTCACTATTTATTCTCTTGTAATCTTAATAATTTATCGAAGGGTAAAAGTCGTAAAATAACAATCTTTCTGAATTCTGGGGTTGAAGCACATCTTTTATCATATATCTGTGTCTTTCGAATGTTGTTAAAACTTTCACCCATATGTAATAAAATAATATTATTTAATATAATATTATATTAATATAAATCGATCATATGGGTGAAGTCGAACAAAATTCGAAAGACGTGGGTATTTTGTTGATAAAAAGTAATGTTCAACTCCAGAATTAGAAAGACGCTGTTATTTTACCGCTTTCTACCTTTATCAATATGAATAATATAATTTCAGTATTCCATTTTGTTTCTACATGGTATCAAGAGCCACGAATCCGTATATATTTGGTATTTGATATTCGTATATATGTTTGGTATTCTGTCGTCGGTGCAGTAACACGTTACCGCACTTTTCAATAAGTGAACAAGTAAGTTCTCTTTATTGTATTGCTACTCTTTGATTGGTGATTGGACTTGTGAAATCAATTAATGGGACATTGATATATTAGTTTGATGTTGGTTATGACATGAATCACTAGCTTATATATGCATGACGTTTTTGGTTTGTTCGAATATTAAACGTATTGTTTCGGAAAGAAGCGGTTAATCAGATTTATTTATTTGAGTAATTGTTTGACCAGGGCACCCTAATTTTTCTGTTGGATGATGGTAAATACGGTTTTGCAGCCTGTTTGATTTGGTCACTTGACTAGTAAATTAGGTTCGATTTGGTTTCAAGTATGTTTGAGTTCCGATGGTTGATTGTTCATGATATTGGTATTGGTATTAGTATTGATTATTGGTATCATTATTTGCATCGATTTGTGATGGATTATTGTTGGCTGATTGGGTTTTGCAACGGTGTTGGTGTTGGTGTTGGACTGTGGGTGATATTACAATCTTAACAAATCCGACTATGTCTTTAGTAGTTATGTGTAGCATCTCGGCATCAACAACATGTTTTGGTTCCGTCCAGTTTCGCTATGATTATGCCCGATCTGCATTTGGTTACATTTGGTTCTGCATCTGTCTGATTTCACACGTGGTTCTGCATCTTGTTTTGCTCTGCACCTGCCTGTCTCAATCTGCATTTATCTGTTTGAATCTGCTTTGTCAGCCTGTTCTACTCTCGTTCATCTATATACTTGTGTTGTTCTACTCTGATTCTACATTTGGGTTTGGTTTTGTGTCGACTTTGATCCGTCTGTTTCAGACTTGACTGATGTAGCCTTGTTACAATTTGTATTGCATCGGATTGAGACTCCATCTAGCACCGAGTTTGCACTATGGGGCACTCAACTCTGTTTCAGACTCCATCTCTTTGATCAAGCAAACCTAAATAACTAAATTTGCAAGTGAACTTATGCGGTACTATGATAGGATTAGCGGGCCAATGTAAGTTCAAGAGAGTAAATGCAATTCAATAAATTCTACAATAAATATGTCAAGTAGTGCATTTATTTTCGACCAACATCCTTTATACTAGGTAAAAGGAAGTCACTTAGTCGGGTTAGGTAATACGTGTCAAGCATCCTATGGAATAAGTACATAAAAGTACATCTTTCATTTAATGATTCTATTCTTGGAAACCTGCCAAGAGCATTTTAGTGAACAATTGATGTGTCTCGCGACTACTAGTTTTAAATTTATAACAAGGATTACCGAATTAAGCTAAGAACACACGGGCAAGTATGACCCTTTCAGTATGTAGTTAGTTTTGGTTGGTAAGCGAGGTCGCTCACTAGGATTTGGGTGTTTTCAATTGTGAAGAATCTATGTAATAGCAAGTAATACGAAAGTGGTAAATGGTTGTCACGTCCCAAAATACCATATAAGCAACAAGTAACACGAAAATAATGATTAAGGAATTCAATAAGATTAAAACTACACTTGCTTAAACTAGTTTCTTATCCATGATTAGTGTGATTGTGTTAACCTCTTCAACATGTTGGTTATGATAATTAGTTGGTGTACTAATCTATTGTTCTTACAAGTTAAACCATGATCAAGAGTTTAGTTTATAAAACAAGCATTAAGTCTAACCAATCAATTCAAGATCAATTCAAGTTTCATAAGTTTACTTTCATAAACTTAAACACAAAACATCCGTTTGTTTCATCAAATTGCTTAAGAAATGGTCAATACAAAAGGTAACCGATTATAGACAAAGGTTACAATTGATTGTAAACAACTAATCTTACGACCTTTTAGATGTTTCCAATCAATCCAACTTGATAATCAAAAGCGTTCTTATTACAACCACACTTTAGTTTCTTTGTTTACCCAAGAATAATGGGTAAAACAATCATCCATAGACAAAATGATTATAACTAGTTGAATAACAATAAGTTCTTTCGACCTCTATGATTACTATCGACTAGTCAAACTTGATTAACAAATGCCACTATGAAACTTTAGCACAATTGGATCTTAGAATCAACTTGAAATTGAATTAAAACATGTTAACACAATCATAAACTAATCATACGATAATCAACATCATTTAAGCAAGTGCATAAAGAAACTAGCCACTCATAGCAATCATAAACATAAACTCGTAACTTTTAACATTAGAAAACATGATTAAAGGTCTTACAATGATTGAAATGAGATTACAAATGATGTAGTAATGATGCCTCAAGTATTGGTGATGACTTCTTGATGGTTTGACCTCCAAATGATGACTTCTTGGACCTCCAAAGTTTCTGGAACTTAATGGACGAATTTAGGCTTTGAGAGAGAGTAGTGGTGGTAAGATAGGTGTGAGAGAAGATCTCTCAAGTTGTGGTGCATTAAATGAGGTTGCAAAGGCCTCTATTTATACTACTTCCAAGCCTAGGGGTATTAAATGTTGAACTTGGCCTCCAAGGAGTTTAGAAGGACCTAGAAACTGAGTGGGAAGGACCTAGAATCGTTTGGAACAAGTTTGGAACCTTAGTGATGAAGAAATGGCTGTACCAGGCCTCCCAACCGAATCGGTTGGGCTCCAACCGGATCGGTTGGTTTTCTTGACCATTCTCCAACCGGATCCGGTTGCGGGGCTCGACCGAACGGTTGGAGCAAGTTGGCAGAAAATGACAAAAACCAAAGTTGTAGATCTTTCTCTTAGCTTTCCGTGGCCACGAACCGAGGGTCAAACGGAGTCCGTATGCAAAAGTTATGGCCAAAATGGTGAAGGTGTGTCGGGAACAACGAGTCTTCCAATATGTCTTCGTTTTAGCTTCTTTTCTTCATTTCTTTCTCGTTTTCCTTCTTGAACTTTATTCTTGAGTCTTTGGACCACTAACTTGATGACTTTATCTTTTCGAATATACTCCACAAGTCTTGCTTTTGTCAGGAATTCTTCGTATATGGAGAAATCTTCGTATTTTACTTCTTTTTCCGTCTTTTTCTCCATTTTCCTGTACTTGGCTACAAATGAACTAGCAAACGACTTTTATACGATTAAGCATCAAAAGCATATGATTATAGCCAAATAACACACATAAAAGCACGAGATAACGCTACTAAAAACATGCACAATTTGAGCGTTATCAAATTCCCCACACTTAAACTTTGCTTGCCCTCAAGCAAATCTAAGAAAAGAAAATAAACTAAATACCTAAATGACAAAACGAAAAGAAAAATAAAAAAAATATTTTTGGGGTTTTTTACATATTATTATTTTGTTTTTATTTTTAAAACATAAAAATAAGCGAAAAATGAGTGCAAACTCCCCACACTTAAGGTTTTGCTTGCCCTCAAGCAAATCTAGAAATTAAGAAAAATAAATCCCACATGGTGCATGAAATATGATTAGAAAATGTGATGCAAATCTATCAAGTACAAGTACAAGATAAGATTCATCGTTTTAAGCTTTTAGAGGTGAAAATCGAGATGTTTGACAATACCCATGGATTCTCTCGCTTGATAACATGGCTAAGCACCCTCACGAAAATGAAATGGATGTATAATTCACTCAACACTCAATTTATTTAGTGATGGATAGTATTAAGGAATAGTACACTCATATTGCTCAGTCATGATCTAAATATTACCATAGGCTTGTACAAGAAACAAAACTCCACCGACGTGGCGTAAGCACCAAGTGTAAACATCTAAAGAGGGCTTTTATTCGGGTTGAAATGATAGGCTTCGGGTGATTAAAGGGTATGGATAAGGCATGGGATTATTTATGAAATTGGTGTTAAAAGAAAAATAAAGTCAAGTCTAATACCCATGTTGCTAGTTACCGAACAATCCGCAAACCCGAAAATGATTATAGTTACAAACTTCTCTTCACATATCGATCACCAATTATATAATATATATATATATATATATAATATATATCAAACATACTATCATATATATATATAATATAGCACAATGTCATCGATACATAAACATACTTCATCTTCCTTCATCACATAACAATATAGCACATTGGCATATATATATATATATATATATATATAATTGTCATCATTTTTTTTTTTTTTTTTTTCATTCTTCATCACATCACATCTCCCCCACCGTATAAGCACACACCACAAAAATACAAATAAGAATGCACACCACGGAATGGCACACACGAATGGCAAAGTGCGGCTAACTCGATAATCATCAAAACAATCCAACAACCAAGCAACTAGCAACCAACCATTTAGACATTGACAAGGGGTAGGCTAAGGTTTAAAGTGTAAAATATTTTGTATTTTTCTAGATGAAACAAAAAGAAAGGGATGGCTCAAAGGGTGTAACTAAGGGTATCTAGCGCTAAAGATGAGCGCTAACAAATGGGTCCATATGGGTGGTTAACTAACCGATGTGGTTAGCTAATATATCATTAGATGTAAACGGAAGGCCATTTGGTTTTATTCCTAAGGTGCCTCTTTATCACACGAATACACTTATATCACACGAATGTGATCTTACTGCGGTCTGGTAATGATTTACAAGTACAAGTTCTAGAATAAATAAAATCACCGGCACACTCATAGCAAAAGATTCAAGCATAAAAGATGTATGCTATTAAGAAATAGGCTCAAATCCTCACAATTTAGTGGAAGGGCTATAAATGTGCTAGCAAATGTCATCGATCCCGAATGGATTGCAATATTAATCGGGACACATCTCGAATTTTTCAAAATTACCGATTTCACCAAAGGTTGATCCAGTTATTCTAATATATTATCCTATAAGCGTGAAAACAACTAGATCAAAAGGGCAAACAAGTTCACAAAATTTTAAAAATTGGCCCAAAAATTTGGAATCTAAAAACTGATTTCATTTTTCCTATAATATTTCCCCCCACACTTAAGTTAAGCATAGTCCTCAATGTGAAAAATAAAACTTCAAAGCATGTTAAAATAGGGAAAATAAAATAAACAAGTTGTGAGAAACAAAACCTTCCCGGGCCAAAGAAATCGCGATCGAACTCTGTATGATAAAATGCTACGCATAAGCTTGTGAGAACAATCGATTTCAAATCCAAGCATCCTCCTCCATCACCTGCTGCAATTATTCAAACAAAACAAAACAAACAAAATGCACACAATAATAGATATTATTAGCATGTAACACCCCCACACTTAATATTTTTCAAGTTTTGAAAAGAATTTTGCAAAAGGGTGTACATGTTTATTTAAAACAAACAAACAATTAAAAGCACGGGTTGCCTCCCGAGAAGCGCTTAATTTATTTATGAGTCATTAGCTAGACTCTTCCCGGGTTAGGATACTTTGACAATATGGTTCAAATGGGAATTTCGCCTTAAATGTTGAGGTATGGGATCTTTGGTTTGTACTCCACAAGTGATGGAGATACATTTGATTCTTTTGGTTTGACCAAGTGAAAGTCCTTCTTCGTTATCTTGAACGCTTGATCGATTTCATTAGAAATGAGGACAGTTGGCGGATCTTTTTGATTTTTCAGAGGGTCATTGGACTTTCCACTCCCAGTGAATACGGCATCCACATTCTCAAGGTGAGCTGGAGGAGGTGGGTTAGTCCTACCGTTTTGTTTTAAAGAAAATGGATTTTGTGGCTCAGACCATTCGTCTATATTTCTCTCGAGTTCTCCATTCCGCTTGCCTCCAATTTCGTTGAAAACCTTATCACCAACATGGTGTTCGAACTTTGTAATTGAGTGGTTGGGATATGCATGGTGCAATCCTCAAGAAAAGGTGTCACGGTTGGTGAGTTAGACATGATTTGGTTCGGATTTGGCGTGGTTGGAATATGCTCGGTCTCGTCCTCTTCGATAAATTCAACCTCACTCTTATCGTTATCGTTTCGAATTAAGGGTGGTGTGTAGACAAATTCATGTCTCGAGTTGGTATATGTGGTGTAAGGAAGAGATTCAGCATGATGGACTTCGTGCTCCTCACTTAATCTTTCTATCCTCCTCTCCAAGTCTTGGATTATCGCTTGTTGGTTCCTTCTTCCTTGATCGACTTTACGTTCCAATTCAACCAACAAGTTCGTTATATTCTCATTGGCTTTCGCTTGACTGGCCATCCACTCTCTCATCATCTCCTCCGGTGAGGTTTTAGGTGTATTGAAATGTTGTGATGGATGTGGTATTGTATTCCATCGAGGATAGTTTTGCGTTGGGTTGTGGTATGGAAAGGAGTACGAATTTCTGGAATTTTGGTCATGATATCTTTCGTGATATCCTTCATGTTGAACTTGGTTCGCTTCCATAGGATCACACATCGGCATGTCATCCTCAGCATCGCGGTTTGAAGCGTGGTGATTATTTCGCAGCTCCATCATCTCCTCCGTATGCTTATGAATTGGGCATCGATATTTGTGGAAAGAGCTTCCAATTTCTCGATCAATGAGGCATGATCGGTATTGATGTTGCTTCCCCGTGAAACAACAATTTTCGGATTGGAATCGATCATAGAATTTTCCGAGAGATCGAGCTTGAGTTGGACCTTGTCCTCGAGGATTTTGAAAGCTTCGTTTGAGTTTTATAGAGGAAGATTCCTCCGGCTTCAAGATTTCCTCGAGTTGGATCGTCTAAACCGTGATAGAATGTTTGAATTATCGCTCCTTTGGTTAGACCGTGTCCATGACAAGTGCGAAGCATATCTTTCATACTGAGCCAAGCGTCAACGAGAGTTTCATGATCGATTTGGTGAAAGTTGTGAATGTTATTTAGAGACGTTTAAACTTAGCGGGAGAAAAGTATCGGCTAATAAAAGCTTCTCTCATCTCATCCCACGTAGTAATCGTTCCTTCATTTAATTCGCTCAACCAAATCTTGGCTTCTCGATTAATGAGAAAGGAAAAGTCCTCAATTTAACCACTTCCTCTTGATTTTCACCATATTGGAATAGGCTACTAATCTCAAGAAAATCGGCTATGTGTCGGTGAGGATCGGATCGGATTCTCCCATCAAATTGATTCTCCCGAATCATTTGCATGTGGGTACCCTTGATATGGAAATTATTGCGAAGAGGGCGTTGAATAACAACGGAACTAGGTGTTGGTGCAACGGTCCTAGTGCTTGACCACATGGGTTGGTCATCGGGATCAATGACGATTATGGTTGGGGAATCGGGTGGAGGTTTGACTTTCTCTTCGAATATGTCGATTACGATGAAAAGTTCCTCGATGAACGGTGGTTTCGGATAAGGTTTGGGTTTAGTCCCCATTTTGATTTGACGTTTAAGCTCATAGAGTGGACTAACGAGTTGATCACTCCAAGAGTGTGAGTTTAGAAAAACCGAGCGATTCACAAAATATTTTAAAAACAAAAATAAAAGATAAAAATAATGAAAACGAACATGAAGAAAAATCTTTTGTATTTTGTTTTTTCCGGAAAAATGACTTGAAAGAAATAAACTAAATAACTCTAAGACCTTTTTTTTTTTTTTTTTTTTTTTTTTTTTTAAAAAGAAAACTAGTTATGACTTTTTTTTTTCTTTTCCCAAGGGTTCTCGGTAGCTCCATTGAAACGCACAAAGAAGCGGAGAAGCGGTCACAAGCATATTAAAACCAAACTTCTTTAGGGAATCGGGGAGACCCACCTTATACCTCTCACACGTTTGTTTACAATGGGTGAGCCTTACTTTCGAGGGATTTTTTATGAAATAATCTACCAAACAAACAAACAAGGAAAAACACAAAATTTTTATTTTGACAGAATGGTGAAACCGATCGGTGGATTCCACCGATCCGTTGATTTGGTTTCGATGTCTAGCCGAATCGGTTACGGGTCGTCTGATCGGTGGAAGAACCGATAAGAAAATGATTTTTTTTCGCAAGCAAAGACGGCACAACTAGGGAATGATTTGAACACGATTCAAGCACACAAAACACAAACAAATCCCCGGCAATGCGCCAAAAACTTGATGTGTCTCAGACTACTAGTTTTAAATTTATAACAAGGATTACGAATTAAGCTAAGAACACACGGGCAAGTATGACCCTTTCATATGTAGTTAGTTTTGGTTGGTGTCGAGGTCGCTCACTAGGATTTGGGTGTTTTCAATTGTGAAGAATCTATGTAATAGCAAGTAACACGAAAGTGGTAAATGGTTGTCACGTCCCAAAATACCATATAAGCAACAATGTAACACGAAAATAATGATTAAGTGAATTCAAAAAGATTAAAACTACACTTGCTTAAACTAGTTTCTTATCCATGATTAGTGTGATTGTGTTAACCTCTTCTTAACATGTTGGTTATGATAATTAGTTGGTGTACTAATCTATTGTTCTTACAAGTTAAACCATGATCAAGAGTTTAGTTTATAAAAACAAGCATTAAGTCTAACCAATCAATTCAAGATCAATTCAAGTTTCATAAGTTTACTTTCATAAACTTAAACACAAAAACATCCGTTTGTTTCATCAAATTGCTTAAGAAATGGTCAATACAAAAGGTAACCGATTATAGACAAAAGGTTACAATTGATTGTAAACAACTAATCTTACGACCTTTTAGATGTTCCCAATCAATCCAACTTGATAATCAAAAAGCGTTCTTATTACAATCACACTTTAGTTTCTTTGTTTAATCAAGAATAATGGGTAAAAACAATCATCCATAGACAAAATGATTATAACTAGTTGAATAACAATAAGTTCTTTCGATCTCTATGATTACTATCAACTAGTCAAACTTGATTAACAAATGCCACTATGAAACTTTAGCACAATTGGATCTTAGAATCAAGTTGAAATTGAATTAAAACATGTTAACACAATCATAAACTAATCATACGATAATCAACATCATTTAAGCAAGTGCATAAAGAAACTAGCCACTCATAGCAATCATAAACATAAACTCAAAACTTTGAACATTAGAAAACATGATTAAAGGTCTTACAATGATTGAAATGAGATTACAAATGATGTAGTAATGATGCCTCAAGTATTGGTGATGACTTCTTGATGGTTTGACCTCCAAATGATGACTTCTTGGACCTCCAAAGTTTCCTAGAACTTAATGGACGAATTTAGGCTTTGAGAGAGAGTAGTGGTGGTAAGATAGGTGTGAGATAAGATCTCTCAAGTTGTGGTGTCTGAAATGAGGTTGCAAAGGCCTCTATTTATACTACTTCAAGGCTTAGGGTATTAAATGCTCAACTTGGCCTCCAAGGAGTTTGGAAGGACCTAAAACTGAGTGGGAAGGACCTAGAATCGTTTGGAACAAGTTTGGAACCTTAGTGATGAAGAAATGGCTGTACCAGGCCTCCCAACCGAATCGGTTGGGCTCCAACCGGATCGGTTGGTTTTCTTGACCATTCTCTAACCAGATCGGTTGCGGGGATCGACCGAACGGTTGGAGCAAGTTGGCAGAAAATGACAAAAACAAAGTTGTAGATCTTTCTCTTAGCTTTCCGTGGCCGTGAACCGGGGGTCAAACGGAGTCCGTATGCAAAAGTTATGGCCAAAATGGTGAAGGTGTGTCGGGAACAACGAGTCTTCCAATATGTTGTGGAAAACTAGAAGGGGGTTGAATAGTTTTGCCGATTTTAAGTTAGTTTCAAAAACTTTAGATTCGTTAATATGTGAGATCTTATGGATGTAGAGAAAGTATAGATCTAATGATAAAGCAAGTAAATAAAGTAAAGCAAAGGGAAAGAAAAGACACAACCGATGTATAGTGGTTCGCCACAAGGACACCTTCCTTGCCCTACTCCACCCCCGAGTCACCTACTCGAGAGTTCAAGCACTATGTCAACAAACTCCTTCACTTGGCGGAGAAGCCTTCACAACGTTGCTTACACTTTTTCCGGACAAAGCTAGATACCGAGTCCGTAGCACGGTGGACCAAACCAACACGACTATTACACAACAAATATGTGAAATATCAAATACAAGATCTTCGCTACATGTAAATCTTATGGAGTGACAAATCAATCAAGGACCCCTTGCTTGGATGACTTGTAGAATGCTCGTGATCTCGCCTTAGAGAAGGACCTATATGAGGATCACAATAGAAAGAAAGAAGAACAACTCTCTAGATCAAGTGATCTATATGTTAGAAGAGAATGAGAGTGTTTGAGAGATTTAGTAAGAAGAGGGTGAGTTAGAATGAAGAAATGGCTCTCTATTTATAGGCAAAATCTTCCACTGCTCCTCGGATCCCACGGATCCCTCCCACTGGGATCCGCCTAGTGTAATCCTAGGGATCCGTGGACGCCCTCTTGCCCATGGGTTTTTGGTTATGGGTCATGGGTTATGGGTTGGTCCATGGGTTTTCTTTAGATTCAATGTATCTAAGTATACATTGTATCTAGCCAACTTGGTATGGGTTATGATCCATGGGTTATGGTCCATGGGTTATGGTTTTACCCATCCTAATAAACTATTACAACAAATGCTTAATTACTACATTTTGTATTTAAATGGCTATATGTAAATGCTTTACAAAAATAACATGTATCCTTATAATTATACTTAAGATAACATTATATTTGTTATCAACAAAACACAAAGAGATCGCAAAATATTAATAAACGCTTTTACGGTTTATTTGTATTAACAATCTCCCTTTTGTTGATGACAAAACATAATGTTATGATGAGTAAAACTTAAGAATAGATGTAAGTTTTGAAAGCCCCTAAGTTTTACTTCTTCTCCCTTTTGTCGAAACAAAAGTTAACCCTTGGAAGAAATAAACATAAAAGTGTGGAAAAATTAGTCCACGATCGCTAACTCCCTCGACGGTAGCTCCCCTAGTTTGGGGCGCCAAGTGAAGAAAAATAAAAAAATCCTACAAAAGAAAGGTTAGTAACATGCTTAAATAATCTTGTGATTGCCGAGAATCAAGATTGGGAGCCAAGGTATGTAAACAAGGCCTTGTAATAAAACAACAAATTGTAGTGGTATTTATGCCACCTACAAGCATGTAAAAATAAGAACAAGACTTGTTCTTGAAAATGACTTCAAAAGAAAAGTACTAAAAATAGAAAATAGTAGTAGTGATTCCTTCCATGCTTGCATAAGGTTATGGATGGAGGTTTGATGAGTAATGGTATTGATGCGATCAAGGATGAGGTTGAGTATGAATCGCATTTCTTCCCTAACTTCTATTGCAATTTCCTAGTGGATTGGCAATGTTCACAATGTAGGTGATGTGGGTAATGAGTACGGAAATCTTCCGGTTTGTTTTGATTTATGAGTTGCGGAAGTTGTGGTGGAAAAATAGGAAAGTACGGATCAAAGTCCGGAATGATTGGAAGTGATGGTGTAAAAGAACCTAGATGTTCTTGAAGTTTAATGGGAGCTAAAGGTGGTGATGTTTCAAGATCATTGAATATTGTGTTTGGAGAAGTTTGAGGTGTCAAAAAGGCTAATTCTTTTTGATTTGGTTGTGGAGATCTTGTTGGAGTCGTAAGGAGTTCCAAAAGAGTGATTTTAGGTGGTGAATGATTTGGTGATGAAGTTGGTGTACTCGTTGGTGATGAAGGAGGTGCTATAGTGGAAGCATCTTGTGGTGAGTTAGTTGTGGTGATGAGTCATATGATGGTTTTCCTAAGCAACAAGATCGGATGTTAATCCGCATGGATATCCTAGAGTTTGATTTTGGTATTTTGGAAGGTGGAAGTACAAAGGTTTGAGTTTCATGGAGATGATTGTTTGTACTAGGTGATTCATCTAAAGGGTTTGTGGATGACATGGTGTATTGTGTTTGTGAGGATGAGATGGATTATGCAAGCATTTTGGGAGTTCTATATATAGAAAAACAAAGCATTGTAATGAATGCTTGACCCAAAATGTGGATTAAAATCTAATGATTAGATATGAATTTAAGGCATGTGATCATGAGAACACAAGCATTAAAGAGCATACTCCCAAAAATAAAACAAATGTGGATTTTTCATCCAAAGTGAGAAAAATAGAAGGTAAAAACAGCTTTTGTCTCACGGATCTCACGGATCCCACGGATCCTTCCTCGAGGGATCCGCCCAAAGATGAAGGCCGGGATCCGTGGGTCCGTGATTCAGCAAAGACAAAATTTTCCTTTTGGAAACATTTTTGCCTAGTGTGTGCCTATATGCAAACTATTTGGAGTTACGGTTATCTCGACCCCTAAAAGAAAAAGAAAAATAAACTAGAAGTAGAAAAGCATCCTATTGAGATAACCCGAAAACACATATTTAGTACATAAGTACGTAATTTAGTGTTATCAATGCTCCTAATTCATTGTTGCTTAAATGAATGTACCCAAAACACATATTAGTTATGTGTCCCTTTAGCATTCAAAAGACATGAGATGCAATGAAAACGGGTTTTACTTTGTATTAATAATGAAAAGCGATTTGTCCTAGACGTGAGAAATTGCTTTTGTGAAATTGATACGGAAGGTATCATCCTTTAGAAAACATTTTGAAAAGAGGTTTTCTTTGAAAATGTGTATGTAGTTATGTGTTTGCAACTTGTAAAAATAAGAAAGCTATAAGTGGAAAACTTATCTTGGGTTTTGAAAATTCCGTATTGTTTGTGAGTTGTGCATGAAATAGAGATCCTAGACTCGTAAAGAAGAAGGCTAGTGTTTACATACCTTGTAGAGTCAAATAAGTTACGACGCTTGTTCCATTAGACCAAGACCAAGACGAAGTAGGTTGAATTGTTCCCGCTCAACGGTTTGGTGAGGACGCCGGCTATGTTGTCTTCGGATGCTACCTTCTCAATAGAGATGTTCCCTTTGAACATTGTCTCTTAAGAAGTGATGACGAATCTCTATATGCTTTGTGCGAGAATGCAATACCGGATTCTTGCTTAAGTCGATGGCACCTTTGTTGTCACATAGGATGGCTATGTCGCTAGATGAATGTCGAGTCGACTAACGCTTGTTTCATCCATAGTGCTTGTTGGCATGCTTTGCCGCGGAGACGCACTCGGCTTCGTTGTTGATATTGCTAGTGCCGCTTTGTTTCTTAGAAAACCAAGATGTTAAACAACATCCCATGAAAGTACATACCCCACTTGTACTTTTTCTATCAACGTAATCACCGCATGGTCGAATCTGATATACAATTGTTTCTACTCCCGCCCCTTAGGATACCATAATCCTAATTGTGTTGTACCCTTAATGTATCTAAATATCCTTTTACGGCTTCTAGGTGTGATGTTTTAGGTCTTCTTGAAACCTAGCACATAAGCAAACACTAAACATGATATCCGCCTACTTGCCGTGAGGTAGAGAAGACTACCTATCATGCCACGATATTTAGTATTATCTACGGATTCGCCGCCTTCATCTTTTGTGAGTTTGGTGTCGGATGACATTGGTGTCCTAATTGGTTTCGACTCTTCTAGACCGAATTTCTTTAACATCTCCTTTATGTATTTAGATTGATTAAAGAAGATACCATCTTCTACTTGTTTGATTTGTAGACCAAGAAAGAAACTAAGTTCTCCCATCATACTCATCTCGAACTCGTCATGCATGATTTTAGAGAAATCATCACACATGTCTTGACAAGTGGATCCGAATATAATATCATCTACATATATTTGCACTATGATTATATGTGACTCTCTTTCTTAGTAAAAGTGTGTTGTCAACTAACCCCATGGTATAGTTGTGTTTAATTAAAATGACTTGAGTCTATCATACCAAGCTTTTGGAGCTTGTTTAAGACCGTAAAGGGCTTTCTTTAATTTATACACATGTTTGGGTTTTTCAAAATCGATGAAGCCCGGAGGTTGAGCTACATATACTTCTTCATTAATGAAACCATTTAGAAAAGCGCTTTTGACATCCATTTGATAAAGCTTTAGATCATTAGCACAAGCATACGCAAGAAGTATTCTTATAGACTCTAATCTAGCCACGGGGGCATAGGTCTCATCAAAGTCTATTCCTTCTTGTTGGTTATACCCTTGGGCAACGAGTCTAGCCTTGTTCCTAGACACTACTCCGTTTGCATCTAATTTGTTTTATAAACCCATTTGGTTCCTATTATGGTTTGATTACTAGGTGGAGGGACAAGTGTCCAAACATCATTAGAAACGAATTGATTTAGTTCTTCTTGCATAGCCATTACCCAACTCTCATCTTTTATGGCTTCTTGTGTATTCTTAGGTTCTATGGTTGAAACGAAACAAAACAAGCTACTTTGGTTTTGAACTTGAGACCTTAATGTTCGCTCGCTTAGCTTTCCTATGACTTTATCTACGGGTGATCTTTGGACTCTTTAATGTTTATGACTTCATCATTTAAAGGTTCTTCTTCTTCATTTATCTTTTCTTTATTACTATAGCTTCACTTTCTATAATCTCGCCATCGACAAGAGGTGGAGAGGGTTTGGGTGGACTTTCATCAAATTTTATATTTAATGACTCTTCTACCTTCATTGTTTCTTTGTTTAATATGACGAAGCTTTGCTATTTGGAGAGTAACCTAGAAAGATACCTTCGTTGATTTAGGATCAAATTTTGTAAGGTAATCTTTAGTGTTAAGAATAAAACATTTGCTTCCAAAGACTCTAAAGTGATTTAACGAGGCTTTTTGCCTCGGAGTAACTCATATGGAGTTTTACCTAAGATTGGTCTAATTAAGACTCGATTGAGTATGTACGTTGAAGTATCAACGGCATTACACCAAAACTTTTGAGGTATGGATTGTTCATTAAGCATGGTTCGACTCATTTCTTGTAGGGTTCTATTCTTTCTTTCTACTACCCCATTCGATTGTGGAGTGCGTGGAGCCGAGAAGTTGTGAGTAATACCATTAGCGCCACAAAAGGCTCCAAATTGCACTTCATTATCGAATTCCTACCATGATCCGTCCTAATAGACACTATAGGACTTCCTAGTTGTCTTTGGATCTTTTGCTTAATATTTCAAAATAATTAAAGGTTTCGCTTTGTTCTTTAAAAATTTTGTCCATGTATACCTAGAGTAATCATCCACTATGACCAAAGTGTAGTAGTTGCCTCCATAACTTTGGATAGCGGATGGACCAAATAAATCCATATGTAGTAATTCTAGACACCTAGTTGTAGACACCATGTTTTTAGCTTTATGACTAGAATGAGCTTGTTTTCCTACATTACAAGCATCACAAAAGTGATGTTCATATTTTAACTTAGGTAGATCTCTTACTAGATCTTTGGATGATAGCGATCAAGAAGTCGCATGTTGGCGTGACCCAATCTTCGATGCCATAAGGTCAAGTATCATCCATAGAGGTAAGACATAGTTTGTCTTTAGGTTCATTACCGATTTTAATGACATAGACTCCATGTTTCCTAATTCCTTTCCTATGGTTATGCCATTTTTAATATCTTACTACGGGTTTCGTAAAAGTACATTGCACTTTTATCACATATTTGTCCTATACTTAAGAGGTTAAAGTTTAGGTTTTCTACGTGACACACATCGTTAATGGTTAGAGATTTGTTAGAAATCGCACTTTACCGATGATTCTACTTTTGCTATTTCCAAACACCACATTACCTCCATTGAAGGATTCATATGTGGAGAATAGATCTCTATTGCCGGTCATGTGCCTCGTGCACCCGCTATCCTTGACCCATTCATCCGGGTCTAGGTCGACCTTTAAGCATACCTAAGACAATAATAAACTCAAAAGTTTGGTCCCCATTTGTTCATGGGTCCATTAGTGTTAAACATTCCATTCATGTTAGACATGTATGGATAAGATGAGTATGCATTCCATGGAGCAAAGTTTTGAAAAGGAAAACCATTTTGCATATTTGGGTTCCATCCCATTTGATGGTTACTTGGATAAACGTTATTAGGTCTCCTAGATGGATTATGTTTTGAAAAGATGGAGCTTTGTTTCTTGCAAAAGTAGGATTATATTTTGGAGGTGGTTGTCTAGTGGTGACATGAGTTGGTTTCTTCCTATTAACTATAACAAACTCGCCTAGATGAAGAAGCTACGTTATTACCATCGCTTGCTACAGCAGATCCACGGATCCCTCGGTCAGACACTAGCCGGTTCCTTTTCAAGGATCCAGGATCCGCCACAACAAAGGGTCTGGTTTTTCTAGTGCCTTAACAAATTTTGTTTCTTTACTTTCACTAGTTGATGGATCAAGTTGTTGAATACCTAAACCTTTTTGGTTGTTACCGGTTTTAACACCATCTAATATCGTATCTAAAGTGTTCGTACTCATTCTAGCAATTTTAGAATCTAGATGATCAACTAGTGTTTGAAGTTGAACGCAAAGTTCACATTCACCACTTGCTATTTTACCCTTTTCTAAACGTTTTAGTTTTGCTTTTAATTCTATGACTTCTTTATCTAAACGTTGGTTTTGACTCTTTAAAAGCTTGTTTTTGTTAATTAGTTTTAAGCTAATATTGCATAGTTTGTCATATTCATTATGCAATGAGTCGTCATCAAGTGATGAACTACTATAGTATTCGTGACATACCTCGTCATTTGCCATGAGACAAATTTCTTCGTCCTCCTCGTCGCTCATTCCCCACGTGCCGCTCACGAACGCCTTTTGATCATCCCGTTTGGGACACTTACTAATAAAGTGGTTTGGGTCCCCACATTTAAAGCAAGTACGATCATCTTTTGGCTTCTCGTCCTCTTTGCTTTTCCGAAAGCCTTTCTTATCGCCATACGGTTGTTTGACGATCTTCCTTTCTTCTAAAGAACTTTTAAAGTCCCTCACCGCCATAGCGCACTCGTCGTCACTACTACTCAAGAGGAGTTCTCTTCATCGCTTGAAGCCTTTTTGGCTTTAAGGGCAAGAGATTTGTGTTTCTTTTCACCTTGAGGCTTCGAGTCTTTAGCAAGGACAAGCTCAGACTTTTAGGTTGCCTATGAGTTCATCGAGGTGAGGATTGTCAAATCTTTTGACTCTTCGATCGCCACCCTTGGATCTCCACTTCGATGGAAGTGCCCTTAGATATCTCCTAACATGGTTACGGCTAGAAAAGATTCATCAAGTGCTTGTAAAGATGTAATAATAGTATTAAAGTTAGCAAATGAATGATCTATAGTTTCCTCATCCGATATTGAAAATTGTTCATATTGTTGAACAAATAAATCAATTTTATTATTTTTAACTTGTTGGTTGCCTTGATGAGTTACAACTAAAGAATTCCAAATTTCTTTAGAGGTTTTAAGCATAGAAATTCTTTCGAATTCCTTTTTCGGTAAAGCATTATATAAAACCATTTTTGCTTCACTATTTTTAGAAAGCTTTTTCTTCAATTCATCATTTAGTTTATCATGAGGTATGTTAACTACATTCCTTTATCATCTTTTGAGGTAGCCTCAAAATCGCCTTCAACAATAATGTACCAAAGATCAATATCTTTAGATTTCACATATGTTTCAATCTATTTTTCCAATATATAAAACCATTAGTTTCAAGTAGTGGTGGTCGTTGCATAGATTGCCCTTCCTTATAATTTTCGTAACCCATAGTGATCGAAAAGTTTTAAAATACAATTTTACTTTAAAACTTTTATAAACTTAGCTCTTGATGCCAATTGTGGAAAACTAGAAGGGGGTTGAATAGTTTTGCCGATTTTAAGTTAGTTTCAAAACTTTAGATTCGTTAATATGTGAGATCTTATGGATGTAGAGAAAGTATAGATCTAATGATAAAGCAAGTAAATAAAGTAAAGCAAAGGGAAAGAAAAGACACAACCGATGTATAGTGGTTCGCCACAAGGACACCTTCCTTGCCCTACTCCACTCCCGAGTCACCTACTCGAGAGTTCAAGCACTATGTCAACAAACTCCTTCACTTGGCGGAGAAGCCTTCACAACGTTGCTTACACTTTTTCCACAAAGCTAGATACCGAGTCCGTAGCACGGTGGACCAAACCAACACGACTATTACACAACAAATATGTGAAATATCAAATACAAGATCTTCGCTACGTAAATCTTATGGAGTGACAAATCAATCAAGGACCCTTGCTTGGATGACTTGTAGAATGCTCGTGATCTCGCCTTAGAGAAGGACCTATATGAGGATCACAATAGAAAGAAAGAAGAACAACTCTCTAGATCAAGTGATCTATATGTTAGAAGAGAATGAGAGTGTTTGAGAGATTTAGTAAGAAGAGGGTGAGTTAGAATGAAGAAATGGCTCTCTATTTATAGGCAAAATCTTCCACTGCTCCACGGATCCCACGGATCCCTCCCACTGGGATCCGCCTAGTGTAATCCTAGGGATCCGTGGACGCCCTCTTGCCCATGGGTTTTTGGTTATGGGTCATGGGTTGGTCCATGGGTTGGTCCATGGGTTTTTTAGATTCAATGTATCTAAGTATACATTGTATCTAGCCAACTTGGGTATGGGTTATGATCCATGGGTTATGGTTTTACCCATCCTAATAAACTATTACAACAAATGCTTAATTACTACATTTTGTATTTAAATGGCTATATGTAAATGCTTTACAAAATATAACATGTATCCTTATAATTATACTTAAGATAACATTATATTTGTTATCAACAAAACACAAAGAGATCGCAAAATATTAATAAACGCTTTTACGGTTTATTTGTATTAACACACAAAACACGATTTTTATGGCTTTAGGGGTTCGTTTTTGGTCTTTTTGGTCCGGTTTTGATAGAGAAAAGGTATATGTTTTCACATATACCACTTACTCTTACGCATAAGCTCTCTTTCTTACGAATAAGGATCCATGTTTACACATAAGCTACTGTTCACACATTTTGACCTGTTACGCATAAGCTACTAATTGAATGTTAAGCATAAGTCACAATTACCAAGTTTACGCATAAGCTTACAAAAGTAATAATGTTGTGTGTTAAGTGAAAATCGGACTTTAAAACTTTAAAATTAACACGTTCACGTAACTTATCACTTCAACTTTCCGTTAAATGGACAAATGTGACTTAAGACTTGTAACAAACATAAACATGTAATCATCAAAAAAGTAATTATATAATAAATCTGACTAAATCTAACACAATGTGTTTCCATATGTCTGTTTCTTTGTCTAATAACTTTCAGATCACACAATGGCTGCAAATCAAGAAAACATCAATGCCCCAGCTGAGCTCACAATGGAAAACACTTTCCCAGCTGGTTATGACAGAATCATTGGCAAGAACAATCTTTGTGTCAACTTCAACAATTTCACATGCACCGAATCCTCTTGCAGAATTGTCGTGGACATCCTTCTGCATCATCCATTCAAGTTCATGCCCACAAAGTCATCCTTTATTCCAGACTTCTATCTACACCAATTTTGGTACACCATAGAAAGGACTGATGATGATCACGTGGTTAAAGTGACTCTTGACAGAAAAGAGATCATGGTTTCTTTAGCTGATCTCCGTGCAGTTCTTCTACTTCCAGACATTAACTCTCCTGCTGAGTATGTGATAAGGTTTTAAAATGTACCTTTTTAAGGGTTTAAGCCCTTATTTGATCACTTTTGTATCCGTTATTACTTAATATCGTTCCTTTTCACTTTTTAGGTCTCTTGAAGTCAAATTGCCGGAATGGCACTTATTTGGATGAAAATCTTGCGGATATCTGAAGAAAATGGCCAAAGTCAAGAATCGAGACACTCAAGTCTTTGGAACACAAGGGGACGGCGTCGGTGTTATCTGCGACGCCGTCGAGCACATGTTGTGACGATACAATAGCCAAATTGCTTATTTTCAAGTGACGGTGTCGCTTTAAAAGAGTAGGTCGTCGCAACTCGGATTTACCTAGATTTGATCCGCACGGCCGAGGTCAAGAGGACGTCATAAGCATAAGGTGACGCCGTCGCAAGACTAACGTGGCCAAGACGAAACCCTAATGATGGCGACCCGACGGCGTCACAAATTAGAAGGTGGCCGTCATGAATGTAATCTTATATATAGAATCCGTATTTTCGGTTTTCGGTGTGTAGTCTTTTGGGTAAAACCTAAACCGAACCAAGGTCGTCTTGTACAAGATTTTAGGGTTCCAAACCCTATCTTACACCAAGATAAGTGTTTTACTTCATTAATTCAATTATGTCTTCAATTATTCGTGTGTATGCTTACATGTTCTCGATAAGGTTTTAAAGGTACCATTTTGAGGGTCGTTTAAGCCCTTATTTGATCACTTTGTATCCGTTATTGCTTAATATCGTTCCTTTTCACTTTTAGGTCTCTTGAAGGCAAAATGCTGGAATGGCACTTATTTGGACGAAAAGGCGAATATCTGAAGAAAATGGCCAAAGTCGAATCGAGACACTCAAAGTCTGAAAGCAGCGACGGCGTCATCGCTTAATCTGCGACGCCGTCGGACAAATTTATGACGATCGTGAAGAGAAATTGCTTGTTTTTGGAGGACGGCGTCGGGCTTTAAAAGAGTAGGCCGTCGCAACTCGGGCGACTGCCTAGATGCGACCAGCACGACGTCGGTCAAGAGGACGGCGTCACGACATAAGGTGGCGCCGTCTCAAGGTTAACGTGGCCAAGACGAAACCCTAATGACGGCGACACGACGCGTCCACAAAACATAAGGTGGCGCCGTCGCATATGTAATATTATATATAGAATCCGAATTTTTCGGTTTAGGGAGTCTTTTGGGAGTAAAACCTAAAACCGAACCAAGGGTGTCTTGTACAAGATTTTAGGGTTCCAAACCCTATCTTACATCAAGATAAGTATTTACTTCATCAATTCAATTATGTCTTGATTATTTGTGTGTATGCTTGCATGTTTTCCATGTCCCGCTAATTTATTTGTGTGTTTGCTTAGGAATATGAAACTTAATTATTAAATATTGATTGGTTGTTTCTTATCTTAGTTGATTAATGATATAGTAATGCGATAGGTCATTCGTTGTACTTAATGCTTGATTCATCTTTGTGAACCTTAGAATATAATTACCGAGTAGTTGTAAGCTAAACCATCCAAAGAGTGCCTTAGAGTAAGAGTTTATTATCCCTAGTGGGTTTTGTAGATCGAGACACTTTGGTAAGTTCAAAGAGTTAGGAGAAACGCATACCCTACAACTTTAGACAAACAACGCAACTAAGAATAAGACGTGACAACTCAACCATCAATAGGAGATAATTAAGGAGTAGTAAAACCTAAGTAAACACATCTTTAAACTATCATACGAGCACACATTAATTAGACATAGACTACCACCACCTTAGTTTAGATAATTAGATAATAGTAGAGTAATCGGTAGAAATACCAACCCCCAAATCCAATACCCGAGATTCAGTACTTTTCAATTTCCTAAAAACATAAAAAGATAAAAATAATCTTCCTCAACCTTTACCTTAGCGTAGTAACTTCTCACTAGCATTCCTATTCCCCTAGAGAACGATATCAATACCCGTGGTTTACCCTAATACTACACTACAACGATTAGGTTCACTGCCTAGGGTGTTGAAAAACTTGCTCGACGAAAAGGAAGTTCCTTTGACCCCGAACGCGCTGCGTAAGCGTATCATTCTCCATGTCCGACTAATTTACTTGTGTGTTTGCTTAGGGAATATGAAACTTAACTATTGAATATTGATTGGTTGTCTCTTATCTTAATTGTTAATGATCTAGTAATGTGATAGGTCATTCGTTGTGTAGTTAATGCTTGATTAATCTTTGTGAACCTTAGACTATAACACCTAGAGTAGTTGTAGGCTAAACCATCCAAAGAGTACCCTAGAGTTAGAGTTTATAAATCCTAGAGATTTTGTAGACGAGACCCTTTGGTAGTTTCAAAGAGTTAGGGATAAACGCATAGCCTACGACCTTAGACACACAACGCGATTAAGAATAAGGACGTGATAATTCAACCATCAATAAGAGATAATTAAGGAGTAATAAAACCTAAGTAAACACATATTTAAATCATCATACGAGCACACAATAATTAGACATAGACTACCCTCACCTTAGTTAATTAGATAATTTGATAGTAGAGTAATCGGTAGAAATACCAACCCCCCCAAATCCAAACCCCGAGATTCGTACTTTTCCATTTCCTAATGATAAGGTTTTAAAAGGTACCATTTTGAGGGGACGTTTAAGCCCTTATTTGATCACTTTTGTATCCGTTATTGCTTAATATCGTTCCTTTTCACTTTTTAGGTCTCTTGAAGGCAAAATCTTGGAATGGCACTTATTTGGACGAAAAGGCGAATATCTGAAGAAAATGGCCAAAGTCGAATCGAGACACTCAAAGTCACCTGAAATGTAAGGCGACGGCGTCGGTGTTAATGCGACGCCGTCGGAGGATTTTTGTGACGATCGAAGCCAAAACCCTATTTTCAAGTGACGACGTCGGGCTTTAAAAGAGTAGGCCGCTGCTACGGAGACGGACTAGATGCGACCAGCACGACGCCGAGTCAAGAGGACGCCGCCACGACATACAGGTGGCGCGTCGCAAGGTTAACGTGCTGCCGAAACCCTAATGACGGCGACATGGCGTCACAAAACATAAGGTGACGCCGTCGCATATGTAATATTATATATAGAATCCAATTTTTCGGTTTAAGAGAGTCTTTTGGGTGAAAACCTAAAGAATCGAGGCACTCAAAGCTGCTTTGAAAGCAGGCGGCGGCGTCGTGTTAATGCGACGCCGTCGGAGGATTTTTGTGACGATCACAAAGTGCAAATACCCTATTTTCAAGTGACGACGTCGGGCTTTAAAAGAGTAGGCCGTTGCTACTCGGGACGACCCGTAGATGCAAACCCTAATGACGGCGACGATAAGTCGCCGTCGCATATGTAATATTATATATAGAATCAATTTTTCGAAGGAGTCTTTTGGCGTGAAAACCTAAACCGACCAAGGGTGTCTTGTACATTGATAAGGTGTACCATTTTGAGGGTCGTTTAAGTCCTTATTTGATCACTTTTGTATCCGTTTGCTTAACGTGGTCTCAAGGCAAAATGAATGGCACCGAAAAGGCGCGAATATATGAAGAAAATGGCGTCGAATCGACACGTCACGGCGGCGTCCGCGAATTTTTGTGACATAAGGTAAATACCCTATTTTCAAGTGACGACGTCGCTTTAAAAGAGAGCCGTATACTCGTACCTATGCAACCCGGACGATGTCGGTAAGAGGACATAAGGTGGCGCGCCGCATCGTGCCAAGAAAACCCTTTTTGGTTTAATCTTATACATATAATCCGAGAGAGTCTTTTGGGTGAAAACCTAAAACCGAACCTAAGGTGTCTTGTACAAGATTTTAGGTTTTAAACCCTATCTTACATCAAGATAAGTATTTACTTCATCAATTCAATTATGTCTTTGATTATTTGTGTGTATGCTTGCATGTTCTCCATGTCCCATTAATTTATTTGTGTGTTTGCTTAGGAAGTATGAAACTTAATTATTGAATATTGATTGGTTGTTTCTTATCTTAGTTGATCAATGATCTAGTAATGCGATAGGTCATTCGTTTTGTACTTAATGCTTGATTCATCTTTGTGAACCTTAGAATATGATTACCCGAGTAGTTGTAGGCTAAATTATCCAAAGAGTCCCTTAGAGTAAGAGTTTATCATCCTAGTGGGTTTTGTAGGCGAGACCCTTTGGTAAGTTCAAAGAGTTGGGAGAAACGCACACCCTACAACTTTAGACACACAACGCAACTAAGAATAAGGACGTGACAACTCAACCATCAATAGGAGATAATTAAGGAGTAGTACAACTTAAGTAAACACATCTTTAAACTATCATACGAGCACACATTAATTAGACATAGACTCCCACAACCTTAGTTTAGATAATTAGATAATAGTAGAGTAATCGGTAGAAATACCAACCCCCCAAATCCAATACCCGAGATTCGTACCTTTCCATTCCATAAAATATAAAAATACAAAAAATAGTCTTCCTCAACCTTAACCTTAGCGTAGTAACTTCTCACTAGCATTCCTATTCCCTAGAGAACGATATCAATACCCGTGGCTTACCCTAATTACTACACTACAACGATTAGGTTCACCGCCTAGGGTGTTATAAAACTTGCTCAAGAAAAGGAAGTTTCCTTGACCCCGAACGACGCGTGTAGCGTTATCAAGTTTTGGCGCATTGCGGGGAATAGAATAGCTAGTTAGTAGTCCACCTCGCTTAGGTTCTTTGCTTGATTCCTATCAAGTAAATTTTTCTCATTTTAGCTTTCTCTTGGTCTATCCCCTTCTTCGTGATCTTTGTTCGTAACACCCATCACTTTTCATCATGGAGGATGATAACCAACCACCACGTGATAACCCAACACCCAATAAGTCAATGTCACTCAAAACCCAAACCAATAACCAACCCAACCGTCGAAGCCGCTATGTGAGTAGAAATACCGACCTTGTGATTTGCGTAAAATGTTCGACAAGTACAATTAGGGAAGTTGTTGAGAAAGTAGTCGCCGCCTATGTAATTGGCTCTATGATTAACAGTAATTCGAAAAATGGCATGATAAACAACAACGTGGATGTGGAAAATAGTGCTTACTTCAATCTTTACCCCACTAAGGAAGAAGTTGCGTACTATCAATACATAATCAATAATCCACGATCACCTATCATTAGGATATGCCCAAAGATTAGGAGAGGAACTCGGAACCTAAAATCCCTTGTATGATCGGATATAGGAGTGTCGACCATGCTTACATAGATACCGAATCTCCCATTAATGTAATGTCATCCGCTATCTACAATGACATTATGAATGAGCGACTCAATATTAGGAGACCCTAAATGTCCAAAGGAGTTTGTAACTTTGTGGGAAGAGTCAAGGACGTGCATGTCTTTATAGGAAATTTGACCTACCTAGTTTATTTTATGGTCCTAGAAGATGTAGGATGCTTTATTGACTATAGTTTATCCCAAGTAGTGCTAGGGAAACTGATTGGCTCCCGAACAGTCAAGTTTAATCACTCAAGCTAGCCACTTGTGAATGGCCAACCGTAACAAACTTAAAACAGCTCGGAAAGCAAATGCAATTTAGATCAGAGGAATACAGTGGATTCCTGGGTCGTTAAGTCCCACGGAGGATGAATTGGTGTTTAACACAATCGGATGTCGAATAATCACTAAGGATAGTGATCGATAAGGATTTCGAGTTATTTATACCTAAAGAAAAGTTTTGTAAATTACAGGGCTTAAATGCAAATTAAAGAAAATTAAAAAGATAAACTATATTAAATAAATGCTATCACTATTTGCAAAATGATGTTTTGATTTTTCTTTATAAAACATAAATTAAAAACTACGTGGCGCATACAAGAAAATGTAAAAGCGAAGCAATATTAATCCTAAAAATATGAAAATGATATTTTACAAACCTAATGATAAGAGAAAATTTTAAGAAAAAGAAAATTGTTTTTAAAACTATTTATCTAATTATTATTAATTAAAAACTATTTTACTTAATTAATAACACCCTAAAATACAAGAAAATATGAAATAAAGCTAGAAAATGAAATTATGACTTGGAAAAATCTAAAATAACTAAATAGAATTTTCAAAACTATTTTATATTTTTCCGATTATTTTCTATTTTTATGAATTAAAACTACTTAAAACTAATTAAATTGCTAAAAATTACAAATTTAACTATGAAAATCTGGAAAATAATTTTTGACTTTTTATATTTATCTTAACCTAGGAAAAATGAAAACTTATTTTTTTGAAACTTTTCTGAATTAATTGTATTAAAAGCTAATTAAAATGGCCTAAAAACTGTTTTAAATTAAGAAAAATAGCAAAATGAACTAGAAAAATCTGAAAAATTCAGGAAAAATCTAATTTAATATACTGAATCTAAGAAAAATAGAATAACAGTGGCTTATGTGTATGAATATGGAACTGCAATGGAAACTGCTTATAAATAAGCACTTGGCTTAAGCCAAAAGGTACCAAATGGGCACCAAAGCATCACGAAGCTCTAATAAGCTAAAAGTACTCTAAAACAACAAATTACAACTATCCTAAACTTCTATAGCACGATTAACTTGATTTGGTGATTTGAGCTCAAGTCTAAAAAGCAATTGAGGCTACTACTTTTAAGCTTGAAAATAAGCAACTCAATAAGCAAGAAACCGAAAACCGATGTTGGGACCTCAAGAAGACCTGGATAAGAGCTTAAAACCAAAAACTAGACCATGAGAAGCTCGAGGAGCTTTTGACCACCTATGATAGTGAGAAAACTCAAGATTCATCGAAGTTTTGTGAACAGGGCATATAAGCCCTTTTTGACAAGCTTATTTGGAGCTTAAGAAAAATTTCTAAAAATCTACAAAAATCCTAATAAGAAACTAGACCAGTTGAAGTTATTAATCCCAAAGTTTGACTTGATTTGGCCCAGAGATGAATCAATGAAAAATCATCTTGGGTTGGTTGAAAACTGGTTTTTTGCAAGTTTTTGACTTTTGACAAAAATGAAAAGTTTGACTTTATTGAACTTTGATCCTAATTTATGAACTGATATTGATGTTATATGGTGAAATTAAACTAGTGCAAGCTATCTTTATGTATTTTAAACCTAAAACAAGTTTTTGATCCCACAAATCTCTAACAGTTAAGCAATTAGGAGAGATTCTTAATGATTTTGACTATTGATGTTTGCAGAGGCAATATTTTGACAGAAATGATTCAAATAGACTATATGGAGACTAAGTAGACAGATATCAAGCACAAACAAGAGCTTAAGATCAATCAAACCACTAATCCAAACACCATTTTAACTAACTGATTTGAACATTTAAACTAAACCAATTACTGATTTGACTCATTCAACCACTTAAACTAACTCTAGTACCCTAATTACCAATAGTTAAACATGTCTAAACTATTTAATGACCACAGATTTAAATATGAGCACAATATGAAAACTGCATAAAAAATGAAAATGAGATAACAAGCTCACAAGTGTCCAGCCTGTTAATGCAGCTTAAACAGAACCCAAATTGTACTATTCTATATCAAACCAATCCACTCCAAGCTCTGCAACAACCCATATCTTCACCAAATCCAAATCAGCTTCAACATTTGACTTTTGTTGACCAAACATGAATATTGATTGAACCTGCTTGCCAAGCTTACCAAAAGCTAAAATAAGCTTAAATAAGCTTGTTTGACTGATAAAGAAGCTTATTGAAGCTTGGTTTTTTAGCACAGAAACCGAAATTTTAAGCGGTGAATGTAAAATTTGAAACCACACTAGCACTTTGAATTTAAACTTGAAACTTGCTTACAAAGATTAATTATCTTAAGTTTAGTACATTAGAGCTTAGAGTTTACAAATTTGTAAACTAATTAAGACAGTTTAAGAAAAACGACATACATGAATTAAAAAAACTAAGTACTGCTCTGTCTTTGCTTCTCTTCCTCTCTTTTATACACCAAATGACTTCCACGTGTCCTCTGAGCAAATCCCAACATTATTTTTAGCCATTGGATGAGTTGAGCTCATATTGGCCATTGGATCATTTTGGCGGGAAAGTCTGTTTGACCTGTGGGCTACTGAATTTGCAAGTAGGGGGGGTGGCATTAATTGTGGTGTGAAAGGTTGGTGGATGTGATGATGAGGGGGGAGGGATAAGGAGATAAGGTGATGGGAGAGGGCTTGGTCCAGTGGGGAAGAAGCACAGTGGACAGGTGGGAGGGAAAGGATGTATTTGACTGGTGGGTTGACCAGGGGTCCAAAAAGGGAGGTCACTGGTTTATGGTAGGGGGTCAAAATGGTTGGCAGGGTTCAAAGGTTATAGGAAGGGGTCAAAGGTTTAAGGCTTAGTAATACAAGGACCATTTTGTAATTCTGCCAAACTAGAGGGACCAAACCTGTAATTTCTCCAAAGATGTCACAAGGACCAAAACTGCCAAATGTGAATAGTACAAGGACCATTGTTGACATTTTCAAATTTCTAAGGACCATTTGTGACAATTTTCAAAGTTTAGGGACCTAAGTTGTAATTTTGCAATTTTAAATCTCAAGGACCAATTTTGACAACTCATGAATCCCTAGGGACTTGAAATGATATTTTTCTTTATTTAGGTTTACCAGGGACTGTTTTTGACAACTTTTGAAACTTGGGGACTAAAGCGCCAATTATGCAAACTTGATCGTTTTCACCGATTTTGATATTTTGCATTTAAAACACATAAAACACTTATTTGTGATATTTTATCATTTTGATGCATTTAAAGTGTTTTCGGATGTTTTTGCGCTTTAAATGGTACAAAATGATGAGTATTTAGACACTCATCAATCCCCACACTAAGATATTGCTAGTCCCTAGCAATTTTTAAGAAAAATTAATGGATTTCATCTCTTTACCAAAAGCCATTACTCGGAGTAGCCAAATGTTTCAGTTCAAGTAAGAACCTTGGTACACCGATAACGAAATGATTTTGAGCAAATCACCGACTTTCAACGGTTTGATTTGTCTTTACCGAGCCGTTTGCTACGGACTAGCCAACTCTTAGATAAATTATCAATATTATCTTTGGTGAGTGATTACCAATTATGGTTTTCCATCGCCTTTACCACAAGCCATAAACTTGCGGGCTAGCCAACTCTTCACTAATTAAAGATATGGTGAGTGAACACCATACAATTTTGGGCAAATTGCAAGCCGTCAACGGATTTGAGATATCTTTACCAAGAGCCGTTTGCTCTGGATTAGCCAATCCTTTTGTTTATTAGACATGGTGGATGATAACCATAAGTCGAGTAAGTGCAAAACACTTACTCCAAAAAAATTTTATTGCCAAAAGCGGGAATGGGTGGAATAATTACATGATAAAATTCGTGAGAATTCCCCCACATTAGAAATGAATATTGCCCTCAATATTCAAAGTACCGGCGTTATGCGAAACATAGAACGAAAAGGGAGATACTACGGCCATTATTTAGCAAGATTTTTTTTTTTTTTTTTTTTTTTTTTTCATGAAACTCTTATATACAACAATGGGGCATCTCCCCACACTAGGGTGGTACACACGGGTGAAAACCCATGTAGCATGCTCTTGTTTTGATTCCCGAGTCGCTAGCTTGACTCGATCCCCGCATTCATTGGTTCATGGGGAAAGTTTGTAGATCCGGACAATCACGGGAGGAATGTTCTCTCCAAAATAATGCTTCAATCGATGACCATTCACTTTAAAATTTGGACCATCGGGCTGAGATAACTCAATGGTGCCATAAGGATAAACCTTAGTGATAGTAAATGGACCAGACCAACGGGACTTGAGCTTTCCCGAGAAAATCTTCAATCTAGAATTGAAAAGAAGGACTCGATCACCAACGTTGAAAACGCGGTTCTTGATTTTAGAGTCATGAATCTTCTTTGTCTTTTCTTTGTAGATCAAAGAGTTCTCGTATGCTTGATCACGGAGTTCATTTAATTCATTCATTTGAACTTTCCGGTGATCACCAGCTGTCTGAATATCGAAGTTGGCATGCTTCAAGGCCCAATATGCCTTGTGCTCAAGCTCAACCGGCAGATGACACGCCTTCCGTATACAAGCTTGTATGGAGTACACCAAATGGGTGTTTTGTAAGTCATCACGGAAGGCCCGGAGCGTCATCCGGTTTATCCGACCGGGATGCACGATTTTCGCCTCGTCCTTTCTAAAATTCTTTTAATACCACGGTTGGAAACTTCCACTTGCCCACTTGTTTGTGGGTGGTGCGCAGATGAAGGCGGTGGATTACACCATACTTTTGCATGACACGATCAAATTGGTCATTGCGAAATGCGCACCACGATCACGATTATAGCTCGTGGAGTTCCAAACCTAGCAAAAGAGATTTTAAGAATTTCACAACAACTCGGGCATCGTAGTAGGTAAAGCTTTCGCTTCAACCCATTTTGACAAATAGTCAACGACTACGAGTATGTATTTGTTTCCTCGAGAAGATGGAAATGGCCCATAAAGTCAATACCCCAAATGTCAAATATCTCACAAACTTGAATGGCATTTTGTGGCATTTCATTTCTTTGAGAGATATTTCCATGACGTTGACAAGCGTCACAAGCTTTGACAAATTCGTGGGCATCCTTATAGATAGTGGGCCAATAAAACCCGAATCAAACACCTTTTGGCGGTGTAGTTTGGACTATGATGGCCCCAGTGGGTCCAGCATGACAAGCTTTGAGAATGTCAAGAGCTTCACGTCCATAAACACACCGTCGGATGACTTGATCCGCACATATTTTGAATAAGTAGGGGTCGTCCCGAGTAATGTTTAACATCCTTGAAGAATTTGTTCTTACGTTGGGTTGACATCCCTTTCACTATGAAGTTACCCGCATGGTAATTTGCGGTCGACAAACCATGGGGTAGAAGAGTTTCACGAAAAGAAACCGCATTGAGTGTCTTGAGAGGAAATGTTTCATTTATTTCCTTTTCTCGAAAACATCTTGGTGAGGGTTCTCTAATCGGGATAGATGATCGTGACCGGTTCTCGGCTCCTTTTTATCACGTATAATGATATCAAATTCCTGGAGGAGGAGAACCCAACGGAGCAATCTCGGCTTTGCATCTTGTTTTGCAAAGAGATATTTGAGAGCCGAGTGATCCGTATACACTACACATTTGGTCAAGATAAGGTATGGCCGAAACTTTTCAAACGCATACACCACAGCTAGTAGCTCTTTTTCTGTGGTGGTGTAATGAGTTTGAGCTTCAGTCATAGTTTTACTTGCGTAGTGGATAGGCTGAAAATGCTTAGCTCTATGTTGCCATAAGACTACACCGATAGCAAAATCACTTGCATCGCACATGAGCTCAAAAGGCAACTCCCAGTCGGGAGCAACGAGAATGGGTGCTTCCGTAAGCTTTTTCTTTAATGTTTCAAAAGCTTGATGCACTCGGGTGAGAAGATAAAGGAGCATCTTTTCAAGAAGATGGGTCATAGGCCAGCGATTTTAGAAAAATCTTGTATGAATCTGCGATAAAACCCGGCATGACCTAAAAACTCCTAATACCTTTGACGGTAGTAGGATGAGGCGGTTTAGCAATAACATCGACTTTTGCTCTATCGACCTCAATCCGTTTTTGAAATCTTATGGCCAAGGACTATGCATTCTTTGACCATAAAGTGGCTCTTCTCCCAATTTAGACAAAGATTGGTGTCTTCACACCTTTGAAGCATTTTTCTAAATGGGAGAGACATGTTTGAAATGAATCCCCAATAACCGAGAGTCATCCATAAACACCTCCATTGTTTCCCGATCATGTCGTGGAATATGGCCATCATACATCGTTGGAGCGTGCGGGAGGCGTTACATAAGCCAAAAGGCATACGTCTCAGTAGGCAAAAGTTCCGTATGGGCGGTGAATGTGGTCTTCTCTTGATTATGTGGATCAATGGGGATCCGAAGTAACCCGAGAAACCATCAAGGAAACAATAGTACTCATTCCACGCTAATCTCTCAAGCATTTGGTCCATGAAGGGTGAGGAAAATGGTCTTTATGGGTGGCGTCATTCAACTTACGATAGTCAATACACACACGCCATCCCGTAACCGGCCGAGTTGGAATTAACTCGTTATCTTCATTGTGACAACAGCTTATGCCACCCTTTTTAGGAACACAATGAATTGGGCTAACCCAAGGACTATCTCGAGATTGGGTAAATTAATCCTGCATCAAGAAGTTTGATAACCTCTGTTTGATAACATCATGGATTTTTGGATTTACTCTTCTCGATGTTGAGCTATTGGTTTGAAGTCATCCTCCATCAAGATTTTGTGAGTACAAAATTCGTGGTTGATACCATTAATGTCGGAGAGTTTCAAGCAATTGCTTGCTTTTGTGACTTCAAGACCTTTATGAGAGCGATCTTTCATCTTTACTCAAATCTCGAGCAATAATGACAGCAATTTATCATCACCTTCAAGAAATGCATACTCAAGATGAGGTGGTAAGTCCTTAAGTTCGATTTGAAATTCTTGATTTTCTCAACCGACTTGACTTCCTTGTTATGAAGCTCGACGGGAGGAGTGGAGGAGAAGTGTCTGATTTAACAACTTCTCAAGAATAAGAATATCTCCTCCGGATTAATCTCATGGTGATTAATCTCTTCCGGAATTGCATCACTAGTGTGAGGGGTTGATGAGTGATCATCTTTAAGCAATTTCTCAATGAGAAGTATGTCCCCTCGATGTCAATTGGGCGTGATCAATTTCCCATGGAGCAGAATCACTAGCCAAGTATGCTTCAATCTCTTCCAAGATGAAGTCGCTTCCTCAAGCGGAGTGAGAGAAGGAGTAAATTGGCTATGATAGGTTGAGAAGATGTGGTGGGATCCCCACTCACGTAATTATGAGAATAACCAAGAACTTCTTGAGAGTACTCTTGAAGCAACATCAATGATATCTATTCGGTTAACCGACTCGGAATCATAGTTTGCGGAGTACCTCAAGTTTGATCAAGGTTAAAGGTGACGACTTCATTACCAACACGTAATGTGATTTCTTGCTCAAATACATCAATGAGAGCACGACCCGTTCTCGTGAATCCTCTTCCAACAATGAGAGGAACCCGTGGATCGACATCGAAATCAACAACTACAAAGTCACCGGAAAATGGAACTTTCCTACTTTCACAAATACGTCCTCGGTAATTCCAAGAGGACGGGATATTGTACGATCTGCAAGCTCGAGAGTCATGCATGTAGGAGTAAGGTCAGGAAGAAAGTTTCTTCCATCTTGAATGAGGCATCGGGTTTATGCTTGCACCAAGATCGGCTAAGGCAAAGCATTCAACCATTCTGAAATACACAAGGTAAGAGAAATTTTCCGGGATCTCCAAGCTTTCGAAGCTTCTTCAAGATAACTGCAGAGCGCTTCTCGTTCGAAGGAGTTTAGCCATTTCAAACAGCTTTTCCTTGTTGCTTAACATGTGTTTGAGAGTTGATGCAAACTTGGGCATCAACATGATAGAATCCATAAAGCTTATGTCAAAATGTAATTCTTGGAAAATTTGAAAAATTTGTCCATTTGATGGTAGCTTTTTCGGAGCTTTGCTCATTCAAGCGTGATGGGTAAGGAATAGAAGATTTGGATTTGTGGTTTTCAACGGAGCTACTGGAGGTTCAAAACAACTCTGGATTGGACTTGGGTTCTGGACAACCCGAGGATGGACATCGTTGGTACCTCCGTTATTAGTAGGAAGTTCCTTGTCCTTTGTAGCCTCGTGTTCACTTTCCACTACCTTGGGATAGAAGAAGAAGAGGTAGTAGGAATAGCGGGTCCATTGTATGAAACACCACTTACGGTTGTGATCGCCTTTGCATCTTCCCTCGGGTTAGCGATCGTGTTGCTCGGAAGTTTTCCGAGCCCGGGTTGATCATTTAAAGACTTCTTGAGATCGCCGATCGACCGACCAACAACTGTTCATTTCATCTTAGGATTTCATGAATTGCTTCAATAACTCATCGATGATGGTCTTGGAGCGGTGGAGGGAAATTTTGAGGTCGTATGTTTTGATTATGACCTTGTTGTTGAAAATTCCCTTGATTAGGATTCACATTTCCACGAAATTGATTCCTCGATTGAAATTGTTGTGATTAAGGTTTCCTGATGTTGGAAACCTTGATTGGGTCCGAATAGAAATTACCTTGGTTTTGATAACCTTGGTTCATTCTAGGTTGGTTCGATTCGGTTAGGATTCTCGTTAAACCGGGTGGTGCACGATAAGTATTAGCTCGGTAGTTTGGTTCATTTTGAGGACGGTATTGATTACCTCCTTGATTTGAAGTACCGGCTATAGCATTAGCTTCAAACGGACTACCATCGGTGGCGATCAGATTGTAGTATGCATGAGGACCACCACAAGTAACACAAACTTGACTTTCTTCACTTCACCATGTGATGGTGTTTGTGTGAAAGTGACTTTCTTTGGTTAGCAAGAACCAAAGCTCGAACAATATCCGTGAGTTTGTCAATCTTAGCATCGGTGCTAGATGTACTCACGGGAGATGAAGTAGAAGGTCCTGCATTAGACTGAGATTGATATGTCTTTGTGCGGAAAGGGCGGACCTGGGACTTGTTTTCTATGATTTGTAAGGCTTCTTTTGTGGTCTTGCTCAAGAAATTACCTCCCGCGGAGGCATTTAAAGAGTCTTGATTAGTCTGGTTTAGACCATTGTAGAAAGTATCCATTTGCATTAACTCGGTAAAACCATGATGCGGACACTTATGGAGCAATTCTTTGTAACGATCCCACGCTTCCCCGAATGATTCATCAAATCTTTGAGAGAATTTCATTATCTCATTCTTAAGACTTGTAGTTCGGGATGGAGGATAGAATTCGTTAACAAACTTTGTGACTAGATCTTCCCATGTCTCAATGGAGCGAGGGGTTGTTTCTCAAGCCAATTCCGGCTTGTCCTCAGAAAATGGGAATGAAGAAGCTTAATTGCTTCATGTGGGACATTCTTGTATTTGATGGTAGATGCAATCTTGTTAAACCATCGAATGTGTGCATGAGGATCATCCCGCTCAAAACCATAGAATTGGCTTTGGGTTGCAGTTAAGTAACCGGTTTTGAGCTCAAAAGTATCGCCCACGATGGCTGGGACAACAATAGCATCTCCGTAACCCTCGATGGGTGCTTGGAGAAGCTCATTCATCGGCTTGTCTTCCGCCATTACGGCGGGGGTGGTGGTGGTAGACGTTCCTCGATCACGGTGAAGGAGCGAGCGTCCTCTACGTCTCACGAGGAATATTTGCAAGCTCGGAAAGTGGACTTGTAGAGCGAGTGCGCATGCACTAAGTATAAAAATCGGTTTTCAAAACAAATGCGAGGCAAAGCGACAAGTGAACTTAACCAATAATCACAAATGAAATGGCTTCTTTGAAAAGGTACACCAAATCACAAGGACACAAAGGCAAGTTTTAAATCATTGTTCGGGAACTTATTATGGTCACACCCCAGCTTAGTAGGTGTCTTGCCTTGATTTGCGGTGGTTGATTTTTATGTATATATTAAGTACCACCGAAAAGACGTAGGTATAGATTTGTCTTGATGGTTTAAAACTTTTGGACAATATTTTTGGTATCGTCTCGTCTAACCAAATCGTATTTCTTTAAGAATCACCTTAAAAGAAACACAAGCTAGAAAACGTTACGATTGTTTTGTTGTTTTATATTTTGTTTGGTGTTTTAACACTTTAGGAAAAGTGTTAATGAACTTTTTTTGATTTATGATAACTTAACAAAAAAGCATTTACAAACGATGGTATATGTGCAAGCACGGTCCGAAAATGCTTAGAACACGCTTACTGACCTCCCGGCAATGGCGCCTAAAATTTGATTGGCTCCCGAACAGTCAAGTTTAATCACTTAAGCTAGCCACTTGTGAATGGCCAACCGTAACAAACTTAAAACAGCTCGGAAAGCAAATGCAATTTAGATCAGAGGAATACAGTGGATTCCCGGGTCGTTAAGTCCCACGGAGGATGAATTGGTGTTTAACACAATCAGATGTCGAATAATCACTAAGGATAGTGATCAGTAAGGATTTCGAGTTATTTATACCTAAAGAAAAGTTTTGTAAATTACAGGGGCTTAAATGCAAATTAAAGAAAATTAAAAAAGATAAACTATATTAAATAAATGCTATCACTATTTGCAAAATGATGTTTTTGATTTTTCTTTTATAAAACTTAAATTAAAAACTACGTGACGTACACAAGAAAATGTGAAACTAAAGCAATATTAATCCTAAAAATATGAAAATGATATTTTTACAAACCTAATGATAAGAGAAAATTTTAAGAAAAAGAAAATTGTTTTTAAAACTATTTATCTAATTATTATTAATTAAAAACTATTTTTACTTAATTAATAACACCCTAAAATACAAGAAAATATGAAATAAAGCTAGAAAAATGAAATTATGACTTGGAAAAATCTAAAATAACTAAAGAGAATTTTCAAAACTATTTTTATATTTTTCGATTATTTTCTATTTTTATGAATTAAAACTACTTAAAACTAATTAAATTGCTAAAATTACAAATTTAACTATGAAAATCTGGAAAAATAATTTTTGACTTTTATATTTATCTTAACCTAGGAAAATGAAAACTTATTTTTTGAAACTTTTAAGAATTAATTGTATTAAAAGCTAATTAAAATGGCCTAAAAGCTGCTTTTAAATTAAGAAAAATAGCAAAATGAACTAGAAAAATCTGAAAAATTGAGGAAAAGTCTAATTTAATATACTGAATCTAAGAAAAATAGAAAAACAGTGGCTTATGTGTATGAATATGGAACTGCAATGGAAACTGCTTATGAATAAGCACTTGGCTTAAGCCAAAAGGTACCAAATGGGCACCAAACTGTCACAGAAGCTCTAATAAGCTAAAAGTACTCTAAAACAACAAATTACAACTATCCTAAACTTCTATAGCACTGATTAACTTGATTTGGTGATTTGAGCTCAAGTGCTAAAAAACAGTTGAGGCTACTACTTTTAAGCTTGAAAATAAGCAACTCAATAAGCAAGAAACTGAAAACCAGATGTTGGGACCTCAAGAAGACCTGGATAAGAGCTTAAAAACCAAAAACTAGACCAAGAGAAGCTCTGAGGAGCTTTTGACCAGCCCTGCAATAAGCTGAGAAAACTCAACATTCACTGAGTTTTGTGAACAGGGCATATAAGCCCTTTTTGACAAGCTTATTTGGAGCTTAAGAAAAATTTCTAAAAATCTACAAAAATCCTAATAAGAAACTAGACCAGTTGAAGTTATTAATCCCAAAGTTTGACTTGATTTGGCCAGAGATGAATCAATGAAAAATCATCTTGGGTTGGTTGAAAACTGGTTTTTTTGCAAGTTTTTGACTTTTGATAAAAATGAAAAGTTTGACTTTATTGAACTTTGATCCTAATTTATGAACTGATAGTGATGTTATATGGTGAAATTAAACTAGTGCAAGCTATCTTTATGTATTTTAAACCTAAAACAAGTTTTTGATCCCACAAATCTCTAACAGTTAAGCAATTAGGAGAGATTCTTAATGATTTTGACTATTGATGTTTGCAGAGGCAATATTTTGACAGAAATGATTCAAATAGACTATATGGAGACTAAGTAGACAGATATCAAGCACAAACAAGAGCTTAAGATCAATCAAACCACTAATCCAAACACCATTTTAACTAACTGATTTGAACATTTAAACTAAACCAATTACTGATTTGACTCATTCAACCACTTAAACTAACTCTAGTACCCTAATTACCAATAGTTAAACATGTCTAAACTATTTAATGACCACAGATTTAAATATGAGCACAATATGAAAACTGCATAAAAAATGAAAATGAGATAACAAGCTCACAAGTGTCCGACTGTTAATGCAACCAAATGTAACCCAAATTGTACTATTCTATATCAAACCAATCCACTCCAAGCTCGCAACAACCCATATCTTCACCAAATCCAAATCAGCTTCAACATTTGACTTTTGTTGACCAAACATGAATATTGATTGAACCTGCTTGCCAAGCTTACCAAAAGCTAAAATAAGCTTAAATAAGCTTGTTTGACTGATAAAGAAGCTTATTGAAGCTTGGTTTTTTAGCACAGGAAACTGAAATTTTAAACAGTGAATGTAAAATTTGAAACCACACTAGCACTTTGAATTTAAACTTGAAACTTGCTTACAAAGATTAATTATCTTAAGTTTAGTACATTAGATCTTAGAGTTTACAAATTTGTAAACTAATTAAGACAGATTTAAGAAAAACGACATACATGAATTAAAAAACTAAAATCTTGCTCTCTTTTGCTTCTCTTCCTCTTTTATACACCAAATGACTTCCACGTGTCCTCTGAGCAAATCCCAACATTATTTTTAGCCATTGGATGAGTTGAGCTCATATTGGCCATTGGATCATTTTGGCGGAAAGTCTGTTTGACCTGTGGGCTACTGAATTTGCAAGTAGGGGGGGTGGCATTAATTGTGGTGTGAATGGTTGGTGGATGTGATGATGAGGGGAGAGGGATAAGGAGATAAGGTGATGGGAGAGGGCTTGGTCCAGTGGGGAAGAAGTACAGTGGACAGGTGGGAGGGAAAGGATGTATTTGACTGGTGGGTTGACCGGGGTCCAAAAGGGAGGTCACTGGTTTATGGTAGGGGTCAAAATGGTTGGCGAGGTTCAAAGGTTATAGGAAGGGTCAAAGGTTTAAGGCTTAATGTCTGAGGACCATTTTGTAATTCACGCCAAACTAGAGGACCAAACACATAATTTCTCCAAAGATGTCACAAGGACCAAAACTGCCAAATGTGAATAGTACAAGGACCATTGTTGACATTTTCAAATTTCTAAGGACCATTTGTGACAATTTTCAAAGTTTAGGGACCTAAGTTGTAATTTTGCAATTTTAAATCTCAAGGACCAATTTTGACAACTCATGAATCCCTAGGGACTTGAAATGATATTTTCTTTATTTAGGTTTACAGTGGACCTGCTTTTTGACAACTTTTGAAACTTGGGGACTAAAGCGCCAATTATGCAAACTTGATACGTTTTCACCGATTTTGATATTTTGCATTTAAAACACATAAAACACTTATTTGTGATATTTTTATCATTTTGATGCATTTCGAGTGTTTTCGGATGTTTTTGCAGTTTAAATGGTACAAAAATGATGAGTATTTAGACACTCATCAGAAACCGTTTGTTGAAACATCTAGAATGAGCCATAACAAGCATGATGGAACAGTTAGGTTTAAGAAAGGAACCAATGAGATCACCTATAGGATGCCTTGGAAAACAAATGAGTATGGCCACTTGTCCATTTATGATCGAGACAACATCAAAGCTTTTGAGGACAAAAGCAAGGAAGATGTTGAGAAAGGTTATAAATTCATGTGGGAAGAAGGAGGCATTATTATAAGGATTGCTTGACCCTAGGGCCTAGGTATAGAGTCGATGAAAATTTTGTCAACATGATAGAATTCTCATTGAGGATGAGTGAGGCAACGTAGGAGCACGACTATGAGTCTAGCTACAAGACTCTTAAATAAAGAAAAGCGCTTGTGGGAGGCAACCCATGCTTAATTGTTTGCTTGTTAGTGTCATATATCTTTTATTAATTGTTTATCCTCATGTTTAAATTTGTAAAATGCTTTATTTTGTTTTTAACCTCGTCTTAATTACATATAAAGGTATTTTACATAAGGGATAAGTGTAGGGAGGATTACACGTTTTCAAAAGAAACGTAAACATGAGAATAACAATTAACTAAAAGATATTTATGTTTGTTTGTTCGAGTCAAATGCTTGTATCGAGTCATAATGGATGTTTTTGCGTAAATTTTTCCGATTTTAAAGATGTAAATTTTCCGAATTTTTTCCGAAAATCGAGACCGCTTTTGTCGGATAACCGACGGCGTCAGATTGCAACCGACGGCGTCGGGAAGGAGTAAAACATCGATTACTTTTTCTCGTTTTCGAGCTACTTATAAATTTTGGAATTTTCGGTCTTAATTTTCTTAGAAATTCGTAAACATCCATTCCACAAGCATTATATCCTAGTTTAAATCGAGTCTTATATATATTATTACCGCCGATTTCTACGAAGGTTTCGTTTGTTTTCTTCAAGTGTGCGGTTTTAGTTTGTCAAGAAGAAGTTACATAAGATTGGAAGGAGCTTTTCACGCAATAATTCTTCTTGAAAAGGATTTAACCACCACTTTACACGGATCCTACCGAGCTAATCGGGAGTACTAGTTTCTTTCGCTTTTAATTACCTTCTTTTATCATAACTTTGATACTTTCGGGGAACATTGGGGACAATGTTCGGTTTAAGTGTAGGGAGGAAAATAAAGCAGGAACTTTGAAACTATGCTTATCCTTGATTATTTGCTTTGTCCAATTGCACTTTTGTAATAAACCATGAGAAAATGTCGCTAGGTAATTTTGGCACCAAATTTAAAATTTTTCATGACATATAGGAGTGGGCCATTAGTCTTAACAAAAGCGTCTCATGGATAGGAAGTTGCATGATTAGCACAAAACCCTTTACCACCAAAATTCCACCCAAAATGTGAGGATCGCCCTTAGATTAGTAGGAATTAAAGCATTCATCTTCAATGCTTAGAGTGTGAACCGGTAGTATATTAGATTCTAGAACTTGTTTTGTGATGCATTCCGAGATCGCAGTGAGACTACACTTGTGTAGTTAGGAATAACTAAATGATAAGAGGCATTAGGATAAACCTTTGTTTGATACCGTAATATAATTACTTCTTCCACATCGGTTGAGTAATTCCCCACACCCTTTGCGTTGTACTCATCTTTAGTACACGATACCCCTAGTTAACCCTCGAGCCTATCTTTTCGCGGTTCTCGTGATGTTTCGGTTTTCCGAATATCAATGAAAACATTGTTTACACCCCACCCCAAATATACACCCAAATCGCTTTAGCCTACCCTATATGCACTCACTTTTAGTGCATTATTATTATCACCCAAAACCCTTAGTTCAATTATTTGGTTGCTTGCATGAGTTGCTAAGTCGAGTCATATCCTTTGTATCTGATTTTGGGACGATTGGGATTCATGGGAAAAGTTAAAGTTTGTGAAATGACGGGAAGGGAACGTTAAATTCAAATTCCCTTTGTTTGCATAACAATGTACCCCAAGTGTTTTGATCTTTTCAATTCGGGTCAAATTAGTGTTAAAGTAATAAAAACTCAAGTGTAGGGATGTGCCTATAAATCCCTATCATTTTGATGTTACCGTAGAGGATGGTAGAGTAAAAGTGTATGAAAAAAAAAAAAAATCGAAAAAAAAATAGAAAAAGAGAAAAAGAAAAAAAATAGAGTGTAAAAAAAAAATAAAAAAAATAAAATTTACGGGCTACCATCCTACATCTATCCTTTAAATTTATGTTTGTTTATTTCCGTTGCCTAGAGTTTTAGAGTGTCGAGTCTTGGCTTAGCAACGCCATTCTTCGTATGCATTTAACATAGAGATTTTTGACTTGCCACCACTAAATAGCCTATCCCACCCACCGTAAGCCTAACATTACAACCCTTTAAAAGACCTCTTTGATAGTCTTTCCTAGGTGCTTACGCCAAAGCGATGGAGGTTTGATCTATTCTCAAGCCTATGGTAATCTATGTACTAGGACGGGTTAATGAGTGTTTATCTTCCATTTCCTATTTGTTATATTTCATATATACACCGAGAGAGATGTGAGTATCCAAACACCCCATGTGAGGTGCTAGTATGTAATTTCCGTGCTTGTTATGACTTTAAGGGGCTTATATGTGTTGTGGACCGTTTTGAATTAATGCTTCATTACCCCTAACTTATAAATTAATTGGCTAAAAGCACATTTGCTTGAGGACAAGCAAATAACAAGTGTAGGGATATTTGATAAGGTTTTAAAAGGTACCATTTTGAGGGGTCGTTTAAGTCCTTATTTGATCACTTTGTATCCGTTATTGCTTAATATCGTTCCTTTCACTTTTAGGTCTCTTGAAGGCAAAATCTGGAATAGCACTTATTTGGACGAAAAGGCGAATATATGAAGAAAATGGCCAAAGTCGAATCGAGGCACTCAAAGGCTGCGAAATGCATAGGCGGCGTCGGTGTTAATGCGGCGCCGTCGGAGGATTTTGTGACGATCTGATGGCCAAATACCCTATTTTCAAGTGACGACGTCGGGCTTTAAAAAGAGTAGGCCGTTGCTACTCGGACGGCCTAGATGCAACCAGCACGATGTCGGTCAAGAGGACGGGCGTCACGGACATAAGGTGACGCCGTCGCAAGGTTAACGTGGCCAAGACGAAACCCCAATGACGGCGACACGGCGGCCACGAAACATAAGGTGGCGCGTCGCATATGTAATCTTATATATAGAATCCGAATTATTCGGTTTTAGAGAGTCTTTTGGGTGAAAACCTAAAACCGAACCTAAGGTGTCTTGTACAAGATTTTAGGGTTTTAAACCCTATCTTACATCAAGATAAGTATTTACTTCATCAATTCAATTATGTCTTTGATTATTTGTGTGTATGCTTGCATGTTCTCCATGTCCGGCTAATTTATTTGTGTGTTTGCTTAGGAAGTATGAAACTTAATTATTGAATATTGATTGGTTGTTTCTTATCTTAGTTGATCAATGATCTAGTAATGCGATAGGTCATTCGTTGTGTACTTAATGCTTGATTCATCTTTGTGAACCTTAGAATATGATTACCTGAGTAGTTGTAGGCTAAATTATCCAAAGAGTGCCTTAGAGTAATAGTTTATCATCCCTAGTGGGTTTTGTAGACGAGACCCTTTGGTAAGTTCAAAGAGTTAGGGAGAAACGCATACCCTACAACTTTAGACACACAACGCAACTAAGAATAAGGACGTGACAACTCAACCATCAATAGGAGATAATTAAGGAGTAGTACAACTTAAGTAAACACATCTTTAAACTATCATACGAGCACACATTAATTAGACATAGACTCCCACAACCTTAGTTTAGATAATTAGATAATAGTAGAGTAATCGGTGAAATACCAACCCCCAAATCCAATACCCGAGATTCGTACCTTTCCATTCCATAAAATATAAAAATACAAAAATAATCTTCCTCAACCTCAACCTTAGCGTAGTAACTTCTCACTAGCATTCCTATTCCCTAGAGAACGATATCAATACCGTGGCTTACCCTAATTACTACACTACAACGATTAGGTTCCTTTGCCTAGGGTGTTATAAAACTTGCTCGAAGAAAAGGAAGTTTCCTTGACCCCGAACGACGCGTGTAGCGTTATCAAGTATTTTAGGGTTTCAAGCCCTATCTTACATCAAGATAAGTATTTACTTCATCAATTCAATTATGTCTTTGATTATTTGTGTGTATGCTTGCATGTTCTCCATGTCCGGCTAATTTATTTGTGTGTTTGCTTAGGGAGTATGAAACTTAATTATTGAATATTGATTGGTTGTTTCTTATCTTAGTTGATTAATGATCTAGTAATGCGATAGGTCATTCGTTGTGTACTTAATGCTTGATTCATCTTTGTGAACCTTAGAATATAATTACCGAGTAGTTGTAAGCTAAACCATCCAAAGAGTGCCTTAGAGTAAGAGTTTATTATCCCTAGTGGGTTTTGTAGATGAGACCCTTTGGTAAGTTCAAAGAGTTAGGGAGAAACGCATACCCTACAACTTTAGACACACAACGCAACTAAGAATAAGGCGTGACAACTCAACCATCAATAGGAGATAATTAAGGAGTAGTAAAACCTAAGTAAACACATCTTTAAACTATCATACGAGCACACATTAATTAGACATAGACTACCACCACCTTAGTTTAGATAATTAGATAATAGTAGAGTAATCGGTAGAGATACCAACCCCCAAATCCAATACCCGAGATTCGTACTTTTCAATTTCCTAAAAACATAAAAAGATAAAAATAATCTTCCTCAACCTTAACCTTAGCGTAGTAACTTCTCACTAGCATTCCTATTCCCCAGAGAGCGATATCAATACCGTGGCTTACCCTAATACTACACTACAACGATTAGGTTCACTTTGCCTAGGGTGTTGAAAAACTTCTTCGACGAAAGGAAGTTCCTTTGACCCCGAGCAGCGGCTGCGTAAGCGTATCACCTAAAAAAAACATAAAAAGATAAAAAATAATCTTCTTCAACCCCAACCTTAGCGTAGTAACTCCTCACTAGCATTCCTATTCCCCTAGAGAACGATATAAATTCCCGTGGCTTACCCTAATACTACACTACAACGATTAGGTTCACTGCCTAGGGTGTTGAAAAACTTGCTCGATGAAAAGGAAGTTCCTTTGACCCCGAAAGACGAGTGTAGCGTTATCAGTATGTCAACATCCCAAATGAAATGGAGGTTCTGGACTTCTTGGTCAATATTGGGTACGACGAAGCTTCCGGAATCATTTCTACTCACTCCAGAGTTGATGTCAAGAATATTCCTTAACCTTGGAGAACAATCTATCTAATGATCACCAAGTCTGTCTCAGGATGGGAAAGCGGTCATGAACACCCAAAACTGAATTTGCAAATCTTCTGGGGAATGGTCCATGTGCATCACATCGACTATGCTAGCCTCATCTGGGAGGACATGATGCAACATCTGAAGAAACAAGGCTCTAGGATTCCCTTCATCCGTTTCACTAAGCTGATAATTCACAACATTCTTAGGAAACATGAATACATTCCCAAGCGTCTTAATGACCCCAACAAACATACCATGATCAATGAGCCTACCCTTAAGTCAGTTAGGTTCAAAGGGACAACCACTCGAAAACAAGGTGTTGTTCTCCCTAAGTGCCTACTCACTGATAAGGTTAAAGCAGCTACATCGTACAAATACTACACAGAGGCTATTAAAGTGAATAAAGTTGGGTTCTTAGATGAGATTGTTGCCCCAAAAACCAAGACCAGAGCAAGGAAAGCTGGAAGTTCTACCAAGACCAAGCCTAGATCAAATAAAACATCAAGGGTGGTCAAGAGGAAGATTCCCGTCAACATTGTCAAAAAGGAACCTTCACCTGAGCCATCATCTCAACAAGATGATGACTCGGAAAGTGAGTCGGAGGAAGTTGTCATCTACAGTGAGGATCATGCTGACGACTCAACTGTTAAGAAGAAGCAAGAGGACAAGACTGACATTCCTACTTATGGGTAACTTGATCAAGACATTGACATACGAATCTTCTGATGAAAAGACCAAATCTGACAAAGGGAAGAAACCTATTGAGAAACAAGATTCTGATGATGAAAAGTATAACTCTATGTATGAAGAAAAACAATTTAGAAAAACATTGAAGCAGAAGAGACTAGAACATCAAACAGCTGTCTTCTCAGTTAATCAACCCGAAGGGCCATGTGGTTCCAGCGGTGGTGCTACCCTCTCTACAAAACCCGCTACCGATCCAGTTAATCAACCCGGTAAGGGTACGGGTGACATCACCAAGCCTGACACTCAGGAAGAGAAACCAGATGAGGGGAAACAACAAGATGAAGATGAGCAAATGGTAGACTATGGAGAAGATGATAAGGATGAGAGAGTTACAGATGATTATATTTTGGAAGCTGAAGAGGAATTAAAGAAGAAAAAGGTTGTAGAAGAAGCTGCTAGAGCTGAAGAACAAAGGTTAAAAGAGGAAGCTGACAACTATATCGTTGAAAATCCCTTACATAAACCCTACCAGTCTTCTAACACTCCTCTTGAAACCTCCAAAAACGAATCATCATCACACTCATCACCACCACCAACCAAAGAAACAACAAAATCAACTTCATAATCAGTCAAGAAGAAAGCCAACACATGGACGACTCATGTCAAAGCTAGGATCCAGAAAGCTGTGCACCAATCTCGGACCAAGAAACAAACCCTTCTTGAATCACGAATGAATATACTGGCCGACGTGGTCACAGATCTCACTACACAGATGGACACATTTCAAGGTGAAAGAGAACATATTCAGGAGTTTCTCTCTAGGGACGTTCAAGGTGAAATTAATAAACAACTCAAGAACTACACTCACACCTTTCTTCTCAACACGGTTTCTGGTGTCACTAGAGAGATGTTCAAGAATCAATTAGTTCCAATGGTTAAGACAGTGGTTTAGCAGGTCATTAAAACTACACCGGTGATCATGCATACAAAACCGGTCAAGCCCCCAATTGTCACTTAAGATGAGTTAATTTCAGAATTGGTGAACATAATGGCTACTCGAGTTCCATCTTTCACTCCAGATGATGTAAAGCTATATGATCTACTTCTGGAACGAAAACTCAAAACAACTTGCAAGGAAGCTGCTGGGCAAGATAAGAGACCGAGAGATGATGAAGACAAGGATCCAGATCCGAACGCCAAAAGACAAAAAAAGACCGGTGAGTCATCGTCATCCATGCCACCACCACCTGTTAAGACAACCACCACACCCCCATAACAAGCTACCCAACCACCACAATCTGATCAAACATGGGATACAGAATCCCCACAACCACAACAGAAAACCGGTGATCATTTCACATACACCGGTGGTGAGGATCATGCTTTTCGCGAGCCCCGACTCCAACCAACGCCCCGACCATCACCTCGACCAGAGTCATCCTCCAGACCGAAGAAGAAGAAACTGTCAGTCGTCTCTTGGTTAGATGAAGACAACAATGAGGAGTTTGAATGGTTCAGTAACATGGTTGAGGCGCAACCAAGACTAGCTGATGGTCAAGAACCGGTAGATGGTCGAACTCTAGAGCAGGTTCAGATTATCCCATTCCGTTTCTTCTTCTACAATGATTTGGAATTTCTTCAACAAGGAAGCAATGTCAGTAAGAAGTATGTTACATCTCTGACGTTCAACATTCCTGCTGCCTTATTCTCCACCAACATCGCCATTGAAGAAGATGCCACAAACCTGTTTGTCGACAAGGTTGTGGAGTATGACATTGATGCTAAGTTTGGTATTCATCACTGGCAGGAGAGGAGAAGGATCTACTACAGGAGCTGCAGAGTTAGGAAGTCGAACAAAGATGTGAAGCATAACCAAAGAATAGTTGTTGTTATGTCGGTGAAATTGGAAACCAAGTGGGACTACTCCTTCTTGTCCAAGATCAAAGTCAAACGAAAAGATGAAAAAGAGAATGAATTCTCCAAAGCTAACTTCCCGAATCTATCGTTCAAAGACATTGAAGACATGTATCTCATAAAGGTACAAGGAAGGATGTGTCAGTTCTTGAAAGAAATTCAGCTCAAGTACATCACCGCACTTCTCATTTTCATCCGCAGCAAGGTTATTCAGGAGCATGTTGAAGACTTAAAACTCAGAGTCAAATCGTAACAGAAACAACTCAATCTCACCAAACCACTTCTACAATTCAACGAGCTCAACCAACGCCCTGACCATCACCTCGACTAGAGTCATCCTCCAGACCGAAGAAGAAGAAACCGTCAGTCGTCTATTGGTTAGATGACGACAACAATGAGGAGTTTGAATGGTTCAGTAACATGGTTGAGGCGCAACCAAGACTAGCTGATGGTCAAGAACCGGTAGATGGTCGAACTCTGGAGCAGGTTCAGATTATCCCATTCCGTTTCTTCTTCTACAATGATTTGGAATTTCTTCAACACGAGCGATGTCGATGAAGTATGCTACATCTCGACGTTCAACATTCCTCGCGCCTTATTCTCCACCAACATCGCCATTGAAGAAGATGCCACAAACCTGTTTGTCGACAAGGTTGTGGAGTATGACATTGATGCTAAGTTTGGTATTCATCACTGGCCGGAGAGGAGAAGGCTCTACTATAGGAGCTGCAGAGTTAGGAAGTCAAACAAAGATGTGAAGCATAACCAAAGAATAGTTGTTGTTATGTCGGTGAAAATTGGAAATCAAGTGGGACTACTCCTTCTTGTCCAAGATCAAATTCAAACGACAAGATGAAAAAGATAATGAATTCTCCGAAGCTGACTTCCTGGATCTATCGTTCAACGACATTGAATACCTGTATCTCCTACAGGTACAAGGAAGGATGTGTCAGTTCTCGAAAGAAATTCAGCTCAAATACATCACCGCACTTCTCATTTTCATCCGCAGCAAGGTTATTAAGGAACATGTTGAAGACTTACAACTCGGATTCGAGTCGTACCAGAAACAACGCAATCTCACCAAACCACTTCTACAATTCAACGAGCTCAACCAACGCCCCGACCATCACCTCGACCAGAGTCATCCTCCAGACCGAAGAAGGAGAAACTGTCAATCGTCTCTTGGTTAGTTGACGACAACAATGAGGAATTTGAATGGTTCAGTAACATGGTTGAGGTGCAACCAAGATTAGCTGATGGTCAAGAACCGGTAGATGGTCGAACTCTAGAGCAGGTTCAGATTATCCCATTCCGTTTCTTCTTCTACAATGATTTGGAATTTCTTCAACAAGGAAGCAGTGTCAGTAAGAAGTATGCTACATCTCTGACGTTCAAAATTCCTGCTGCCTTATTCTCCACCAACATAACCATTGAAGAAGATGCCACAAACCTGTTTGTCGACAAGGTTGTGGAGTATGACATTGATGCTAAGTTTTGTATTCATCACTGGCCAAAGAGGAGAAGGAACTACTACAGGAGCTGCAGAGTTAGGAAGTCGAACGAAGATGTGAAGCATAACCAAAGAATATTTGTTGTTATGTCAGTGAAATTAGAAACCAAGTGGGACTACTCCTTCTTGTCTAAGATCAAAATTAAACGACAAGATGAAAAAGAGAATGAATTCTCTGAAGCTGACTTCCCGGATCTATCGTTCAACGACATTGAAGACATGTATCTCCTAAAGGTACAAGGAATGATGTGTCAGTTCTCGACAGAAATTCAGCTCAAGTACATCACCGCACTTCTCATTTTCATCCGCAGCAAGGTTATTCAGGAGCATGTTGAAGACTGACAACTCGGAGTCGAATCGTACCAGAAACAACTCAATCTCACCAAACCACTTCTTCAATTCAATGAGCTCAACCAAGAACCTCAGTACACACTCTTGCGTAAACCTAATTTTAGGATCGTCTACCGAAGTGAACATCATCACAGGTGTTTCATGGCGTATGATGAAATTCACAAGTTCTGTGATGCCACACTGAAGATGGTTAGTGATGGGTTGACGCATCGTGTGAAGGACATTGAGAAGGGTATGGTTTAGCCGAAGAGATGGAATTCTAAGGATTGCAAGGATGTTCGTTGGTTCATTACTAGGCTGGATGAAAGGTTAATTCATAGGGATCAGATGCGACGATTGGAAAGCTACATGGGAGGTAGATCGAGCTTTTCTATTTTGACATACCAACGTCCAGATAAAGTTCCTGGTCGTGTGTAAACCATTGGATACTCTTAAAAGTCTTGATTGTGATTTTGATTGATTGATTTATTAATTTATATTCATTATGGTTTGTGCATAAATAGCAGTGTACAACCCGATCTTGTATAGAAAGGACCATGTGGTACACCTCAGTGCCACAATCCTTATAAAAGGAGCGAAAGCTTCTTACTTTTGAGTAAAATTAATCAAATCTTTTAATATTTTCATAATTTTATTCAAAAGAACAAGTATTCCTTCTCGTGTTTTCCAAAAACCTCAAAAGTTAACATCACTTGTTGAGGGAGAGTATTTGCAAAATATAATTGTTCAAACAACGTTCTTTGTGGAAATCTTCCCGCAAAACTCGAAATGGTCATATTTTAAATCAAACTTTCATAAAAAATAACATCGATATGCCATTTTTGAGGGGGACAAAAATTGTGTGATCAAAATATGTTGGATTGTGAATAGAATCTTAGTGGGCTAAGTCTTAACTCTTGAATTGACGAGCTCTAAAATGTCAAAAATCGAAAAGATTTTGTTAGGAAATTCACAAATGGAGTTAATACTTATAGCTTTGGAAGTTAGTACTGATAGTGCTATTAGAAAAGTATTAACTAGTTAGTACTGATAGTTCAATAGTTAGTACTGATAGTGTTAAGTTTGTACTGTTCTATATTAAGAATTTCGTGTATGGTCTGTAACAACATATCTTCTATACCAATAGAAGATATGATACGTTTAATACATAGTTATCTTTTGAGGATCTCCTTAGTGTATAAAAGGAGATCCTAGCTAGGTCAGAAAAATACACATACTCTAGCCGTCTTAAGAAAAGCTTCAAGGTTTCAAACCCTAGTACTAGGAGAGTACTCGTATTATTCATTAATAATATTGAAGCTATTGGTGTTACATTTGTGTTTGATTTAATCTTCTAAATGCATTCAAGTAGATTCCGCATATTTGTGTGTATCTACAACAAAGTTTCTCATTGTTGTTTTGGAACCATCCAAGGCAACTACACGTTTACAAGCTAAGTGTTCTAGATCCAAGGTTCGGTACTTCACAAGTGGTATCAGAGCTTGTGACCTGAAGCTTTGTTTTTAGAAGATCCTGTGTGACAAATCTGAAGAAATGGATTTTGATTCAAGAAAATCCAGTGATGTTACCAGAATTCCTAAGTTGCAGCGTAATGAATATGAACTCTGGAGGATGCGCATAGAGCAGTACTTCTTGGTACTTGACTTTAAGCTGTGGAACATTGTGATCAATGGAGACTCCTACAAATCCATTGTTTCTGAAGAAGTTGGAGGCAAAACAATTGTTAAAGACAAATGTGATCCTTTTACTATTGATGAAATGGCTCAAAGAGGCAATGATCTCAAGGTCAGAAGTCTCCTTCTTATGGCATTACCTGATAATCATCAACTCAACTTCAGCAAACATAAGGATGCTCAGACTTTGTTCAAAGCTATTGAGACAAGGTTTGATGGGAATTCTGTCACCAAGAAGACTCAGAAAACTCTTTTGAAGCAAGAGTTTGAAAACTTCATTGCTGGTGCAACTGAGTCCATTGACTCAGTTTGCAATAGGCTTAAAAAGTTAGTCAGTCAACTGGCAGTATTGGGTGTGGACATCTCTCAGGAGGATATCAATCTCAGGTTTGTTAGAAGTCTTCCATCACCAAAATGGGACACTCATGTCATTGTATGGAAGAATAAGGCAGAATTTGAAACTATGGGGTTGGACAATCTGATCAATAGCTTCAAAGTGATTGAACAAGACATGAAGAGAGCTACAGCTACATCTTCCAGTTATGGATCACAAAACATAGCTTTTGTGGCTCATCCAGTCACTAGTAATGAAAAGGACAGTTTTGGTGTTAGTACTCCTAATGTTAATACTGATTGTGTGGTCACCACTGCAGCAGGCATCAATAAAAGTACAATCTATGCTTTCATCTCTGAGAAGCAAAAGGGATCCCAGATCACTCATGATGACCTGAGACAAATCCATGAAGATGACATGGAAGAGATGGATATCAAGTGGAACATTGCCTTGATCAGCATGAGGGCAAGAAGGTTCATGAAGATGACTGGGAGGCAGATTAAGATCAATGATGGAGATACTGCTGGGTTTGAAAAGGGAAAGGTAGAATGCTACAACTGTGGCAAGCTTGGGCATTTTGCCAGGGAATGCAGAAGCCCTAGGAGCAAAGGACAAAGTGGTGAGGCTAATGAGTCCTCTTCTAAAGCAATGGTGGCTATTGCTGGTGCTGGGTATGATTAGAGCTTTATGGCTGATGATGAGGAGAGTCCAATCAATATGGATTTGGTATCTAAGGTACTTACTGAAAAAAATTGCTCAGATACATGTGTCCTAGGGGTGAAAACGAGCCGAGCCGAGCTCGAGCTCGTTTAGGCTCGAGCTCGGCTCGTTTATATATAAAAAGCTCGAGCTCGAGCTCGTTTCGAGCCTCACATTTTGAGCTCGAGCTCGGCTCGTGAAATGTTTCACAAGCTCGAGCTTGGCTCGAGCTCGGCTCGTTAACACAAAGCTCGACTCGTTAACACAAGGCTCGAGCTCGTTAATACGGTTATACGTATAGAAATAATATATACGTATATATTTCTAGGGCTCGTTTAGGCTCGCGAGCCTAAACGAGCCTTTTGTATAGAGCTCGGGCTCGAGCTCGATTATTAAATAAGCCCAAACTTAGGCTCGAGTTCGGGCTCGGGCTCGGGTTCGTTTAGGCTCGGCTTGTTCGAGCTTTTTACCGATCTGATCCCGAGCTTTTCACTAGCGGCTCGGCTCGTTTCCACCCCTAATGTGTCCCATTAAGTAAATATGAGTCTCTTAAAACTGAGTTTGATAAGTTGGCTGAAGAGTTTTCTAAAACTAGTTATAACTTAGCAAAACATAAAAGAGGCTTAGCAGTTTTAGAAAAACAAAATGTGCATTATAAAGAAAATGAGTCAAAGTTTTACGAATCAATCTCTTTGACTTAATAGGGAAATTTCTCTTAAAGACACCACCATAAGTGTGTTAAAAGAAGAACTAGAGAGAGTCACAAAAGTTCAAGACAACATAGAACTTAGTGTTGACACTCTTAAAGATACACAACATTATAACTCTAAGAAACTTGATAAATTCCTTGAAAGTGCTCTAATTGGTAAAGCCAAATCAGGTATGGGTTATAAGACAGCACCACCACCATTCAGAGGTATTCCCTCACCACCTGGCAAAGACCTTGAACACGCTGGCTTAGAAGAGTTTAAGGCACCCACATTTGTCCGTGACCATAAACCCATTGAGTCCAAGGCTGAAAAGCCTGATGAGACCTTTGAAAGTGCAAGTGACACTTGTTAGTGCAAATATTACGATATTTAATCTATACATTCTCATTTGTTTTGTTGATGACAAACATGTAACTTGTAATACATAACGTAAAATGTATAAGTTACTTGTAATTATATTTTGTCTCAACACCTCTCGACGACTCAAGTTCTTGTATGCTACAACACAGGTTCGTACATGTTTATTATGTTGCGTTATGATCAAACCCCCAACAAACTATTAAAACATGTTTAGTTAAATAGTTTATGTATAACAACTAGTGTTTAGATATTGGGTAAATATATACATAACTAGTATGTATTATAATGGGTAATATAAATAGGTAGAAACTTAAGTATTTGACCCATTGACCAAATACATTGAATGTAGTTGGGTAAAACCCAAAGTCCAAGACCCATACCCAATGTCTAGATACATTGTACCTTGGTGGGCACTCAAAACCATGGACTAGATGCATTTCATCTTGAAGATACATTGAATCTACTTGGTACCCATAACCCATGACCCATACCCAATGTCTAGATACATTGTACCTTGGTGGACACTCAAAACCATGGACTAGATGCATTGCATCCTGTAGATATATTGAATCTACTTGGTACCCATAACCCATAACCCATGACCCATGACCCAAAACCTATGGGTAAGCGGAGCGTTCCACGGATCCCCGATGTCTGCATGGGCGGATCCTCGAGGAGGGATCCGTGGGATCCGAGAACAAGGGCTATTTTTCTTCTATAAATAGTGAGCCATTTCTTCATTGTTTCACACACCTTTACACATAGTTTCTTTCCACCATCTCTAGCATATTTAGATCATTAGGAAACATGTAATCCACCCTCATCACATATGATCATAATGCTTCTAACTTTCATTTGTTGTAAGCATACTCCTAAAGTGATCCCCCAAAGCAAGCCTAGAGATCTTGCACCATTACCTACTGAAGTGATCACCCATCACAAGCATACAAGCACATGAAAATCTTCTACAACAAGATTGGGAAACTTGTCATCTTCATTCATAGAAGACTAACTACATCATGCTTTGTGTTCTTGATGTTTAGTTTAGGATTTCATATCCATTAGACACATTGTCTTGGATATTGTCTAGTATCATATTCTTGTATCTATGACTAGACTAGATGGTTTATGTGTTTGTGCCATAAAACACAAGGTTTGTTATGTTGGGCCACAAAACATAACGAGTGTCATAGATGTGTCGTATATCTATGACTAGACTAGATGGTTTATGTGTTTGTGCCATAAAACACAAAGTTTGTTATGTTGGGCCACAAAAGATAACGGGTGTCATAGATGTGTCATAGACATAAGTGAAAGATGTATAAAGGGTCAAGACGAAGACACTAGTGAAAGGTGTCGAATGTCCATATTGAAAGCACTAGTGAAGGGTGCTTAAAAGTCAAGACACAAGACATTAGTGAAGGGTGACTTGAAAATCGAGTCAAAGGCATTAGTGAAAGGTACCTAAGATGTACATTCGATATGGTGTGATTTGATGTACAAGATAGATTAGTATTGGGTCACAAGGATATTGTCATCCTTATTGATATTGTCAAAAGGAGTAGATCTCCTTTGAGGTTAGTTGTTGGTGTAATGTTGGGTAGTGGTTCCTCCTTTGTAATGGAACCCGGTATCTAGCCTAGTACCGGATAAAGGGTAGGCGACGTTGTGATAGGTTTGGTTCTACCTCGTGGAAGAACTCGGTGTTTAGCTTAGTACTGGAAAAAGTGTAAGTGACGTTATGTAAGGTTTTCTCCACCAAGAATGGAGTTTGTTGATCTAGTGAAGCAACTCTCGAGTAGGTGACTCGGGGAGTGGAGTAGGGCAAGGAAGGTGTCCTTGTAACCGAACAAATATAAATCCTCATGTTGGTTTGTCTATCCTTTTACTTATCGCTTTACTTTTATTCTTGCATTACATTGTTTATTTTCTATGTGGTTGATGTCTATGTTTGTCATACATACTTGGTCTTTCATATAGTTATAAACTATATTTAACACTTTACATATTATGACATGCTTGATCAAGGAAAAGCAACCAGACTAATAATGGTGAAACTTGATTTATAATGAACCATTAATCTTGCGGAATCTTATGTGATATTAAGGGTTGGCCTTACATGCCGTGTCGTTAAATGCATCCTCGCGTTGAGATTAGCAAATGCAATGGTTTATACTATATTTGATACAAAATTTTAAGTTTGAAACGGAACGTATTCACCCCCTCACGTTTTCACAATTGGTATCGAGGCGGGTTGGCTCTAGTTTTTAAAACAAATGGTTTTCAAAACGAGTAAGGTCCTTGTATCAAATTTTGGTGAAGTCGAGCATAATATGAAAAGTGTTTTGTTGATTTTTTTTCTCTTTGAAGTTTTGTTGTTAGATATCTTGTTAATCAAGCTTGAATAAAGGTAAAAATGGATAATATAACTTCACTAAAAAGTCTACAAAGGTTAAACCTTTTCGTCGGGTCAAAACATGCATTTTTGTAATTCTGTGTCAGATCCGCGGATCCCTCAGTTTACACTGGACGGATCCCTCAAGCAAGGGATCCGTGGTACAGAAGACAGTTTTTGTCTGAATTTCAAAAATTCATAACTAATTAACCGTAAGTCGTTAGAAGTCGTGCCACCTATCGTTTTAAAGGTATTTGAGTCTACTTTCATTTAAAAATGATTTCATAAACTGATTCAAAACAAAAATTTACAGAATCATTGATTTATAATAGAAAGTCATTTTTCAGTCATAACTTTTGCACAAACTTTTGATCTAATTGGAGACGGATGTTTTCGTCCTTGAATAACAATGTGACCTCTTTTGAAATTAAGGTTTTGATCATATTTATAAAGGAAACTAATCAAGCTTGGTATTCATGTCTAACACAAAGCGATGAAAAGAACTTTCGTATGCTATGCTAAATGATAAACTGTCTTCCTTGCATTACTTGATTATTTACTTATCTCAAATAGCTTTTGTGCTTGTTTGATTGAATAACATATGTGGTTTCCTTACCTTGCTATTCATTCTCTTGCTTGTCGATTTAGTAATATTCTACTAATCAATGTGCTACTTGAAAGAGTGTTTGGGATAACATCTAGTTGTGTCGAAAATGTTAGTTTTATAAGTTGAAAAATGTTTAAAAAATATAACACACTAAATGGCTTTTTGATTGAGTTTGTCATGTGTGCAACATAAATGTTTTATGTGCTTATATGAATTTTTGATTTCATATTTTCTTGTATCGTTTTCTAAAAACAACAAGAATGTACATCGGATCATAACCTACACTTGTGTTGATGATGTACTCTCCCGTTTTCCTTTTCATGATCGCTCTCCAAGCTTCATAGTAGGATTGAAAACTTAATTATTTCATCCAATATACTCAAGTAAATTATTTTACAACGCAAATATAATTGTTCATATCCGAAAGTCCAAACTCTTGCTTTCCAACAACATATGTTGAACTGGCTCATCCAACCATTTTTTTTGTTCACCATATGGACATCTTTTAATTTTTCTTACACCTTCGTCACCTTAGTTGTTTCAAGTATAATATTAATAAACACGAAGCAAACTATCATCATTGTTACTCTTCGATAGGCCATTGTAGGAATATAAATTTTTCTAACTTGAGAACTCAATTTGACCTAACGGTTGAATTGCTTCCTTGATAGAAGTTGGGTATGTGGAATCTCCCGTAAAAATGGTTGTGTTTAGCCGTAATTGAGCACCGATAGTAATAGTCTCATATTCATTCTCTCACTTGAGAAATTTATAGTCCTATGTTTTCCTAAAGTAAGTTTACAATGGAAATACTTTGCATTGTCTTAGGATTACTAATCAAACAAGTTGTAAAATTAATTTTTATTTTAGTTAATCACAACCACTTGCCTCATCAAGCGATTATCTTGCTTTGATCGAGAAGAGCTACATGACTTCATGGACGAAGCTCATTGTATGCTAATCATCATCCGTAATAACTAGATTGTCCTAAACTAGCACCTCACAACTATTTTGTCTTGAACACCATCATGTGCTCTTTTCTTTCAAGACACATACCTTGCATGTCATTGTTAGTGTAAATGATTTACTAATCTAGACCGTAAATTTGTTTTAGGCTTCTTGAATAGTGCTTGTTAAGTTTGCTAAACCTTTGTGTTATTTGTGAGCTCGATCTCATTTGATTGCCTATATGTGATCTCTACATGCTCTCCTTGCTTTGCTTAAACGTGTATACATGTGTGCTTGTTGTAAAATCATTAGCTACCATCAATCATTTTCTCTTGATCATTTAAGTCCATTTTCATGTAAGACACTTAATAGACTGAGTAACTTAGGATATGTAGGTGCTAGACCTTTCTAGAACCCAATCACCTCTTTTTTACCTCATCTGTTAGCCGGATGCCTAGACTTAAGCTAGCCGGATCCCTCTAGTGAGGGAACCGGTGGAATCGTGGAATAGTAGGTACATTATCTCTTTAGATAATCATTTCAAATTTCCTTTTTCCACATAAGCACTTGTTCAACACTTAGGATTATTAGTTTCGTATATGTTTATAAATGAGTTGCATTTATATGATTCTTTACGTGTTCTTTCTTTTCGTTTCATGATTTTATGTGAACAATTTATCCATTTGTATAAATGTTTTCCTTTTGTACTAACTCTCTTGGATTCTTGTAGGATGACTATGGTCAATTTCATCATCAAGTCAAGTTGTGCTCATTCGCACATTTTTTCTTTATATTCCTAATCTTGCATCATCCTAACCATCTTACTCCACTTTTATCACTACTCACAAAGTCATCATGTCTACCACCTCTATTGAGTCATCAACCAAGTCAAATATTCACCTTGATACCTTTCATCATCATCCCTTGCTAATCTTGTGTCTCTTTATTACCTAGTAATACTTGACCTCTCATCACCTCTACCACAACTTCCATACCTCTAAGTCATAATGACGATTTCTATCATTATCACCGTGTTTAAGGTCTAGTTCATGAACTACGTGATGAAGTATGTCTCATGTTCTACCACATCCTACTTGTGTCAACCACAACCCCAAACCACAAGCTTATTGTGTCAACCACATCCTACAAGTGTCTCACTACCACTACAATTCATGGTCGCTGAACCATCCTCCACAAACATCTATGTTGTCAAAAGCAAGTGAATTTCGTAATGAAATCGTCTCATCCCTAAGCACATTTTTGTCTTACCTTGAACAAACCTTACAACCTCTAAACCAACCATGATGATGCAAGTAGTAGGATTATTCTCTTTTTGACACTAATCCTTTTTTTGTAGGTTCATATATATACACTTTGATGTGTATGGGATTCTCGTCTATTTATGGATGAAATTCTACACTAACATACATGGGTTTGTATATGGAGCACTTGTCTTCGGACGAGGTTTACTTATTTTTTCTTGTAGGTTCTTCTTGACGCCCTCGAGCTAGGGGGAGTTTCCGTCGAGCATTTACAAAGTGCATCATATGACTTACTCATCCAAGGGCGAATATAATTTTGCACTAACATTTTGTTTTGTAGATTTTCAAAACACAATAGGAGAACTTGACGCTTTAAATAAAGGGAAGTTTTTCGTCAAAGCAAAAAAAAGAAAAAAAAAACATTGCAAATTTTGCAATACTTTTGTCTTAGCCTTCCTAAAATACTTGACGCCCTTAACAAGAGGGAGCAACCGTCAAGGGGGAGCATGCACACATTCATTCTTCAAAATTCCTTTATGTTTCAACAAAAGGGAGATTTCTTTCTCATCATTTATTATTTTTTTTCCTTAACACTAACCTTGATGTAGGTTAAGCCTCAAAAATTTGATCCATTAATCCGTTGGAAACAATGATTATAATTCAAAGGATCTTTCTATTTTTTTTTGTGATTCTCTAGGTTCCTCTTAAAGGCAAGATCACCACCTCTTGAAGACGCGCAAGCTCAAGGTCATGAGTTGCTAAGCTTCGTCATTAGTGTTTCGTGTTGAAGGTATTGGCTTGGAATAAGGTGTTTTTACTTTAACTTCAAGAGGGATGATGCAAACTCGCCATTCTTGGGAGAAATTAAGTTTAAAGGACACACCCTTTTTGTTTCGACAAAAAGGGGAGAAGAGTTTAAACGGAGAAGGTAATGTATAGGAAGTACGGACACAAGTAACTTTGACATTTTACCTATCTATTACGTTTACGTATATTTTGTCATCATCAAAAAGGGGGAGATTGTTAGTGCAAATATTACGATATTTAATCTATACATTCTCATTTGTTTTGTTCATGACAAACATGTAACTTGTAATACATAACTTAAAATGTATAAGTTACTTGTAATTATATTTTGTCTCAACACCTCTCGACGACTCAAGTCCTTGTATGCTACAACACAGGTTCGTACATGTTTGTTATGTTGCGTTATGATCAAACCCCCAACAAACCATTAAAACATGTTTAGTTAAATAGTTTATGTATAACAACTAGTGTTTACATATTGGGTAAATATATACATAACTAGTATGTATTATAATGGGTAATATAAATAGGTAGAAACTTAAGTATTTGACCCATTGACCAAATACATTGAATGTAGTTGGGTAAAACCTAAAGTACAAGACCCATACCCAATGTCTAGATACATTGTACCTTGGTAGGCACTCAAAACCATGAACTAGATGCATTGCATCTTGTAGATACATTGAATCTACTTGGTACCCATAACTCATGACCCATACCAAATGTCTAGATACATTGTACCTTGGTGGGCACTCAAAACCATGGACTAGATGCATTGCATCTTTTAGATACATTGAATCTACTTGGTACCCATAACCCATAACCCATGACCCATGACCCAAAACCCATGGGTTAAATGGAGCGTCCCACGGATCCACAGTAATACACTGGACGGATCCCTCAAAGGAGGGATGTTAGGTCACCATGTTTGTAACACAAGCATCAATATAATAAATAAGAAAGAAGTGATCGGATGAACACTTTACACACACACGTTAATATGATATGGAAAGGATAAGCATAAGTGTGAAATAGAAAAGTGAACAACCAACCTTCAAGAGAAGGTTTACAAGAGTTATTTATAGGGAAGGAGCTAGGGCAACACTACTAACTCCCTTCCTTTCTTATGGGCTTGGGCCAAGGCTTATGGGCTTTCTACATAAGCCTTGCCTTAAGTACTAACATAAAAGCCTAATTAAGCTAACTATTACATATTAATTACTAACACTTGTAATCTAGTTTAGGAGTGATTTCAACAATCTCCCCCTAGGTGTTGGTGATTAATGATTAGAGTGAAAAACGTTGTAGGTGCTGATGTAATAGTAGCTCTGACGTCTTCTGACATTCTTCTTTCTTGTGAGAAGAAGTGTCTTGAATCCAACAATCTCCCCAGTGTAGGGATCTTGTTTACTTTGAAGTTTTTCAGCTTTGACGTTTTCATTTTCTTTGTTCTTTATGGTGGTAGTGATAGGATGATGTGGTTATCTGCATCATGTCAGCTTCATTGCTCCAGTGTCTCCACGTCTTTCTTTAACATGCTCACACGCTCTTTAACGTTGAATTTCAATACTGATGTAGTTCTCTTAGTCTTTAAACTTTGTAGATTCTTTGATTGATGAAGAATGATTCTGACTTTGTGTTGCCTTTTGAGAGAACTTCAATTAGTGTTTTTGTTGGTAAGAGCATGTGAAGAATCTGCACGATCTTTTCCTCCCGTAAGCATCCATAAGAAGAAAACATAAAACATGGGTTAGAAATAATCCAGTACTTACAAGTTTTAACTTGAGTGTGTTAACAACATAGTGTGAAAACACGACTCTAATTCTCACAAAGGTCGTTCTGAACCGGATTCCCACAAGTGAGATAACACGATGTAAAAGGCACACCTCTGATTCGGTGAGTCGTTGAGGTATACCAAGCATCACCCCACGATCAGACCGCTTTGAGACATACTAAGCGTAACCAACAAGGAGTTACAAGTGACTGCTTTGTCGCATTTGATGTTGACCACGGCCGGAGTTTCCATTCAATCACTGAGGATCACATGTGTGAACCCCTCATAAATGTTCTCGACAGATTGCTAAGATCTGTGAAGGACTCGATAATGTATCACTTGCGTCCTTATTGTTGAACGACAAGTGACAAAATTTCAAGTGTTCCTAAGAGATCTATTGATGAATCTCGTGGCTCTAGACTCAATAGTGCGCTTTGGTTTTCCTAAGCGGAGACTAGGGAGAGGGTCTCCTTCTTCAATACCAGCAATCTCTAAGAGAAAGCCAATAGTTTACGTAAGGGTCCCCTGTGAGAATGAAACAAGCTTACATTGAGAGAAACTTGAGTGGCTAAGAAGGTTTAGTGCATGCGCCATTGGGTCCATGATGACTTTAATCTTCAATCTGGTGTCATCAAGTGACAACAAGTAGCATATGAATTGAACCCGTGTATGCCTAAGTTGAATAACTGGAGGGCTATTTCTTTTCACCCTTTTCATTACATTTCTTTTTAATTCTTCAACTCCTTCTTTCTCCGATTCTCATTTTCTCCTTTTTATAATCATACCTAAGGACTTCTAAATTCTAAATATTGGTGGTGTCCTTGGGTAGATCCCTTCGGCTCTGGCGGATCATAGGACGGTTATTCCTAACCTTATTCACCTTATAACTCCATGACTAACCTATGTTGCCATAAAACCATTGTCATGGAAAATCTCTCAAAGTGGTTATGATTAAAACATTTTGTACCATCGAAAGAGTTTTACATTTTGCAAATACTCCCTTCCACACGTGCTTTAGTATTTTGACGTAAATCACGCGGTGAGAGAAGAGCGCACTTTTGAATTGATCAACTCAAGATAGACGATTCCACGAGACACGGTTACATCAACGACTAGGTCAACTTGAAGTTGTAAACACTCCTTGGTGAGGAGGTTTGACCCGACAAGGTTCATGTCTACCAAGAGTTTCTCGAATGGTACATTCTACTAGGACAAGTCCTTTGCGAGACACGTTTACATCACTAGCGAACTAGTTTGAAATTATTACCCGTCCCGGACAAGTCTTTTCGAGTTACTAACATTTAAGAGCTCGTCAATTCATTGGTTAAGTATTAATCACGAAGATTCAAGAACAATTCACAACATATTTCTTATCACATAATTTTTCTCCCCCTAAAAAATGGCATATAAATGTTATTTTTGACGAAATTTTGATATCGAATATGTCCATTTTGAGTTTTGTGGGAAGATTACCACGAAGAACAATTTGTGAACAAAGTTTTAATCAAATACTCCCCCTCAACAAGTGATACTAACTTTTGAGGTTTTGAAAATCATAAGGGGAAGTACTTGTTCTTTTGAGCAAAACTTTGAAAAATGAAAGTTTTGATAAGTTTTACTCAAAAGTAAGAAGCTTTCGCTCCTTTTATAGGATTGTGGCACTGAAGCGTACCACAGGGTCCTTTCATGACAAGAACGGGTTGTATACTGTTATGTGTGCACAAGCTATCGTCAGATATAAATCACACATCCAAATAATGAGAAGAGAAACAAATCAAGGGTACCAGAGTTTCGTATTCCAAAGAATAACTCAGTGAATGCGTTACGCACGTTGGTAGCTGTGAGAGATATGCTTGGATGACCACCAACGAAACTCTCCAATGTTCTGATCTGATCCCGCCTAAACAACCTTTCATCAATCCGCGTGATGATCTTCTTTACATCCCTTTTATCCCTCGAATTCCATCTCTTCGGTGATCCTATGCCATCATGTATATCCTTTAACCGATAAGCTAATCCATCCCTGACTTTCTTCAATGTATGATCCCCAAACTTGTGAAGCTCTTTGCATGCCATGAAGCAATTGTGGTGTAGTTCACTTTGGTAGACTACCCCAAATGGTTTCTTGATAAGGGTGTACTGAGCAAGTTGGTTTATGTCGGGAAGGTTTAGCTGAGGTTTTGTGAGGTTTACACGTTTCTGATAAGATTCCACGGCAAGTTGAATGTCTTCTACACGTTCTTGGATCACGATGCTTCTGATGAAGATTAACAGTGACTTGATGTACTCGCGTTGGATAGTTGTAGAGAATTGTCGCATTCGTCCTTGTACCTTTTCAAGATACATATCTTCAATGTCGTTTAGAGATAATCTCGGAAATTCCGCTTCACAGAAGTCATATTCCTCTTTGTCTTGTCGTTTGACCACTATTTTCTTGAGGAATGTGTAGTCCTACTTAGATGACAAGGAAACATGTTGAATAGCAACGATCCGTTTATCACTAAACACTTCCTTTTTCGACTTTAGAACCTGGCAGCTTTTGTAGTAGATTCTTCGGCGTTCAGGCCAATGATGAATCCCATACAATGCATCGAGGTCATACTTTTCCACTTTGTCGAAAACATGTGTGGCGCCTTCCTCGATGGCTATGTTGTTGGAGTATATTGTTTGTCGGGAAAGGGAGTGAGTGATGTAGCGTATTTCTTGGAGACATCTCTATCGTGTAGAAGAAACTATAGGTCGTTGTTGAAGAAATAGCGGAATGGAATCTTGGGTTGATCCGGTCTGCCAATGGTAGGTAGAGGTTTGGTCCAGTCAGTGTAGTATGGAGCTTTGTCAGGTCTGGTGAAGTCAATGTTTAATTCAGGATTGAACCAATCAATGTTGTTAGACATGGCTCGAGCAATGTTATCAAGATGATATTCGACTTCAATTGCACTTTCTTAGCTGTCTTTAAGTAGTTGAAATGCATCATTCTTGATTCGCCTCAACTCTGCCTTAGTCATCTTCTTCACGTTGAACGTTTCCTGTATAAGCTTCGCATGCTCCATTGTACGGCCATCTACCATTTCTTGACCTTCTGGTAATGAAGGGGTAGCATCAACAAGTCTAGAAAACCAGTCATATTCTTCGGTACTATCTTCATCTAGTCATGAGACAACATCGGTCTTCTTCTTCTTTTTCTTTGGCTTTGATGATGATTCTGGTTTCTTTGTTGTGGTAGAAGAGGTGGGTTGTTGTTGGGGCTCAGGGATCTCTTCATTATCACCACCAGTGTATTCAAAATGATCACCGGTTTTCTCTGTTTGTGGTGGTAACTCAGAGTCCTGAGGTTTATCAGCAGTAGTAGAGCGTGGAGGTGATCTTCTGTCGGTGGAGGTCCTTTAGGGTGGTGGTGGCATAGAGGAGGAGTCATCAGATTTCTTCTTGCGTTTCGTTTCTTTGTCTTTATCCGTATCATCATCGTCTCTTAGACGTTTAGCCTTTTCAGCTGCCACTATGCATTAAGTTTTGAGTTGGTATTCCAACAATGCTTCAAATAGTTTAGCTTCGTCAGAAGTAAACATTGCAGATCGTTGAGACATTTGTAGTACAATCTTGGAAACCATTTCTGCATTGGAGGCAACTGCAGGCTCAGTTGGGTTGATTGTTATTGTTAAAGGCGTTGCTTTTATTGTTTGCTTGACCAACCGCATGAGATTCGGATAGAGTTGTCTCGGTGAACATCTCTTGTTACACCGAGAACGATTTCGAGAAGGAACTTATGAGTGTATTCCTTAATCGCCTTGTTCATTTCACCACATATATCTCGATTGAGAAACTTCTGGATCTGTTCCCGTTCTCTCAACATCTCGTTTATCCCATTTTGAAGAAGATTGACTCTGTCAGCGAGTTGATGAGTTTCTTGTTGACGACATTTTTCTTCCTTACTTGCTTGACAACTTTAACAATCTTTGTCTTTGCTCGGGATGCCCAAGTGTCGGTTGGCTTCTTTATCGATCTGGATGCGGATCTGGTGGTGCCTTTGGATGGTGGTGGTGAAGAATGAGATGATGAGTCAGACGAAGATGAGACATGAGGAGTGATTCGTTGTGAAGTGAGTGTGTGAAAACACAAGTATCAACGTATACCAAAATATCCGTAAAACTCGACAAACCAACCTTTTAGGAAAAGGGTTAACGTGCCGAACCTCACGGGTGTGATAAAAGTGATACCGGGAAGTTATTTCCCCGGGTCGTGTCCCAACGAGGTGTGAAATTGACGGTGTCGTTTAGTTTCGAGATAAGGACTTGAATTGGTTGAGCGAATGGGTTTTGATTTCGCTTTCTTAATTAATTAACGGAAAGTAATTAAGGCAAGGAACCCTAAATAACTAAAAATAAACTATTACTAAACCTAAGGAATGATAACACTAAGCTACACTAAGTCCTAGGGTGCTAAACGTAAAACGCGAAAACACGAGCTAATCCCGAGCCTCGAAAGTGAAAAGATGCAATTTAAGGGCTACGGTGTGAAAACAATTTTCCTCGTCCTACATAACTAAAAATAATTTTAGGAAAAGCGGGTATTTTTTCGACTTTTAAATTATTTTGTACCAATTAAAAACTATTTTAAACTAATTAATTAATTAAAAATACTAAACATTTTTAGAAAATTCTGAAAAATTCAATAAAACTACTTTAAACAACACTGAGTCTGAGAAAAATAAGAAAGAACACAACTGTTTTTTTGAATTCAGCATTTAATAAGCTAATAAGGGATAATCTAAAACTGCGAAATGGTCTTTAAATAATAAACAAGGAAAATAATGACAAGTAACAACTGGTAGAGCAGATGGTTATTGGATGAGAGTGTGGGGCGTGGTTTTCTGAGTGCACTGACCCATGTTCTATTCCTGCTTTTGTCACATTTTGCCACTTATTTTTATTTCTTTTTCCACAACAATTTAAGTATTTAACTAAGGAAAACTTTAACCAGTGCATGACGTCTTTGGTGAGGTCTTGGGTTCGAATCCCACCTCCTGCTTTTTTTTTACTACCTTTTTTTGGATTTTAGCTTTTGGGACAATAAATTAAGAACGGCAAGAGCTTTTTTAACAAAATCTTAAGTTTAGAAAAGATTAAAAACCAGCTGCAAACAACTTAAAGACAGCAAATTTGGTTAAAAGAGATCTCAACAGGCTGTTTGGGATAGATTCAAAAGAACATCCTTTAAGCATTTTTTTTGCAAATATTGATCATGAAAAATAGCAAAATCAAGGTGCAATTAAGCTACACTAACATTAAACTAAAGTAGGCTACTAAAATTAAAATAGCAGTGACAAATATGAGGAATAATCACACAAATAGCTTAACTAGGGAGGAGAACCTAGAGCTAAGAAAAAGACAAATAAGCAAATGAAAGCTACATTTAAGCACCTAATAAGCTGATATTGATCTAACCTAATCTAACTTATTCAATCAAAAATAAGCTAACGCAAATGAAATTAAGCACTAACTATGTAAACTGCTGTAACAGCCTATAGGGGGCAAAAGGGGATTTTTAAGGCATAATAAGCTAAACAAATCTAAGCTCCTAGGGATATCTAAAGGCATAACAGTATAAGCTACACTAATGACTACCAAAATAAGCTAAAAACAATCAATAACACCAGATGATTAAACAGAAAATAACTGAGGAAGGAGCTTATCTGGGCACACATCTCTGGTGGCACAGGGTATACAATCAACACACCTCCAACTTTAGACAATTAGCAGAATAAGTAAAACATTTTTTTGATTTTTTTCCTTTTGGGAGAAGTAAGACAAACTATTGAAAAGGCATTTTTTAATTTTTACAAATTTTATAACAAACTAAAAATGATTCAAACTACTTGCTAAAAATGTCAGAAAACCCTTTTGAGACAATTTTGGAAAGATTAAATTTTGAAAGCATAAAGCAAAAGTAGCACTTGAACCTTTAAAAACTTGCTTGCTAACGATCTAAAACCAGAAACTTAACACGCTTAACTCAAATAAAACTATCCTAAATAACTAAAATTATAAAACTAAACTTAAAACAAACACCCCTTAATGCTTTAAAAATGAAATTTAAAACTTAAGACTAGGTGAAAACTGATTTAAATAAAAGTGACTTGAACAAATTATCTTAAGACTTAACTAATTAACATATTGAAATCAGAATTAAAGCTAAAACTGAATTGACTTTGTAATTTTGACCTTCGTTGACTTTAGTTGACTTTTTTCAAAACTTGGCATTAAGAACAGGCTTAGCTAATTTTATACTCGCAAAAACTAAAAGAAGCTTTTGTGAGCTTAAGAAAACAGAAATTAAGGTTTAATAACAATGTTTAACAATAAGAACACGCTTTGAGTTAAATTAAGGCAAGATAAAAGAAATAAAACTGAACTTGTACTTAATTAAACTGGAATTACAAAGTTGAAATTGAAATTACACTAAATTCAAAAGTAAATGACAATGAAAAGAACATGGTAACAACTTCTTAATGACAGAGAAATTGGACCCGACTAAAGACTAGACTACAAAAAAACTAAAAACTAACTAACTGGTACAATGGTTACAAATAACTACTTATACTCCTCGAGGTCTTCTCTCTCCTTTCTCGTATCCATTGCCTTCTTGGTGTCTTTCTTCCGTGAGGTGAAAGTAGTGGGTGAGAGGTTTGGTGATGACAGGAATGGGTTGTTGAGTGTTGCAGTTGAGTGGGAAGAGGAAAGCGGGAAAGAAAAGGAGGAAAGGTGATGGGCTTGTCGGGGTGTGGAATATTTTATCAACTTATGTCTCGGTTCTTGGGAGTTGGGGTGGATTGGACTTAAGGTTTTAATTTGTTTTGGGTTTGTTTTGTTTTGGGATTTATTAGTTAAGATGGATTTAGGATTTAAAATGGATCCAAGGTGTAGTTAAGGGACCAAATGTGTAATATTCAAACTCTGTGGACCAAAGTCAATTTTCCAAAAATTATTATAAGGACCATAAATGACAAACTTTATTAACCAAGGGCCATAAATAATATTTTCCATTTTTGAAAATCCGGGGACTTGTTTTGCCATTTTTGAAAGTTGGGGACCGAAACCGCCAATTATGCAAACTTAGCTCATTTTTCATCGATTTTAAACATTTTGCATCCGAAACATATAAAATGCAATTTTGAGATATTTTCGATATTTTGATGCATTTCGAGCATTTTTAAATGTTTTGCGCTCAGATTGACCAAAATGATGAGTATTTACACACTCATCAATTCCCCACATTAAGCTATTGCTAGTCCCTAGCAATCTTTTGAGAAAAACTTAATGGATTTGAATCTCTTTACCAAAAGCCATTACTCGAGTAGCCAAATGTTTCGGCTCAAGTAAGAACTATGGTACATCGATAACCATATGATTTTGAGCAAATCACCGCCTTCCAACGGATTTAATTTTTTCTTTACCGAGCCGTTTGTCGGACTAGCCAACTCTTAGATAAAATATCTATATTATCTTTGGTGAGCCGATTCTAATTATGGTTTTCCATCGCCTTTACCACAAGCCATAAACTTGCGGGCTAGCCAACTCTTCACTAATTAAAGATATGGTGAGTTGAATACCATACAATTTTGGGCAAATTGCAAGTCGTAAACGGATTTGATATATCTTTACCAAGAGCCGTTTACTCCTGGATTAGCCAATCCTTTTATTTATTAGACATGGCGGATCGATAACCATAAGTCGAGTAAGTGCAAACACTTACTCCAAAAAATTTTGGCAAAAATGGGGAATCAGGTATAATTACATGATAAAATTCGTGAGAATTCCCCCACTAGAAATGAATATTGCCCTCAATATTCAAAGTACCTACTGTTATGCGGAGAGAACGTAAAAGGGAAATACTACGGCCATTATTTTGAAAGATTTCTTTTTTTTTTTTTTTTTTTTTTTTTTTTTGAGATAAAACTTATATACAACAATGGGCAACTCCCCACACTAGGTGGTAGAAAGTAGAAAGAAGTCGAAATACGGGTGAAAACCCATATAGTGTGCTACTGTTTTTGATTCCCGAGTCGCTAGCTTGACTCGACCCCGCATTAATTTGTTCATGGGGAAGCAAAGTGGAAGAAACAATCTCCATCGGACTTTCATTCAAGATGTTTGGACAAACATTTGAAGCACGTGAAAGTTCCACACCGATGAGATACCCACGGTTCTAAATAGTACAACTATAAATGGTGATACCGGGGTCAAAGATGATGTCCTCACTCCCGTAAGAATGAAGGAGGGGAGAAGTCACATCATATGTGAGGAATGGAAGAAAGATGTTTATAACAATTAGGATCCATTCTTCATCCTCAAAATCAAATTTTATATTTTCCTTAATTTGTATTTCATCATTAAAGCTCTTTTGGTTATTTTCAACAATTACCTCGGGAGGGAGAGTCGGGGAGGTGTCCTCAATAAGCATGTCTCCCCCCAGGTCAAGATCAAGATCAAAATAGAAATGATCATACTCCGGAGGAGATATGATATGATAGAGTTCACCGGAGAACTCCTCAGGATCTAGATCAAAGAGAAACGAATCATACTCGGGAAGAGAAAGATGAAAAGTGGGATTGCCACTACTCTCCTTTTTAGTATAATCGTCATCAAAGCGGAATATTTCAAATTCGAAGAGAATCATTGGAAAAGCCTCAAGCTCAAGAGATGTTTCGGCTTGTCCAATGTAGAGTCACTATCCTCTACGGGATAGGAGTCAAGTCGGCTTAGCACAAAATGATTTGATCTTAGAAATGAGGAGATTTACATTGAACAATTTTCACGAAGTATCTCATCCTCAATTTCGGATCATCGAATCTCTCACTTCCTCTAGCTTAGAAGGTAAGTTCTCAACATAATCGATGTCTCCACAAGATAAAGAATCGTCAAACGAAGTACAATCGTTGTCGAATCGGAGAACATATCAACATGATCATTTGGAATGTCAAGAGGAGGTAAGAATCATCATCAAGAGGCTTATCACACATATTACGGAGATAACCTCGGACTCACTTGGGATTGGGACAAGGCTCTCAACACTAGACGATTCCATTTCTGGAATAGTGCTAAGAGGCTCGTCCCCCATTATGAGAGAGTCAACGGGTTCAACAATGTTTGTTGAAATATGATCATCGAACTCTTCTAAAACGACGTCACTTCTCTCAACCGGTGTGAGTGAAGGGGAAGAGTCGGAAATGAAAGGCTCAGAAACAGGATTGGTTGTAGCCGACAAACTCGCATAATATTCTTTCATTTGAATGGAATCCTCATCATCATCGAAAACGAAAGTCTTGTGATATTGGGTTGATGTAGCATTATAAACCTCGTCATCGGTGGCTTGACAATCGTAAAAAGGATGGGGACCACCACAATAATCACATCTTTTGGAAACGGTATCAACGGGCTCTGGTTTTTGCTTCACGCATCGAATATCATTGGTAGGCTCAGCCATCTTAACCGGTTTGTTTCTTGATGTCGAAACTTTCGATTTGTTCTCGATGATCGTCAATATATCCCTTGGGGTACGATACAAGATATTGCCACCGGCGGCTGTATTAAGTGAATCTTGATCGGTTTGCATTAAAGCATTGTAGAATATATCGATCTGGAGTAATTCCGAGAAACCATGATGTGGGCATTTCCATAGGAGATCTTTGAATCTTTCCCATGCCTCACCAAAACTTTCATTAACACGCTGCTGGAAGTTTGTAATTTCGTTCTTAAGATTTTTCGTTCTAGAATAAGGAAAGAAACGATTTACAAATTTTAAAACGAGATCTTCCCAAGTAGTGATCGATCGTGGGGGTTCTTTATCGAGCCAATTCCGGGCTACCCCCTCGAGAGAAAATGAGAATAACATCAACTTAATTGTGTCATGAGGAACATCCTTATATTTTATAGTTGAAATTAATCTATCAAACCATCGGATGTGAGCATAGGGATCGTCCCTCTCAAAACCATAGAATGGATTTGACATAATTAGTTGAATTAAACCGGTGTTTATCTCGAAATTCTCGGAAAGAATCTCCGGTACAACGATAGCATCTTCGTAACCCTCGATGGGTACTTGGAGCATTTCTAACATCGTACGCGTGTCCGCCATTAGAATTAAACATAAGAGGGAAAAGAAGAGAATTAAACGGTTATGAGGATAAAGACGAGTATTTTTGGGGTTTTATGAAGAAAACGAGTGCACATGCACAAAAACACAATCAACCAAAACGAAACCGAAAAACACAAAGAACTTAAACCAATAATCACAAGCGTATTCGTGCAAGTGACACAAAGGCAAGTTTTGAATCTTTGGTTTGGAAACTTATTATGATAACACTCAAGTTGAAGTGTTATATGATTGATGTATTCTATTTATTTAAAATAACAAGCAAAATCTTTTTGTGTTTTTATCTTTTACATATATACAAAGAAAAGAAAAATATTGTTGTATTTTTGTATTTTTCAAAAGCAATAACTTCACGAGGAAGGTTCTTCAAGTCACTAATCGCAAAAACTTCACGATATTGTCGCAACACACGTCCCCGGCAGCGGCGCCAAAATTTGATTCGTTGTGAAGTGAGTGTGTGAAAACACAAGTATCAACGTATACCAAAATATCCGTAAAACTCGACAAACCAACCTTTTAGGAAAAGGGTTAACGTGCCGAACCTCACGGGTGTGATAAAAGTGATACCGGGAAGTTATTTCCCCGGGTCGTGTCCCAACGAGGTGTGAAATTGACGGTGTCGTTTAGTTTCGAGATAAGGACTTGAATTGGTTGAACGAATGGGTTTTGATTTTGTTTTCTACGAATTAATTAACGGGAAAGTAATTAAGGCAAGGGAACCCTAAATAACTAAAAATAAACTATTACTAAACCTAAGGAATGATAAAACTAAGCTACACTAAGTCCTAGGGTGCTAAAACGTAAAAACGCGAAAACACGAGCTAATCCCGAGCCTCGAAAGTGAAAAAGATGCAATTTAAGGGCTACGGGTGTGAAAACAATTTTCCTACGTCCTACATAACTAAAAATAATTTTAGGAAAAAGCCGGGTATTTTTTCGACTTTTAAATTATTTTGTACCAATTAAAAACTATTTTAAACTAATTAATTAATTAAAAATACTAAACATTTTTAGAAAATTCTGAAAAATTCAATAAAACTACTTTAAACAACACTGAGTCTGAGAAAAATAAGAAAGAACACAACTGTTTTTTTGAATTCAGCATTTAATAAGCTAATAAGGGATAATCTAAAACTGCGAAATGGTCTTTAAATAATAAACAAGGAAAATAATGACAAGTAACAACTGGTAGAGCAGATGGTTATTGGATGAGAGTGTGGGCGTGGTTTTCATCGCCTTGACCCATGTTCTATTCCCCGCTTCATCACATTTGCCACTTATTTTTATTTCTTTTCCACAACAATTTAAGTATTTAACTAAGGAAAACTTTAACCAAGGATTACTCTAGCACAATTGGTACTTGGTGCGTGGTCTGTGGACGTCTTTGGCGGGAGGTCTGGGTTGAATCCCACCTCCGCTTTTTTTTACTACCTTTTTGGATTTTAGCTTTTGGGACAATAAATTAAGAACGGCAAGAGCTTTTTTAACAAAATCTTAAGTTTAGAAAAGATTAAAACCACCGCAAACAACTTAAAGACAAAGAAATTTGGTTAAAAGAGATCTCAACAGTCGTTTGGGATGATTCAAAAGAACATCCTTTAAGCATTTTTTTGCAAATATTGATCATGAAAATAGCAAAATCAAGGTGCAATTAAGCTACACTAACATTAAACTAAAGTAGGCTACTAAAATTAAAATAGCAAGGACAAATATGAGGAATAATCGGTTGGCAAATAGCTTAACTAGGAGGAGAACCTAGAGCTAAGAAAAGACAAATAAGCAAATGAAAGCTACATTTAAGCACCTAATAAGTCGATATTGATCTAACCTAATCTAACTTATTCAATCAAAAATAAGCTAACGCAAATGAAATTAAGCACTAACTATGTAAACTAACGTAATGACCTATAGGGGCAAAAGGGGATTTTAAGGCATAATAAGCTAAACAAATCTAAGCTCCTAGGGATATCTAAAGGCATAACAAGATAAGCTACACTAATGACTACCAAAATAAGCTAAAACAATCAATAACACCGGATGATTAAACAGAAAAATAAGCGAGGAAGGAGCTTATCCGGGCACACATCTCTGGTGGCACAGGTATACAATCAACACACCTCCAACTTTAGACAATTAGCGTAATAAGTAAAACATTTTTTGATTTTTTCCTTTTGGGAGAAGTAAGACAAACTATTGAAAAGGCATTTTTAATTTTTACAAATTTTATAACAAACTAAAATGATTCAAACTACTTGCTAAAATGTCGAAAACCCTTTTGAGACAATTTTGGAAAGATTAAATTTTGAAAGCATAAAGCAAAAGTAGCACTTGAACCTTTAAAACTTGCTTGCTAACGATCTAAAACCGAAACTTAACACGCTTAACTCAAATACAACTATCCTAAATGACTAAAATTATAAAACTAAACTTAAAACAAACACCCTTAATGCTTTAAAAATGAAATTTAAAACTTAAGACTAGGTGAAAACTGATTTAAATAAAAGTGACTTGAACAAATTATCTTAAGACTTAACTAATTAACATATTGAAATCAGAATTAAAGCTAAAACTGAATTAACTTTGTAATTTTGACCTTCATTGACTTTAGTTGACTTTTTTCAAAACTTGGCATTAAGAACAGGCTTAGCTAATTTTATACTCGCAAAAACTAAAAGAAGCTTTTGTGAGCTTAAGAAAACAGAAATTAAGGTTTAATAACAATGTTTAACAATAAGAACACGCTTTGAGTTAAATTAAGGCAAGATAAAAGAAATAAAACTGAACTTGTACTTAATTAAACTGGAATTACAAAGTTGAAATTGAAATTACACTAAATTAAAAAGTAAATGACAATGAAAAGAACATGGTAACAACTTCTTAATGACAGAGAAATTGGACCCGACTAAAGACTAGACTACAAAAAAAAACTAAAAACTAAGTAACTGGTACAATGGTTACAAATAACTACTTATACTCCTCGAGGTCTTCTCTCTCTCCTTTCTCGTATCCGCTGTCTTCTTGGTGTCTTTCTTCTGTGAGGTGAAAGTAGTGGGTGAGAGGGTTTGGTGATGACAGGGAATGGGTTGTTGAGTGTTGCAGGTTGAGTGGGGAAGAGGGAAAGCAGGAAAGAAAAAGGAGGGAAAGGTGATGGGCTTGTCAGGGAGTGTGGAATATTTTATCAACTTGTGTCTGGTTCTTGGGAGTTGGGGTGGATTGGACTTAAGGTTTTAATTTGTTTTTGGGTTTGTTTTGTTTTGGGATTTATTAGTTAAGATGGATTTAGGATTTAAAATGGATCCAAGGTGTAGTTAAGGGACCAAATGTGTAATATTCGAAACTCCAGGGACCAAAGCTGTAATTTTCCAAAAAATTATTATAAGGACCATAAATGACAAACTTTATTAACCAAGGGCCATAAATAATATTTTCCATTTTTGAAAATCCCGGGGACTTGTTTTGCCATTTTTGAAAGTTGGAGGACTGAAACTGCCAATTATGCAAACTTAGCTCATTTTTCATCTGATTTTAAACATTTTGCATCCGAAACATATAAATGCAATTTTGAGATATTTTCGATATTTTGATGCATTTCGAGCATTTTAAATGTTTTGCGATTCAGATTGACCAAAATGATGAGTATTTACACACTCATCAAGGAGGCTCGTGGTCCTTTGGTAGCTCAGAAGTTTGTTCCTTGCTACGTGCGGGACTATCAAGAATGTAATCATTGGCTTCCTTTTCCTCTTGAGCCTTTTCTTCTGCCTTAACCCTAGCTTCTTAATCTGCTTGAGCTTGAGCTTCTTTTTCTGCTTTTTCTTTAGCCGCAGCCTCAACATCTTCATCAGTAATCTTTTCATTCTTCTCCATTTCCGGTTCCTCAAAGTCATAGATGATAGAATCCTCTAGTTGCTTTTGTTGTTGTTCGTGGGTGGTGGTACCAGTTCCCTTATTGGGTTGATTAACCGCATCGGAAACTGGTGTGGTTAGTGCACCACCACTTGACCCTCCAGGGCCACGAGTCTGTTGAAGGTTGAATTCTTTAGCAACATGTTGAAGTCTGAGATTCTTCAACTTCTTTCTGTAGTCTTTGTCTTCATCCAATGGCTCTTCATCTGAACTCTCTTCTTCATGCTCTTGCACTGGAGTTTTCCCTTTATCTGTTTCGGGATTGAGAGGTTTTGCAACTGTTACCGTATCATCTATTGCAGATTCTGAGTAGGTAACCTCTTCATCTGTGTCAGTATCCTCGGAGTCCTCGTCCATCAGTTTGGGTTTCGGTTTAGGATGTGGAATAGCAACAGTTGATGGTACTTTCCTTTTCTCGGGAGGATTTCTCTTTGGATACTTTAGGGACTTCCGGTGCTTGTAACACTTCTCGATCGCCTCTCCGGTCTCCCTAACAGTGTACCGAAGACTTTTCATTAACGAACCCCACTTTGCCTAATGTCACCGCTTCCGGATAACGTTGGTACGATTGAAGTTCCTTGATCGCAGCAGTAAGAAGGCAATTAGGTAATACCGCACCTTGTTTCTTCGTTGTTGAGTCCTTAAACCTGACAACATTGAGTGTGGGCTCAAGCAACACGGAGTGATGGTTGGGGTCATCAAGTCTCAAGGGAATATCTAGATTATTCCCTAGAATCCTTTGGATCAACAATTTTGTGTATCTGATATACGGGATCTTGGTGCCAGGCTTTTTAAGGTAAGACATCATGTCATCCCATATCAGAGCTGCAAATTCAATGTGTTTCATGTTGACCATGGCCCAAAAGATTTGTAGTTCCATGAGCTTCGGATGCTCAAAACCGTTGTCACGTCCGTAAACCGATTTGTCAATCATGATGTAGAGGTTCTCCATGGTGGGGATGTTCTTAAGATCAACTCGATGAGTGTTTTGTGATGATCCCGAGCTTCATCATAGCCGATGTCGACCATGAACCGGAGAGTGACGTCTTCCGGGAGTAGCAGTGTAATCGCAGGTTGGATGTTAGGAAGAAGAAGAACAACCCTTAAGTCTGCTGGAGTGATAGTGACTTGTTTATCGTTAAGTGTCATCACACAACATCTTGACCTTTAACCTTCGCATGGTATGCCGAATTGGTGAACATAAATCACCCAGCACCGCTGCGAATTCGTGAGTATGTTCTTGTAAGGATGAGTCTTCGAATATCCACAAGAATTTGACAGAAGACTCGTAACATGTGAAGTTATCAAAATCGACTCGAGATTGTTCTTCCCAATCTTCATTGTGTAACCGTTGGGGAAGATGTCTTCCAATGTAAGAACATTTGGTGCATCAATGTATTCCATTTGGACGTCCATTTCGTGATCTGAAAGATATTGAGCCAAAAGAACCAACATATCGAAAGACATTATGTTAGTCAAAAGTTGATTTTATTGTCCAATTATTGAATATGTTATGTCAATAAATGTTACGTGTCCAACGTCACTTGTTTGTCTGATAGTCCAAAGTAGTCGTGATAAGTTTCGTGAATTTATTAACTTTGAGTTTTAAAGTCCAAATTTTCACTTATTTTCACAACATATTAACCATTTAAGCTTATTAATGACATTTTGGTTTCGTGACGTTATGATTTATTTATTTACAAGTTTGTACGCATAACAATTCACAATTTTGGTTAAAAATTAGGCTTAGGCGTAGGATTTGCAAGCTTATGCGTAACAAAGATACCATACGCCGTGGGCATAAGCTTATCGTGGGATCTTGACTTCACGCGTAAGAAATGTTACGCGAGGAAAAGAGAGCCTTAGGCATAGAGCTTACGCGTGGCGTATGTGGGAGCTTACGCGTGGGTTTACTCGTAAGAGTGAACCTTATGCGTGAAGACATCGCTTGTTCGCATATCCTTCACGGATACGCGTAGTCCCTTTAGAACTTACGCGTAAGATTACTCTTACGTGTAACTTTCTACGCGTAAGATGATCCTTATGCGTAGAAGTCCATGGTTAATCTTGATTCTGAATATTTCACGCGTAAAACCTAAAACAAATTCATCATAACACTTTCATTAACACATTATTCAATCCTTTTCAACTTTCACATGGACACACAATCATACACAGTTACGCGTAAGATTCACATACGCGTAACACTTAAACCCTAAGCATTCAAATATTACGAATAAGGAATCTAGCCATAGGATGAGCACCATATTGATTCTGGGATATCTTAGAGGCCTAATGAGTTGTTTTAAACAAGTTTTAACATCAAAACCCTTATGAATCAATAATACCCAATTCCTACGAGTATAAACCCTAATTCACAATTCTTTAAGATTTCTTGTTTCTGGGTATGATTCAAGCATGGTTTTGGTCAATTAAACGTGTAATAAACATAACACAACCATCTAATCGTCCAGAAACACTCCCAAATAAAAACGCCCATATCATACGCATAAACCCTAAATTACAAAGTGATTGAAAAACAGTTTCTGGGTAGGTTTTTGTGATGAAAATGGTTAAAATACTTGATATAAACAATGAAAACATAACCCATATCATCAAAATCATCCAAACGTGATCATGTGTTCATATGCTTATGCGTAGAACACATAATCCCGCCTAGGGAAAAATCTAACCGTTGGAATTACATACAATTGAAAACCTTTGTTTAAAATCTTTCAATGATGTTAAAAACACTTACAGATTGGAGGTTTATAACACGGATTTGCGTATTGATTTTGGAGCGTGGATGAAGGTTGGTACAATCTTAAATGTTGTAATAAATGTAAAGAGATATTTGCTGATGAGGTTTTGTAAAAATAGTTTAGACTTTTGACAATTTAAGTCCCTCCACCTTAACCATTTTCATCCAACGCCCATAACTTCCATTTTGGTTACGTAAAGCATGATATTTGGAAAGAAACATGACGACACTCCCCCTCGACTTAAGAAATAATGAAATTTTATGAATTTGAGTCCGGGGAGTGTCAATAAATCAGAAATGTGACCACCATGATCAAAGAAATAACCGGGATAAGGTAACATGCAAGTACAAGGTTTTATGAAACAGAAAAATATTTACTTTCTCCCCCTCAACACTTGACTGAGAAAATACTGAATTTTGAAAGAGTAAAGTGTTGACGGAAGATTTGTACTTGCCATGTTTGAAAGAAATTTTGATAGAAAAATATTTTTGTAGTTTTGTAAGTTTTATATTTTTGTATTTTGATTTTGAAAGAATATTTACAAAAGAGGTTTTGGTGTTTGACTGGTTTTAAGATTGTTTTAAAAGTTCATCCGGTTCCTCTAGAGTCAAACACCGCATACCAATCCGGTGGACCATTCAAGAAACCTAGCGGGATCTAAGGCTTTGGTGAGAAGATCCGCCAGTTGGTATTCAAGACCACAAAATATAATTCAACGGTACCACTTTTCCACCGCTCCTCGATGAAATGATATCAAGATCTATGTGCTTGGACTTGAATGTTGAATGTAGTTGCGAGATCGCAATAGCACTTTGATTGTCGCGAGACATCGGGATTCTGTCAAATATGTAACCATAGTCTTTGAGATGTGTTCTCATCCAAATGACTTGAACACAACACGCCGACATGGCTACATATTCTGCTCGGTTGAGGAAAACGATGTACAATCCGCTTCTTCGATTACCAGACACCGCTTTATCACCAAGAAATTGTAAAGCTCATGAAGTACTTTTCCGAGAATCTAAGAAACTGCGTGATCGATGCGAAAAGCTATTAGTTCAAAACCGAATCCTTCGGATACCATAGTCCCAAATTAATGGTTCCCTTAATGTATCGGAGGATTCTTTTAGCCTCAAAGAGGTGAGTTTCGATTGGTCTTGATCGATAACAAGAGCAAAGATACACAAAGAAAGACAATGTCGGTCTCATCGGTCGTTAGATACATGAGAGACCCAATAATACTTGGTATTTGGTAGGTCAACCAATTTCTCATGTAAATCAAAGATCCGCTTTCTTGGTATGTGCCATTGGTGTGGCATAGGTATCACTGTGTTTGCATTCCATGTTTGTTTAAAATTTCAAGGGCATATTTGGGTGACTCAAGAAAATACCACGGGGTGATTGATGAACTTGCAATCCAAGAAAGAATGTAAGTTCACACATCATGGAAATTTCAAAATGTTTTTTCATAAGTTTTGAAAAAGCGTTTGAGTATTTTAGATGTGTCGACCCAAAAATGATGTCATCCACATAAATTTGAATGATTAAAATGTGTTCCCCCTGATATTGTATGAAAAGTGTTGGGTCGACCGAACCTTTAATGAAATTATTGGCAATGAGAAAGGATGATAACTTATCATACCACGCCCGAGGAGCTTGTTTGAGACCATAGAGAGCCTTGTTCAGTTTGTAGACGTGATTAGGGAACTCTGGATCAACAAATCCTTCTGGCTGACTAACATAGACCGTTTCTTCGCCCCATTTAGAAAAGCGGTTTTACATCCATCCGAAAGACCGTGATGTTCATGTGAGCCGCAAATGCCGTAAAATCCGTCTGACCTCAAGTCGAGGAACCGAGCGAAGGATTCTTGAAATTAATCCCTCTTCTTGTCTATAACCCTTAGCCACCGAGCGTGACTTATTTTTGATAACCATACCACAAGATCTAACTTGTTTTTCCAAATCCATTTCGCACCAATAACATAGACCCTGTTGGTCTTTGAACCAATTCCCATACTTCAAGACGCTTAAACCGATGAAGTTCTTCTTGCATGGATTCAATCCAGTTGTCATAAGTCATTGCTTCTTTAATGTTTTGGGTTCGATTGGCAAACGGTAAGTGCATAAATGCAATGTTCACCGTCGGTCTGAAGACGTTGTCTAGTTACGACTGGTTGATTCGGGTTTCCAATGATGTTCACAAGAGGATGGTCTTTAGTCCAGTGATGTGTGGAGGGTTGATGTTGATATACATTCTGCAGATTAGGAGGATTCAAATGACATGTCGAGGATTCCGCAACATCAGAAGTGGCAGAAGCATTTTCAAAAGGATTGAAGAATGCATTTGGATCATAATCTGCAGGTGGGGGTACTTCATTATTCATAAAATCATCAGCTGGTTCAGCGTCATTGGAGGCGGTTTGTTCGACTATTGTTGTAGAATCAACTGGTGGTGCTTCCTCAACAATATTTGTTGTAGCAGTGTATCGGTATTGGATTATGATCGGGTTGAGCAATGGAAACATTTGATACATCCGAGCACGCTCATCAATATCATCACTAACCGAGAGGCAAATAGTCGCTTCCATTTGACGTCGTGTAAGTTGTAGACTTGGTTCAGCTGATGATTAGGTTTGAGGGAAGTTTAGATGGTTATGTCCGGGTTCCAAGCTGTTATGCTCAGAAGCCATTTCAGTAAGCTCATCAAAATTTGCATGAATCGTCTCCATAATCTCCCTTGTATGTTGATTCCATATCCGGTATCCTTTAGAATTTTCACAGTATCCAATAAAGACTCCAATGTCAGCTTTAGCCTTGAGCTCTCCAAAGTCATCACGATCATTATTTGGGTAGCAAAGGGATCCAAATACATGAAAGTGTTTGAGATTCGGTTTACGGTTGTGGATAAGCTCAAAAAGTGTTTTGTTGTTGCGTTTAGTAATCATTGAACGATTCTGAGTGTAGCATGCAGTTGACACGGCTTCAGCCCACAAGTAATCTAGAAGTTTTGCATTTATCAACATTGTTCTTGCAACTTCCACTAACGTACGGTTTCTTTTTTCAACAACTCCGTTTTGTTCTGGTGTATGTGCAATTGATGTTTGATGCTCAATTCCCACTTTCTCATAATAAGCACGAAGAGTTTGATTCACAAATTCAGTTGCTTTGTCTGTTCTGATTTGTCTGACTGTGTTCTGGACCTGAACTTGAATTTTCGTGAGAAAGGTGATGATCATCTGTGGAGCTTGATCTTTACTTCGAAGAAAATAAACCCAAGTCCATCTTGAGTAGTCATCTACAATTACCAATATGTAGTGTTTGCCATTAATCATCTGCATGTGCATTGGGCCACACAAATCCATGTGAAGAAGATGAAGCACATGCTGTAAGCTGTGTTCCACCTGACATAAGATCATTTCCTTGTAGATCACGAATGAAACAAGTTTTCTCCCTAAAAGCAACTTCCAAATCACCATCACAAAATTGACCGACTGAGAAAAGATTATGTTCGAGACCTTCTACATAATAAACTCTGCTAATTTTGATGTTCCCATTGATGTAATCTCCGAAGCCCATGATAGCTGCGAAGTGATCATTCCCGAATCTGACAGCGCCAATGAACTTTGAGACAAAGTTTGATAACAGTTTGAGATTGCATGTCATGTGTCGAGAACATCCACTATCAACAACCAGTAGGATGATCATATCACCGCATTACACATGCACAACACGGATGGAATAGAAGTAGATGTGGAACCCAAAGAGTTAGAGGGTTCCGAAGCAGTTATAGTTGAAATACACATGTTTATGATTTTAGGTATCCATTGAAATCCTAGTGTATTATGTAACCATTTCTGCCATCTCCAACTAGTCTTAGCTTTGGTCTTAGTAAATGCACTAGGTGATAAGTTCTTCCTAGGAGGTGAATTGGGTGCTACAGGTACATCAATGATGTTTGCAGAAACACTACAAGGCGGTTTACCTAGCACAGACTTAGAAGCATTAGTGGGCCTAGAGGTATATCGTTTTCTAGTATTCCGCTTACGAGATAAGATAGCTTTAGCAACACATTTGTCATGACAACTAGAAAACATACTTCTACGACAACCAACACAAGAAGCTTCAAACTTACCATTTAAAGTACCTAAAGATTCAGCATTCGTTACAACACTTTTTCCATTACATTTGTAAGACGCAATTTCTAAAGTGGGTGCAACTTGAGTTTTATTCAAAGTCCTAAGGTGTTCTTCTACTTCAGCATTCTTTATTGTTCTTTTCTTACGTCGCAACTTCCTATTCTTCCTTGTATTGCTCCTAGTTTATGAAGTGCAGGCGTTGGGAAAAGAGGCAACTATTCCTTTTCAGTAGAGGGAAGCACATTAGTTTCTTGTGGTTTGTCATTAGATGTTCTAGAGTCATTTTGAATCTGTTTAGGTGCAGTTACTACAGTGTTACTATCCCTATCTTGTTTACATTTCACCAACTCCACTTTTATGTCATGGATAGTGTGTAACAAATCTTGATTTTCAGAGCGAATGTTTCCACTAAATTGTAAAAGATCTTTCTTGTATGCAAGATGAATATCAAGTTCGTGTGATGCTTTTTCACGAGTCTATTTGAGCAAATCAAATATGACACTATATTTCTTTTTGAATTTGACAATTTCTTGTTCATATTTTGAAATTTGACACTTTAAAGACACATTTTCATCATCTAGATGTTCTATTTTTGGATCAAATGATTTTGAACGAAACTGGTTGATTTTGTTTTGTAAAGCAAGTTCACGATTTTGACAATCTTTTTGACACCATTTAAGATGACGTTTTGCATTTAAAAGCTCGTTTAACAATCGCTCATTTCAACTTTTAAAGACTCGATTTGTGACACAGTATCAGTATTCTCAACATTTTGAACAGAATCAGCAGAGATATAATCAAATGCATTTGCAACAGAATGTAATAACACAACATTATGGATATCAGCGCAGATAACATCTTCCAAGAGTCGATCAACATCTTTTCGTAACATTTTCTTTTTACGTTTTGTATTTGAAATCGATGTTTCTGTTTGTTCAAAAACTCTTTTCATAATTCCAAGCTCCTTGTGAAAATCCTTTCCAATATATTACACAATTTTTCAAATTTCGGACATGAGGTAAAGTCTTTTCGAAGAATATCTCTTTGTTCTCGCAAGAGGCGATTGAAAATGTTCAACTTTTATTTCGTAATGAAATTCAATTTCACGTTCCAAAAGTTTGATGTCCGATAAGAAGGTTTCAAAATATTTTAAAACTTTTCATTGTTCAGCTAATGGCTTTATTTCATTTAATGAAGGTAAAGGACCATTGACTTGTGCAGTATTGGAAAGAGGACCCTCATTAGAAGACTCAAAAGTAGGTGTGAGAACCCAAGGTGTGTTAGAATGATCCTGTTGTGTGATGAAAGTAACGGCTTTTGAATAGTTAAATGGTTTATTATAAACAACATTTTCTATTTTTGACCGACTCTCGTCATCTGCATCAAATTCCTCCATGCAATTATATTCAACAACACTCATAATGGAATCATCAATTACGTATTACCTTTTGTAAACTTGAGGATTTGGTTTGAATCTCTGCTTTTAAAACTTAGGTTTGTAATCGGCAAGATTCGGTACATATCCATTTGTATTTGGTTTAAAAGTAAACTTTTGAATAGTTGTGATTGACTCACCATGTTTATAAACAACATTTTGAAACTCTTTGATTTTGTTTTGTAAGTCGACAATTTCTTCAAGATAGTCATCTATTTGTTTCTTTGAATGCTTTTGTACTCACGTAACTGCTTTTTGACAAGTTAACAAGTCGACTTGGCTTTTGAGTTTCAAGTGAGGCGTTAAGTTGTTGTTTATGATCATATTTCGGTTGTTCTATTTGAGACAACAAAGAATTCTTAGATGCAACTAGATCACGTCTCTGTTGTTCCAATGATTTTTCGTTTTGGTGAGATTTAGCTAAAGCGACTTCAAAACCTTTTACACGTTTTTCTTGTGTTTGAAAAATGTTGAGTTGAAATTTTAAGCATTCATTATCCTTAGTCAGCAGTGCATTGTTGTTCTTTAGTTGCGTATTGATGTTTTTGCACAATTCCAATCGAGATTCTTGGTCTTTAAGTAAGGTCATGAGCTCAATATCTAGATTAGACGAAAGTTCAGCTTGTTCAACGTGAGTCTCAACATGATCATTAGTCAGATCCTCAAGTATAACCACAGAATCAACTTGATTATCAATGGTAACCATAAGGTCATCTTGATCGTCAAATATAACTACGGGATCTATTTGAGTTTCATCGGAATGAGATGTAGATGGCTCATGTTGAACACTTTGATCCTTGTCGGATGCGGATGTTGGCGGAGATATCGGATCATTAATGAATATAGTTTGATCCGGTACAGAGACAAGCCGTCGGTGTCATACACTGGGCTGTATCACTCATGGGAGTTCGTGCATGTTAGCCATTAGCATCATCTGCGCATTAGCCTGCAAGTCCTCTATGTCATCATCAGAATCTGCATTTGCCATGAAGCTCTGTTCTTTGTTGGTAAGAGTTCCACCAGCTTCATCCTTAAGAGCCAAGAGTAAAGCCTCTTTGTGATAAGTGCTGCCTCTTGTCCTCGGCTTAGGGCATGCATTAGCCCCACTTGAACAATGAAGTGCCCCCACCTGCAGATTATGATCCAAATGCCTTCTTCAACCCTTTTGCAAATGCTTTTGCCACTTCTGATGTTGCGGAATCATCTACAAGTCATTTGAATCCTCCTAATCTGCAGAATGTATATCAACATCAACCCTTCACACATCGTTGGACTAAAGACCATCATCTTGTGAACATCATTGGAAACCCGAATCAACCAGTCGTAACTAGACAATGCCTTCAGATTGACGGTGAACATTGCATTTATGCACTTACCGTTTGTCAATCTGAACAAAAACATTTAAGAAGCAATAACTTACGACAACCGGATTGAATCCATGCAAGAAGAACTTAATCGCTTTAACGTCTTGAAGTATGGGAATTAGTTGAAAAACCAACAGGGTCTATGTTATTGGTCCGAAATGGATTTGGAAAAACAAATTGGATGTTGACGATGCGGTTATCGAAATAAGTCACGTCACGGTGGCTAAGGGTTATAGACAAAAGAGGGATTGATTTCGAGGAATCCTTCGCTCGGTTGCTCGACTTGAGGTCGTCTGATTTTTCCGGCATTTACGGCTCACATGAACATCACGGTCTTTCGGATGGATGTCAAAACCGCTTTACGAATGGACAACCAAGGAAATCAGATATGTTAGTCGGTAGGAAGGATTTGTTGATCCGAGTTTCCAAATCACGTCTTCAAACCGAAAAGGCTCTTTACGGTCTCAAACAAGCTCCTCGGCGTGGTATGATAAGTTATCATCCTTTCTCATTGCCAATAATTTCATTAAAGGATCGGTCGACCCAACACTTTTCATACAATATCACGGGCACACATTTTAATCGCTCAAATTTATGTGGATGACATCATTTTGGGTCAACACATCTAAAATACTCAAACGCTTTTCAAAACTTATGAAAAACATTTTGAAATGTCCATGATGGGTGAACTTACGTTCTTTCTAGGACTGCAAGTTCATCAATCACCCCGTGGTATTTTCCTGAGTCAGTCCAAATATGCTCTTGAAATATTAAACAAACATGGAATGCAAAGTTGTAACACCTATGCCACACCAATGGCACATACCAAGAAACTGGATGCTGATTTGAATGCGATTGTTGGATTTGTTTGAGTATCGGCCGAAGGCTCTAGCAATCATGACAAACCCTTGTTGCAATGCATCGAAAGCTTCAGTATCCTCATTAGATTCACTGTAAAGTGCTTGATCATTGTTGTTGTTGTATGGAACCAATTGAGTTTCTTGAGATTGGTGTTGTGACGGATCGTATGGGGTAATTGTAGCAGTTGGTTGTGGAGGATTTGTGAAGACAGTTTGTAAAGTTGGAAATTGAGGATAGCATGCTTGAGCTCACAATGTAAGAGTTGGATTATCCGGGAGTGAAGGTGAAACAGGAGCACCACGGATGACTCTTTCTCTGTCAACTTCCTTTTGGTGAGGTTTCAAGTAGTCGTATAATAATTCGTATGTAGCATGTTGAAGGTTCTTCGCTTGATGGATGAAAATGACGTACTTTTCCCACTCAGGACCAAGACTACTCAAAAACTTAGTGTTGACTGCAATTCTTGGCATGATGATATTATGTTTGTCCAAGTCATTGATGATGTCTGAGAATCGATGATGATATGACTCTAATGTCTCTCCTGGTTCAATCATGAAGTGTTCATAAGCCAAGTATATTTTGGATTCCATGTCTTCTTGATTGAGTTCTGCCTTCCATGAGAAGATGAATATGCTCCAACATTAATTTAGCGCCTTTTGAGCATCAACACTTGAAGTATCGGATTGGGTAATCCCAAAGGATATATTGCATTGCCGGTTCATCGACTTCAAAGTGTAGAAGTTGATCGCCAGAAGTTCATTAAGACCGACAACGTTGGTGAGATCATCTCTTGGTGGATTAGCGCTTGGATCTCTGATACGGTGATAGTAGGCATCGAAAAGGACCTTCGGGATGACCTTCTTCAAGAACTTTCCATGTGGCTTCTTTAGATCATAAAACCTAAAGAACCTTATCACCCATTGATCATAGTTTCCGGGAGTGAGCATTGTAGGTCTATCAAGTGATCTAGCTTCATGTATGGATTGTTGGCTACTTAAAGCTTCACACATCTTTGCAAACCAAGATGGTTACTTCATAGTATTCCTGGATGGATGTTGATTTTGAAAGTTAGTGTAGGGTTGTACTTGAAGACTAGGAGGTGGTTGAATCATTTGTGGTTGAATTGCTCCTTGAGGAAATTGTTGTTGAAGTTGTTGATAAAATTGTTGTTGTTGATGGAGTTGTTGTTGTTGTTGTTGTTGTTGAGGATAAACATGAGGAAAGTAGCTAGAGTATGGTGGTTGAGACATCTTGAGACTTGTGTTGATGATGGATCTTTGTAGTCGAATGAAACTTTGTTGATGAAGAATCTTTATGCGTAGAAAACCAGCTTAAGTAAAGGAAATAGCTTATGCGTAAAAACACCACCTTACGCGTAGCAATGAGTGTAGCTTAGGCGTAATATTTCCTTAGGCGTAAGTGTAGCTTATGCGTAGGAAATGATTAGGCGTAAGAATTTTTACTCGTAAGCTTTTATGCTTAGGCGTAAAACTAGGGTTTTAACCCAAAAATCCTTTAAACTTATCAAGTGTAGAAGATATCCAAAGTCAAAGTCTTTTCAGGCTTATCCAAGCAAGAAAACACTGAGTAAACCAATTTCACTGAAGATCAAACCAAGGAAAGCTTACGCGTAGGATTAGGGTTTTGCTATGCGTAGGAATTGCCAAGTTTTGCCAAAACTGAGATTTCTGCCCAAAGGTGTTTCTAAACCAGATTTTTATGATGAAAAGGCTTCAATATCACCAAAATAGCACAAAAGTGTGAAACTTGATGATCAAAAACTCTTTTTACCCTTACGCGTAGAAAAAACCACGCAAATAAAACCAAGTTCAAAAACACTGAAATACACGTAAAGTTTCAAACTTTTTGCCAAAAACTTAAACTTTAACACCAAATAACCTTGAAAGTACAAGAATCTTGAATTTTAAAGTGAAAACAGTAAGATTTTTAAGCGTTTGAAGATTTGAGTATCGTGACTTACGCGTATGTTTTAAGACTTCAAAACAAAAAATCGTTTCACCCAACTATTTGGCGAATGATACCACTGTTAGGTCACCATGTTTGTAACACAAGCATCAATATAATAAATAGGAAAGAAGTGATCGGATGAACACTTTACACACACACATTAATATGATATGGAAAGGATAAGCATAAGTGTGAAATAGAAAAGTGAACAACCAACCTTCAAGAGAAGGTTTACAAGAGTTATTTATAGGGAAGGATCTAGGGCAACACTACTAACTCCCTTCCTTTCTTATGGGCTTGGGCCAAGGCTTATGGGCTTTCTACATAAGCCTTGCCTTAAGTACTAACATAAAAGCCTAATTAAGCTAACTATTACATATTAATTACTAACACTTGTAATCTAGTTTAGGAGTGATTCCAACAAGGGATCCGTGGGATCCAGGGAACAGTGGCTATTTTTCTTCTATAAATAGTGAGCCATTTTTTCATTGTTTCACACACCTTTACACATAGTTTCTCTCCACTATCTCTAGCATATTTTGATCATTAGGAAACATGTAATCCACCCTCATCACATATGATCATAATGCTTCTAACTTTCATTTGTTGTAAGCATACTCCCGAAGTGATCCTCCAAAGCAAGCCTAGAGATCTTGAACCATTACCTACTGAAGTGATCACCCATCACAAGCATACAAGCACATGAAGATCTTCTACAACAAGCTTGCGAAACTTTTCATCTTCATTCATAGATGACTAACTACATCATGCTTTGTGTTCTTGATGTTTAGTTTAGGATTTCATATCCATTAGACAAATTGTCTTGGATATTGTCTTGTTGGAATCGCTCCTAACTCATAAATGGAACGACATTGACAGGATTACAATTTCTATCTTTGTTACCTTAAACACATGGGTTTGTTATGTCAATTACCCATAGTTGTATGTGTTTGGGTATATAAACCCCTCCATACTTCCATGGAGGGGTGAGCCTCATTAGTGTAATTTTCCCTTTCATTAATAAAACACACACTAGTTCTCTCCTTTCTCTCTTGTTTCTCTCTCTAACTTGAAGATGGGTTTCTTCCATCTTCCAAGACCTCCCGAATCACCATATCAACCATAGAAACGATCCTTACATCGGTATCAAGAGCAAGGTCCGTTTTGTATCATTGGTTGTTTTTGGTGATATTTTCTTGTCAAAAACTCTTTGTGAATCTGTTTAGTTACCAAGTTTTTTTTATCTTTTCATTACTTTTTTGGGTTTCAACAGGTTTTCACAAGTTTGTGTCTAAAATGGTCAAAAATATGTCTCATTTTTTTAATAGTCTTTACTCAACTGTTAAAGGTGTAACATTTTTTTCCATCTCGTGTTTAGTGAATCTGGTCAAAGTGGTCAAATTTCATGTGGTCAAACAGTCTAAATGATAAGATGCTTATGAAGTTTTCTGGGTTTCTTGAATCTGGTCAGATTATTTGGTCGGAATTTATCATCGAGTCAACACGGGTCAAAACCCTAATCTTACGCCTAAGGAGCATCTTCAGAAAATATTACGCATAACTGTGAAGTTATGCGTAAGGATTATTACGCGTATGTCTTTACGCTTAAGCATATGCTTACGCATAAACTAAACTCGGTTTACGCATAAGTCATGATGTTTACGTGTAAGATATAAACGGTTTACGCATAAGATTTTTACGCACAAGCGTTAGGCGTAATGTTTACGCATAAGCTTATGCGTAAAAATGACTTTGACCATAGATGAAGAAGAGATTTTTTTGACCAAACCAAAATACCAAACACTCGACTTCAGTTCATGTTATCATCATAAGTCCAAACTTAAAAGAAAATACAAACAAGACTCGACTTATGTAATGACCTCAAAGACACGCCCACGTCTACAATTTCACAAGCAAATCCAACATCATCCTATCCCTTTCATCTCACTGAACAACCCATCTCCACCAAAGATTCGAGCTTAAATGCTAAAACAATCAAGATCTCAGTTGGACTCTTTTTGGTATCAACAATCGTCAAAAGACATAAGCCAAAAGGAGTCATTTAACCTCATAGATCTGTGAGAAAACTCATTTCTTTTCATTTACGAATTTAAAATGAAAGACAATAACAATTTTGTTATTATTTTTCCTTTTGTTTCGATCCAAGAAAATCACAAGGACAAACAACATCAAACCTACCCGAGACCATCTTTCAGATCTTGAAGCTCTTAGGAGTGTTATTTATTCGGAGTTAAGCATAGAATTATAAACGAGGTAAAGGTATGGTTGAGATAGTGTTTATAATGATCGATATGAAGGGTTGTTGCTTACGTGATGGTCGATGTTGAGATGAGATGAGATTTTTTTTGATAAGATCTATTTTTGGTGAGAGTGACTTTAAAAGTGGTAGGCGTTATTTGTGATTAGGTCAAATGAAAAGTTAACGTGGACTCAGTGGTAGGGTTTGTATCTCTTATACAGGTTATATCAATGGGTGGATGGACCGGGTTAAACTGATTTGAGGTGGGCCCGTTTATTCTCCTCATCTTAACCGGGCTTAAGAAATGATCCTAAATTAATGGGCTGCTATTCATGGACCAAGTTTAATCATTGAATTGGGGTCACTTAACCTTGGGCTGTTAAAATGTTTATCAACATATTGGGCTGAAAATTATTATCCACTGTATCTTCATACATTGTGTACACTCTGGTATTGTGTTGACTAAAAGAGTGGTATTTTGGTAATGATAAATTTTCACGAGGATACAATTTTTGACAAGATCGGGAAACCGTTATCAAAGTTCATTTAAACCGTTAACGAAGGCTAGTTTTGGGCATGTAACCGCACGATGTGATTACGGCGAAAATTCATTATTATTTATTTGAGGTTGAAGTGGGATTTCACGGATGCGTGTACTTAGTATCTTGAAGATATCGGGGTTGGTTGGATGCATGATTCTTCGAGATCCTTGTTCGAGTTTTAACTGGTTCGAATGACAAAGACTTAAGTTATCTAGTTGAACCTGATGTAAGGAGTTACGTTGTTGTGCTCACAGCTTATAACTATCACTTTTAAGGAGTTACGTTGTTGTGCTCAAGTGTCACACTAAGGTGTGGATAATTTGAGAAACTTTAAGTTTACCTTTTTTCGATGGAGTTAAGAAAAAGGGTTCTTCGTCTGACAATAGTGCAAGTTTAAGTCACAAGTTCGGGTTATACTACTTCACCTCAAGTTCGTCATATTGGTTTTCTCCATCGTAGTCTCTACAAAAGCCGCCGAATGATAATGGGGTCGGTAAAGAGTTAGTTAAGATGAGTATACACGAGTAGAGATGTTTTATCGCCAGCTGATTCTCACGAGATATTTATGGTACTTCACACTTGTTCGATTAATTGAACATACATGGTTTCGATGTCTCCAATTTCATCATCAACATACGTGGTGTATGATTACGATTCATTGAAAACATCGGGGAAGAGAGTATAGGTGGTGTCTGCTTCCTTTGTTGTTTTTGTATTTTTTGCGAAAACCCTCTCCTTTCATGAATTTCTTAAATCGGAGGAAGAAATGCGACGATCCGTGGTTTAAACGCCTCACTTTGGTGTTATCGTCTCACTTTCACGAGTTATCGTGCGTGAAGTTACCTAAAGATGATGTTGTGATGCCTCACACGGTCATTTTATCGAGTAATTGCAGATTCACGGTAACTATTATTCGATGAACCGCAACATTCGGGGGAAGTCGTTTCATTTCGTCTTTCGTGGTTTGTTTGGTGTGAAGCATCTACATACGTGAGAAGATCTTGTTGATTTCTTGCATGTTACCCCGAACGGATTTTCCGCAACAAGTCGATTTACCTTGTGTGGTTTACTTCTCATCTACAAATTCATTGCGTCTCGAAAACGTCAAAGTTAGAGGAAATGTTCACTACATCAAAGTTTGAATCTGCAAGACGGTTGTCGGTTTAGGGGAAGTCGATTCAAACTTCGCCAAAAGGAGTGTACGGAGAAGTCGCTAAAGACATGCGGCATGAATTGAGGGAAGTTAATCCAATTTATGCATATTACATCATTTGTCTACAAGTGAAGAAAACGGTTCTCAAGTCAAGGTACAAGAAGAAGACAATGAGCATAAACTTTCATCATCCTCGGCACTTGAAGAGCTTATGAAGACCTTTCTTTATTTGTTTTCTATATCTGTAGTAAATGTTGTAAGTAATCCCTTATGTCGTCCCATTGGGGGAAGATTGTTGGAATCGCTCCTAACTCGTAAATGGAACGACATTGACAGGATTACAATTTCTATCTTTGTTACCTTAAACACATGGGTTTGTTGTGTCAATTACCCATAGTTGTATGTGTTTGGGTATATAAACCCTCCATACTTCCATGGAGGGTGAGCCTCGATAGTGTAATTTTCCTTTCATTAATAAAACACACTAGTTCTCTCCTTTCTCTCTGTTTCTCTCTAACTTGAAGATGGGTTTCTTCCATCTTCCAAGACCTCCGAATCACCATATCAACCATAGAAACGATCCTTACATGTCTAGTATCATATTCTTGTATCTATGACTATACTAGATGGTTTATGTGTTTGTGCCATAAAACACAAGGTTTGTTATGTTGGGCCACAAAACATAACGAGTGTCATAGATGTGTCGTATATCTATGACTAGACTAGATGGTTTATGTGTTTGTGCCATAAAACACAAGGTTTGTTATGTTGGGCTACAAAACATAACGGGTGTCATAGATGTGTCATAGACATAAGTGAAAGATTTCTAAAGGGTCAAGACGAAGACACTAGTGAAAGGTGTCGAATGTCCATATTGAAAGCACTAGTGAAGGGTGCTTAGAAGTCAAGACACAAGACATTAGTGAAGGGTGTCTTGAAGATCGATTCAAAGCCATTAGTGAAAGGTGCCTAATATGTACATTCGATATGGTGTGATTCGATGTACAAGATAGATTAGTATTGGGTCACAAGGATATTGTCATCCTTGTTGATATTATCATAAGGATTAGATCTCCTTCTGGGTTAGTTCTTGGTGTAATGTTGGGTAGTGGTTCCTCCTTTGTAATGGAACCTAGTATCTAGCCTAGTACCAGATTAAGGGTAGGCGACGTTGTGATAGGTTTGGTTCTACCTCGTGGAAGAACTTGGTGTTTAGCTTAGTACCGGAAAAAGTGTAAGCGACGTGTGTAAGGTTTTCTTCGCCAAGAATGGAGTTTGTTGATCTAGTGAAGCAACTCTCTAGTAGGTGACTCGGGGAGTGGAGTAGGGCAAGGAAGGTGTCCTTGTAGCCGAACCACTATAAATCCTCGTGTTGGTTTGTCTATCTTTTTACTTATCGCTTTACTTTTATTCTTGCATTACATTGTTTATTTTCTATGTGGTTGATGTCTATGTTTGTGATACATACTTGGTCTTTCATATAGTCATAAACTATATTTAACACTTTACATATTATGACATGCTTGATCAAGGAAAAGCAACCGGACTAATAATGGTGAAACTTGATTTATAATGAACCATTAATCTTGCGGAATCTTATGTGATATTAAGGGGTTGGCCTTACATGCCGTAATGCGTTAAATGCATCCTCGTGTTGAGATTAGTAAATGCAATGGTTTATACTATATTTTATAAAAAAATTTAAGTTTGAAACGGAAACGTATTCACCCCCCTTTACGTTTTCACAACACTTCCTTACCTGAGGTGTATGTGTTTGAAAACAAAAAGGCATGTGTAGAGTCTGGTGAGCCAAAGCAAGAACAGGCCACTAAACCTGTAAGACCAAATGACAAACCTGTTAGGAAGCCAGTAAAATCTACTGAAATGTATAGAAACAGGTCATCTAGTCCTAGAGGTAACCAAAGGAACTGGAAACAGCTAAAATCTGAGCAACTAGGTGATGAATTTGTCATGTATAATAAATCTTGCTTTGTGTGTGGAAGTTTTTCTCATCTGCATGATAAATGCAGACACCCTATGAGACCTCAACCCATCATGACCCCAAGAGCAGTTCTTCTTAAAACTGGCATAAAATCTTTGAATACTACAAGGCCAGTTAGTACTGCTAGACCACAACCCAGAGTATTTGGTGAAAGACCCAAAAGAAACTTTTCAAAATCACCATCTACTTCACCAAGGCCCTTTAATGCTAAAGCAGCACAAACCTTTAAGTCCTATGATGAACAAATCAAGTTTTACAAGAAAAAGGTTAATACTTATGAGCCAAAACTTAATACTGATAGGCAAAAAATTAATACTTATAAGCCTAAAATGAAAACTGTTGGTTCAAAAGTGAGTGCTGCTGGGGGAATCAAGGGCAATGCTTTTAATCCCTTAGCTTGTTGGGTTAGAAAGACCACTCAACCCAACAGTGCATCAGTTACTCTAAAAAATTATGATTACATTGATGCACGAGGCAGATCCAAGTCAGTAATGGCTTGGGTACCCAAAAGGAACTAATTTCCTTTATCTTGTGTGCAGGGACATTCCAACAATAATGATGATCTTGGCTATTCAGATAGTGGGTGTTCCAGGCACATGACTAGAAATATATCCTATCTTTCAGACTTCACTGATTTGAATGGAGGATATGTTTCTTTTAGAGGAGGTATAGGTGGAAGAATTACTGGTAAAGGCACAATCAAGACTGGTAATTTGGACTTTGAAGATGTGTATTATGGGAAAGAACTCAAATACAATCTATTCAGTGTGTCACAAATGTGTGACAAGAAGAATTTTGTTCTATTCACAGACACTGATTGCTTGGTTTTATCTCCAAATTTTAAGTTGCCTAGTGAAGATGAGGTACTACTTAAGTTCCCTAGGAAAAACAATATGTACAGTGTAAGTATGAAAAACATAGTGCCCAAAGAAAACCTTACATGTTTAGTTGCTACAGCTCTTTGGATGAATCTATGTTATGGCATAGAAGGCTAGGTCATGTGAACTTTAAGGTGATAAATCTTTTAGCTAAAAATAACCTTGTAAGAGGTTTACCTTCAAAAAGATTTGAGAATAAACAGACCTGTATTGCATGCCTCAAAGGGAAGCAGCATAGAGCCTCTTGTAAGCCCAAGGTTTTTAACTCTATCACCCAACCACTTCATATGCTGCACATGGACTTATTTGGCCCCACTTCTGTAAGCAGCCTGAATTTTAAGAAATATTGTTTGGTTGTGACTGATGATTTTAGTAGATTTACTTGGGTTTTCTTCATGAATACTAAGGATGAGACCAGTGAAATCCTTAAGTCATACATAATTGCAGTAGAGAACCTTGCTGATAAGAGAGTTAAAATCATTAGGTGTGATAATGGAACAAAGTTTAAAAACCAAGTGATAAATGATTTCTATCAACTTAAGGGTATTAAGAGAATAGAGTGTAGCTAGGACTCCTCGACAAAAATGGGGTTCTTTGAAAGAGAAATAGAACATTGATAGAGGTCGCTAGGACTATGTTAGCGATTCAAGTTGCCCACAACATTCGGGGAGAGGCGCTAATCTTGCTTGTTATGTTCGAGCAATGTGGTACTAGTAGTAAAGCCTCATGGCAAGACTCCCTATGAGTTGTTTTAGGTAGAAATCCTACCTAGACTTTCTTAAACCTTTTGGGTGTCATGTCTCTATTCTCAATACCATTGACCACTTAGGTAAGTTTGGTGGAAAATATGATAGTGGATATATGGTTGGCTACTCCCTGAATAGTAAAGCCTTTAGGGTTTATAATTCTAGAACCAGAAGGATAGAAGAGAATCTGTACATAGAGTTTCTTGAGGATAAACCTAGTGTAGAGGGGCAAGGACCAAAATGGATTTTTGATATTGATATGCTAACTGAATCTATGAACTATGTGCCTGTTTCTGTGGATTCTAACATTGTTGCAGGAGAAAAGCAAGGTCCTGATGCATATTCTGATGATGATGATGATTGTGTCCTATTGCCCATTTGATGGATCTAAACACACACCTTGTGTTAGTGATACTTTGAATTATATTAATAAGCACGGAATATACTTAGTAATACTTAGAAGATGGTTTATATGATGTAATGTAAGTGAGAATGAATAACACAAAGCTTCAATATTATTAAGAAATAATACGAGTGATCTTGCTATCACTAGGGTTACACCTTGAAGCTTATATGAATAAAGCGTACTCTAAGCAATGACCTAGGATCTCCTTTTATAGCACAAGGAGTCCTTTACAAGATAAGTATAATCCTAACAATATAGAATATAAACAAGATCTTTTCTATACTTATCAATATACGAATACATAACAATTATCCTAACGGCGAAGTGGTAATATTGTCTCGACAAGGTAATGAGTTTCCAACGCTAGTGTAATCTTTAGTAGTGCTAACCACGAGCATATCGCTGGTAATCGTTATCTTTATTCCCAACAATCCTCCCCTAAACTTATGATTTCTCTGCAAATCAATAAGTTTCTTCAATCTGCATCTTCTGTAAGGATTTGTGGAATTCTTTCAAACACTTCTCTTTTTCTTTAAATCATGAATAGATCTTGAACGTTGATCTTGAAGCCTAAGTAACAATGCTCTGATCTTATCATTATCTTCATGAACTCTTATTGTTGAACACAACATCACTGTGAGAGTTTCAACTCTGAGTGGGTATTCTTTCTCAGCAAACATAAATGCATCCACTCCATCTGTTGTAGAAACATGATGAATTTCACATGAGTCATAGTAAAACCATTTAGTACCAGGACATGAACATGCAAATTTCCAGAAATCATCATGAGCATCTGGTTCATAGAGCCTTCTTAGATTAATCCATAACTGCATTTCCTTCCTATCTTTAAGATCTTCAGCATCAAACCTTTCTTGAACTAATCTCCACAATATATCAAGATCATCTCTGTCACATGCTTTGATAAGTTCTTCAAACTGAATAAATGATGAAGTTTCACCACCTAGCCTTGTAATCTTCCATGTTGGAGAAAAATTGCTAGCAGTGTATACTTCCCAATCAATGATAGGATGTCTGACTTGCAGTGGTTCAGGATAAAAATCTTCTTCTTCAATCGGGATCATTCTAGTCGATTTGTTCTTGGTGAATTTCGGTTTGAACTTCTTGTTCTTCAAAGAAACTTTGTCTTCTTAAATGTCCGAGATTCACTATCTTTGGCCTTTCTCTTCAAATTAGGATACCTTCTAGCTTCTTCTTCGTAATCTATTGGAATAAAATCTTTATCTTGTCTTTGAACTCATAGTAGATACTTTCAACTTTATTATCGGGCATTCCTTTGAATTGATGTCTTTTGACCACCAACATTGCAACAATAAGTCTTCATGTATGAGATAACTTGTGCCTTGGTTGGTTGCCTTGGTTTCTTTGACCCTTTACTCGATCGAACCAATTACATCTTGAAGTGCTTGATTATTCTTCATTTGAATGAAGTCCTTTAACTGAGCAGTTCTTTGTTCTTCAGTTAAAGACTTATCTGATATAAGGTCAATTACATTCTTTTTGATCACTGGATCATTAGCAATCAAGAAATCAATCTCTTGATCTGTATGTACATAGCTAAATTCTAGAGTCTTTTCTCTAAGAATTGTAGGTAGAAACGATGGAAACCGGATCTTGATGGTTTCCATTCATCCCCCGCTTTTAGCCTCCATAAAACTAGCAATCTCCAATTCATCAAGCTTTTCTTTGTCAGAACTTCATCTTCGATAATCTTTCTAGCAACTTGATCATGAGCAATCTGAGCTTGTTCTTTCTTAGAAATCTTTGTTCTTGTTTGCTCAGACCAGAAACTTCTTTTCCTTTCATCTTCTTGATTTCTTCCTCTGCGGTGGTAATATTTTGATCAACAGTGGTAATATCTTCTGCAGTGGAAATGAAATCGATGGTTGCTTGCTCTAGTTGTCGTTGAGGAGCTTCTTGAGTATCGCCTTCCTCGGTTGCTTTACTTGAAACACCTTCATCTTCAAAATCAATTCTCTTCCCTTGGTTTCAAAGATCTGTTTTCCTCCCCTGTTTGGGAGAATTTCCCAAATCTGTATGAAAATCGTCTGAATCACCATTATGAGGTGATGATGAAGATGAGATCACTAGCTTTGCAGTTTTCCTTTGCTTTAACCCCTGCAACTCTTCCTTCAAGGTCTGAATCTCTTTTTGTAAGTGTATAACATCCTTGGCATGTTGCTCCTTTAGTTGAGCCAAGTCTTTCTCCAGAGATTCAACCTGCTTAGCTAATTTGGTACAAAGGTCCATCAAATCCATTTGTTGCCCACTGCCCTCAACACTTCCAACTGTGTGACTTGTTGGGAGAGGTGAATCATAGGGCATTGGCTCAGATTCCTCCCTAGTTGGACTAGGTTGAAGTCTGAAACCACCACTGCTTGTGCCTAAACCAAAAGGATCAGGTACATGATGTGTTGTAATGGGAGGAGTTGGCTGTTTATGCCTCCTCTCATAGGTGTGAGAAACTGGTGGAGTATAATCAATGTTTGGAACAGTGATTATTGGTGAGTTTTGTACCTGTAAAATCTTTGCAAGCATTTGAGGAAAAAGAGGTGTAATAATCCTATTGCCATCTTTGTTCATGTTTTGAAAAACTTTAGGCTTAAGGCAACGGATTTTATAAACTCTTGTATGGGGTTGTGTCAGGACCGAAAAATATAAGATTTATGTGGTTTGGAGGCCTTGGTTGGTGGAAGAAGATGAAGATCTTCATCCTTTTTAGTGAGAGAAACTAGAGAGAGGGAGGAGAAAACAAGGTTTTATTAAGATAAGAACAAAAGAATACAATGACCAAATGATTCACCTCACCCCTCATGGAGAGTCATGAGGGGTATTTATAGGCTCTATCTTTGCCACTTACACGATACTAGTCCCTAAGGGCAAAGTATACTACGCATCTAGTCCATTTCACTTAAGTGACGTTATCTTTAGAAAAAGCGAGGCTAACAATCTCCCTCCAAGATAGCGTCACACGTGAATGGTTACAATGAGACCTATAAATACAAAACAAAGTAAATTACAATAGTAAAGAACAATGTTGACTTTCTTGAAGTGCGAGTCTCGTAGTCTAGATCTTGAGGCAAACTTGAAGTTCTCCTTCCGATGACCTCGGCAAATGATCTTCTTGTAGCTCGAACTTCAATCCGTAACGGTCTAGTTAGGTTATTACTCCCTCTAACTAGTGAGCCTTTTTCTTTCATTGCTCCCTCCCGAACCGACAACACTCTTCCAACACGTCTTTAATCTTGAGACACGCAATGGAGAAAGTAAACTCTTGAAGCACAATGGTTGTCGTTACGGGAACATCAACATAACTCACTTAGTATTGCATCCAAGTTGGTAAAAGACCCGATGTACACCACACTACTTCTCCTTCTTCGTCTTAAGCAAAATCCTTCGTAATCCAATCACGGAAGATGAAATACCAACTTCTCCTCCCGATGGCTTCGAGAGACTCGCTCTAGAACCCGCTCTAAACCGCAGACTTACGGACACATCGTCAGGGACTCGTACCTCAAAGAGTTCAATCAACTGCGTATGACAATCCTAAAGAACAAGAATGGGAGAATTTCTTGAGTTAATGTTCGAAGAATACTATGGTGGAACTTTGACAAATGCATCAAACCATCATTCCAGCGCACCCGCTCAAAATCATCCTCCACCACCAATGTGAAGATGCATCTACAACGGTCGAAACCAATGCACCAACTCCATCAACATCATCAACATATACTACGATTATTGCACCCGTTCTACCAAGCAGTTGATGAGCAAAATCAAAACCGAACAATGCAACGTTAGATGAAAACTTATTTGAAAACCCGTTTGCTACGGAATCACCGAATCTTCTTCATGCTTACGAGAACCATCTAACTCGCATCGTTTAACCAACGGTATCCTTCTACTCGAAGTGGACAAAAGACCACCCAATTGAACAAGTTATTGGTGAACGTTCAAGGCCAATTCGGACGAGACGTCAACTTGCCACCGATTGCGACTTGTGCATTTACCTTTGCTCAATTAGCAATCTAGAACCAAAGAACATTCGTGAGGCAATGGCGGATCCCGCATGGATAGAAGCAATGCAGAGGAACTTCTTCAATACCGTCTACATGACTCTTGGGAAAGGTTCCAAGACCAATTGGCGTTCGTGTCATCGATCTCAAATGGTTATGGAAGAACAAACAGGATGAAGAAATGACCGTAATTCGCAACAAAGCTCGTCTTGTGGCCAAAGGATATAGACAAGAGGAAGGATAGACTTTGAAGAGTCATTCGCGCCGGTAGCTAGACTTGAAGCGATCAGATATTCTTGGCCTATCACACCACAAAATCATCACGGTTTATCGGATGGACATTAAGACCACGTTCTTGAATGGAACTACGAAAGAAGAAGTGTCGTGGAGTCGACCGAAGGCTTCATTGACTTGGAACATCCGGACTACGTCTACAAACTCAAAAGGCAATCTATGGTTTAAAACAAGCTCCGAGAGCATGGTATGACGAATCGTCCTCTTTCCTTATCCAAAACAATTTCACCAAAGGAATAGTTGATCCTACCTTGTTTACACAAAAATGCAAAACGACATTTTGATTGTTTAGATTTATGTGGGCGACATCATCTTTGGGTCCACTAATCCGAAACTTTCAAAACATTTTGAAAATCTCATGAAAAGCAAATTTGAAATGTCCATGATGGGGAACCGAAATTCTTTCTTGGTTTACAAATCCATCGGTCCCTCGTGGAATTTTATAAATCAAGCTAAATACACAACCGAGATTTTGAAAAATCATGGTATGGACAATTGTGATTCGGTCGAACACTAATGGTAACTTCACCAAAATTGGAGCCGATTTGTTTGGGAAACCTATTGATCCAAGAAATATCGGATCATGATTGGTTCTCTCATGTATCTTCTTCGCTAGTCGACGGATATTCATTTCTTTGTTTGCTTATTAGCACGCTTTCGTGCTAAGCCTACCGAACCGCACCTCAAAGAGGTTAAAAGGATCTTCGGTGCACAAGACATCCATTCACATGGGACTTTGGTATCCGAAGGAATCCGGATTGATCTAATTGCCTTTTCGGATGCGGACCACGCGGTGATCAAGTTCTGACAAAAAGTACATACGGAGGAGCACAATTTTTGGGTGAAAAGTTAGTCACCGGTCTTTAAAGAAACAAGATTGCCTTTGCACTATCAACGTGAAGCCGAGTATGTGTCTCTATCTGCGTGTTGTGCTCAAGTTCTATGGATGAGAACACAACTCACAGATTATGGCTTTACTTTCGATAAAATACCTATGTATTGTGACTCGAAAAGTGCCATAGCCATATCATGCAATCTGTTCATCACTCAAAGACTAAGCATATCCGTGTCCGCTACCATTTCATCAAAGAGTACGTCGAAAATGGTATCGTTGAATTATTCTTCGTGAAGACAGTTACCAACTCACGATCTATTAACGAAAGCCCTTCCAAAAAAGGTTTGACTATTTAGTTCGATTTAATTGGAATGAGAAGCCTAACCCCGAGGTGTTAGAACGTCTTCTCGAATCTTCTTGAAAATGATTTTCCAAAGCTTATTGTAAATATTTTGAAAACAAAATACAAAATTTGAAAACCAACAAAAACAAAATATAAAAATATAAAACTTTCAAAAAAAATTTCCGACCACAAAAATAAGCTCAAAAACAGTAACCAAACATGTATAAACCAACATAAATCAATAAAACAACAACCTGGCTCTGATACCAATTGTCAGGACCGAAAAATATAAGATTTATGTGGTTTGGAGGCCTTGGTTGGTGGAAGAAGATGAAGATCTTCATCCTTTTTAGTGAGAGAAACTAGAGAGGGATGAGAAACAAGGTTTTATTAAGATAAGAACAAAAGAATACAATGACCAAATGATTCACCTCACCCTCATGGAGAGTCATGAGGGTATTTATAAACTCTATCTTTGCCACTTACACGATACTAGTCCCTAAGGGCAAAGTATACTACGATCTAGTCCATTTCACTTAAGTGGCGTTATCTTTAGAAAAGCGAGGCTAACAGTTGCGATTGAAAATCATTTAACACAACTTGCACAAACCTTGGATACATCAAAATTTTTGTTGAACTCTTTACATTGCCTTGCATTTGTAAAAATATAGTTTGAACAATTAAAAATCCTATCAGTGGCTAGACAAACCAAAGGGTAAGCTATTGTTGAACTGAATTGTTCATAAGATGTTTTTTTAGGACTTAAGCAATGTAAAAGAGTATGTATCAAAAATCTCCAATGAGGATAGAAACCACTCTTTTTGAAAGTAGCCTTTTTGTCAGTGGTATCATACCCTATGGATGAAAGATGTGTATGAATTTCTGGCATTGGTAATGTGATGATACCATTGAGATCATCTAATTGGAGAATTATCCTCAAGGATGCCTCAGTAACATCAATAGTTACCCCATCCACAGTAGCTCTAAGAGCATCTACTGTTTCATGTGTATCTTTATTTTCATTTGTTATGGACTGAACAGAAGTCCAAAACTGTTTGATTTGAGAGATATAGATTGTAGGATTAAGAAGTAAAGCATACCTCACATGAGTAGTATTTAGAAAGTCCACAATCTGATGAAAAATAGGGCCACTCTTCTCGTTTGACTTTTCAAGTAGGCCACTTGGTTGTGCACTTGTGCTCATCTGCTAAAGTGATAGGTGCCATAGAATCTTTTGATGAAAAATATATTGTGTCAGTAAGAATTGTATAAAGAACTCGCCAATTGAGAGAGAAAGATATATAGAGGTAGGGTTTAAGAGTTTTGCACAAGAAAGATTATCTAAGGAAAAGATTTATCTTTAGAGGATAAATATTAATTAGGAAAGTAGATAATCTTCTAAACATTTACCCTATATATATAGAAAGCAATTTCCCTTCAACGGCTAGTAAAAAAAATTAGTTACTGACACAACAGTTGTAACGGCTAGATCAACAGTGGTAAAACTAACACTGTCAATGGAAACTGTGAACTAGCAGTGGTAATTTTTCACAAAAATTTTTAAAGAGCAGTGGTAAAGAAAAACATATGAAAAATAGACTGCTCTTTATCATAGTTTTTAGCAAACTACCACTATCAACGGATTTGATATGTCTTTACCATGAGCCGCTTGCTATGGACTAGCCAACTCTTAATCTTAAAGAATATGGTGAGTTGAGAACCATATAGTTTTGGTAAACTATCAACCATAAACGGATTTGTCAAGTCTTTACCGAGAGGCGCTTGCTCTGGACTAGTTGATTCTTATGTGGATTAGACATGGTGAATCAATAACCATTTGTTGTGTGTCTCAGATACACACCTTTTTAGATCAACTCCCATCTTTGCATGGTTATGAACCTGCAAGTGTTAGTATAGTACAAAGAATATGCATAACCGACTTGTTTTTAATACAATATCTTCCCAAAGTCAATCCAATTAATATCTATATTTACTTACCAAAATAGGTAAAAGTAAATATCTTCTTAAATTAAACCTTTTGATTGACTTTGCCTATATAAAGTGATTTGACTCGGCATAATCTGTATCAACACACATTCGTACCAACACAAGAACCCTAAAAATAGCCATGAGCAATCTTCCAGACATCATTGACATCTCTTCAGATTCCTCCTCTGACACAGAGATATCAGAATGGGAATACATTCCATGCTATTCCACTAGCTCTTCTTCCAAGGAGCCAGCTAAGAAGATTGTGAAGTCTGTTGCCAAGCGTGCACCTTTTCTTAAGTTCTACTCCAGCTCATCAGATGATGATGATGAAACCTATTCCTTTTCCAAGAAGTTGTCAAGTGCTCTGTCAAAGGCTTTGGGAACAGCTATCTCCAATATGAAGAAAATCGCCATACAAGAGAAACCTGTAAGACTACCAAGGCCTCCTCCACAAGTTCTTGGGCTTGCATGTCCAAGAATGCAATCAACCTTTGAGAACAAGAGGAAGAGAGCACAGAAGAACAAGCAAGATTATCGGGGCAAGGGCAAGAAGCCAATGGAGTAGCTGGTGTAGGATTTAGGGATGTAGGATCTGTTAGACAGTTGTCTTTTGTGTTTGATTGTGGTTAATAGCACTCTCTTTGAATGTAATGAACCTACTTCATGAATGGAATAAAGTTTCTTTGATTTAATTTTACTACTGTGAGAGTAACTTTTACCACTGCTTGTATTATAGTTTTCACATATAGGCTTAATTTCTACATAAAGGTTAGTGGACAAATAATAATACAAGCACTAAGCATCAACAACTCCAATGAATACAAAGAATCCTTCAAAACTGCATATCACAAACATAAACCACATACTGAAAGCATTGTTAAGGTTAGTAGTGATAAGTAAATAACTTGAAGTGAATAAAATTTCTGCTGGCAGTGGTTAAAACAGTACTAAACCACACAGTCAATGAGTTAACTGCAAGTCATTTATCAATTCCACCAAAGTCAAAGACTTCATTTACTCCTCAACAACTTATACCTTCCCCATATTAACTTCCTGATATGCACTTAGCTTTATTTAAGACTCATTAACATACATACCACACAAATCTCACATAATCCAAAACTTTCTCTTTCAAGAAATTCTTCCAAGATTCTCTCACTAAGAATGAGTTACTCAAACCCAATCAACCTTTCATCTAGCAGTTCATCTGATAGTTTCTGGGATGACTTTGTTTTGAATAACCCTAGGAGAGTTGAGAAAGATGAGTATGAGAAGGTTGTTTCAAGGAAGAGAAGACATTCAAGTGCTCTCTCAAATCCTTTTGCTGCTGGTCCTTCATCTCTCCAACCAATGCCTCAGGATGCCATCATCAAAGAGGATAACTCAGATTCCATTTCAAGCTACATTTCTCCATATGAAGGCACAAATAATGAAACATCTGCAAGAGTCCTTGTGGTCCCTCCCCTTGCTACAATCCTTCCACCAGGAGAGCTGCAGGCACCACCTTCTCTCCCAGTGTTGACAGCACCACCACCAGTGGGTCCTTCATCTTCCTCACCACCTGTTGGAGGAGTGGTGATGGGGCTAGCATGCCCCAAGGTGTGGAGGCAGATAGATAGGCGAATGCGCCCAAAGAGATGCCAGAGTGGGCCTTCCCTAAGAAGCCTTAGGTGGTATTTTGTGGTTAAGTTGGGGTTGGGATGGGGTAGGATGTAAAGCTTGTATCTGTAGTAGGTTGTTGTATGTTGTTTTTCAGTTATTCCTGTTGTGTAATGATGCTGGTAGTATGTAACACATGGATGTATCCTCTGCACTTAGAGTGCAGATTTGTTTAATGATAATAAAAATCCATGTCCTTAAATTTAAATTCCTTGCATCATACTGGTTGTGATTAACTTCTCTTAACTGCAACTTTACCATTAACTCCACCTCCAAAGCTGACATAATGTCCATCATAATGTTCAAAATCTGAAAGATAGGACTTGTTGCCAGTCATGTGCCTTGAACATCCACTATCTGTGTAGCCTTGATATGATCTTTTTGACCTTGGATGTTCCTGCACATAAAAGAAAGGAGTTAGTTTCCTTTAGGGACCCAAGCCATGATTGACTTGGATATGCCTCGTGTATTAATATAGTTATATCTATCAAAGGTCATTGATACACCATTGGGACTCGTTGTTGAATTAATTCCTTTAGGTTTCCATTCCCAACGTCTTGATGCCTTCACAACATTTCCTATGTTACCCTTGGTCTTGTTTACAACCCTTCTTGTGGGAACTTTTGATTGAGCGGTAATAGCTATGGTTTAGATTTTGGTACCCAATGTTGGTTATATTTAACCCCTTTATTAGAAAATACCTTTTCCTGTTTGTGCAGATTTTGCAAAGGTTGTTTTGAAATTTGCACTTGTAACGTGATTTAGGAGTGAAGATGTTATGATTTTAGCGTTGGCAAATGTTTTAAGACCACTTAGTTGAACTGCTCTTGGGATCATTTCTTTGTGTGAATTAGGGTGCACATTATTTTGAAACTTGTTAGACTCCACCCTTTATTCCATGGACTTCCCTTCTCCCAACATGATAGTCACAATTAGCATGTAAATGATAAAAGCTACCACAAATATAACATGCTTTGTTGTACATCACAAAATCACTACATTTGTTGAGATTTAACATGATTCCAACTCCTCTCGGTTACCCTAGGGTTGATGACTTGTTTCTATACATCTCAAAGATACCTTACAGATTGATCTAGGCTTGTTAACCTGTTTCCTAGGTTCCTCTGTAATGGTATTAACAACTTTTGGGATAGAAGCCTCTACATTCTTTTTAACATTCTAATCTACAACAGTTGAGTCACTAGCACTTTCAAAAACATCAGTTTCATGCTTAACCTTTTCCTCACTTTTCACAAATTTGGGAGGACCATATTCGAGATTTAGATCCTGAAATTCCTCTAGACCTGTATGAGCTAAATCTATGCCAGGAGGTGAATGAACACCCCTTAGTGGTGGAGGAGCAATGTTGTATCCCATACCAGACTTAACTTTACTAGTAATTTGAGCATTCCAAATTTTATCAATTGACTTAGATTGATAATAACAGGTGTCAACAGTTAAATTGACATTCTCATTTATCTTTCTAAGTTTTTCAAACTCTTCTTGTAATGCCTCATTCACTGCTGTCTTATGATCTATCTCTCTTCTAAGAACAATCATATCATCATTATATTTGGCTCATTTTCTCTATAATGCACTAGTTGTTTTTCTAATACAATTATGCCTCTTCTAAGGTTTGACACAGTATAATTAGCAGCAAACAACTCTGTTCTTTGGTTGTCAAATAATTCATTAAGCCTTTCAACTTCTCTAGAAGCCCTACATGTTTTAGAACAACTTTCAAAGTTTTGTGCCTCAGAGTCAGAGAAAGCCATGAGAGCAAATTCAGTAGACACAAGAGCAGCATCTGAAGGTTCTTCCTCTTGTCCATTAGCCATAAAACTCTAATCATAGCTTACACCATCAATTACCAGCATTGCCTTTGGTTCTTCCACAATGTGTTCTTTCTTTTGCTTGTACCAGGTAGATCTTTTGTCCTGGTTCCTTGGTCTTCTGCATTCTCTAGCAAAATGCCCCAACTTGTGACAGTTGAAACACTCAACTTTCTTTTATCGAACCTATGGCTTTCACTACCATTGATGTGAATTGGCTTGCCGATCTTCTTATAAATTTCTTAGCCCTCATGCTAAGAAGAGCTATCTGCCATTTATGTCCATCTCCTCCAAGTCATCTTCATCAATTTGCTCTATGTCTTCATGAGTTAATATAGAGCCATTAACTTGAGTGGAGATAAAAGCATAAAGGTAGGATCTCCAATACCGACAACCTTCTTCTTTGAACTGCGGTGGTAACACTAACATTACCAGTGGAAACAGAGAACCAAGGTGGCAAAATCATCATCATTGTCATCTTGAATCATCACGGTCTACAAAGGTTGACAACAATGCCAGTGCTATAGCTTGTAACAAGTTTCCACTTTCTTCAACCTTTGTTCAATGAGTTTGAAGTTATTGTAAAGATCATTGAGCTTCATAGTTTCAATCTCGGTTTATTTTCATAGATTGTAACATTTGTATGAAACTCGAGGCAAACTTCTTAGAAACTTCAAATTGAGGTCTTCCTTTTGAACCTCAATGCCAAACACGATCGGTTGTGTGACAATCTTACGAGTTTGGTGAAGATCTTGTCAAGTGAGTCATTGCTTGAAGCGGAGAGTTTTCATAACTTTGCTTCAAAAATGTCTTTTGTGTCTTCTTTGTAGCATCATTGCCACCAAACACCGAGCAAATCTCTTCAAAAGTTTTTTGCGGTCTTGAACTTCTTTGAAAGCAATGATTTGGTCTCTAGGAAGGGTCATTAGTAACAAACTTCGGCATTCGGATCATTCTTCTTCTTTGCTCTTTCATCATTAGTCTCGAGTGCGATGAAATGTTACTACATATGTGTCACCTATTTTCTCGAGTCTTATTCTGAGACTTGAAGGAATCACCGATTAAGATGATCTCCCATAGAGCATAGTCTTGAATGAGAAAGTATTGCTCAATCATTATCCTCCACATCTCAAACTCAATGAGTTTGAGCTTAGGAAGCCTTGGAAAAGAGTTGGACTGGTTGTTTTCCATCTCCATTGATTTGAGTGAGTAGGTTAAGCTTATTCCTTTAATCTTCTAAATCAAAATATCATAACCTTTGCTCTGATACCACTTGATGGATCTAAACACACACCTTGTGTTAGTGATACTTTGAATTATATTAATAAGCATGCGGAATATACTTAGTAATACTTAGAAGATGGTTTATATGATGTAATGTAAGTGAGAACAGAATAACACAAAGCTTCAATATTATTAAGAAATAATATGAGTGATCTTGCTTATCACTAGGGTTACACCTTGAAGCTTATATGAATAAAACGTACTCTAAGCAATGACCTAGGATCTCCTTTTATAGCACATGGAGTCATTTACAAGATAAGTATAATAATATAGAATATACACAAGATCTTTTCTATACTTATCAATATATGAATACATAACATTTATCCTAACAGCAGTGGTAATATTGTACTGACAGTGGTAATGAGTTTCCACAGCTAGTGTAATCTTTAGCAGTGCTAACTACGAGCATATCAGTGGTAAGTGTTATCTTTATTCCCAACACCATTTGGAAGGACAGCTCAGTTGGAAGCACTTCTTCAGGGGAGGTGTTAGGTCACCATAAGTTAACACAAGTATCAATATGTAAGAAATAAGATGAAAGAGATATTGGTTGAACACACACACAAACACACGTATGAGTACTAGAAGTTTAGGCGTAGGATATTATGTGAAATGAACAACCAACCTTCATGAGAAGGTTTACATTAGTATTTATAGGGGAAGGGAGCTAGGGCAACATGTCTAGTCCCTTCCTTCATTATTGGGCTTGGATCAAGGCTTATGGGCTTTCTACATAAGCCTTGCCATTAATTACTAACATAAAAGCCTAGTTTAAGCAACCTATTACATAATAATTACTAACACTTGAAATACAATTTAGGAGTGATTCCAGCAATCTCCCCCTAAGTGCTAGTAGTTAAGTGATGACTCCAGCAATCTTGGATAAGTTGTTGGTGTTGATGTAATAGCTTGATTGCCTTGGCGTCTTCGACATTCTTCTTTCTTGTGAGAAGAAGTGCCTTGATTCAACAATCTCCCGGTGTGAGGATCTTGTTTCTTTTGAAGTTTTCGACTTTGGCGTCTTCCTAGCCTTTGTTCTTTGTTCTTTGTTACGGTGTGGATATGGTGATGTTATGTTGTTGTTATGCGCATCGAGTCCGCCCGTTGCTCGTGTGTCTCCACGTCCTTCTCCAACATGCTCACACGCTCTTTGGCGTTGGATTTCGGTTTTGATGTAGTTCTCTTAGTCTTTAAACTTTGTAGATTCTTTGGCTTTGAAGAAGAATCATTCTGACTTTTGTGTTGCCTTTTGAGAGAACTTCAATTTGTGTTGTTTTTGGTATGAGCATGTGGAGAATCAACACGATCATCTCCCAGGAGCATCCATAAGAACAAAACATAAGAATGGGTTAGTGATAAACACCAATCGATCACTGTGGTCGTTTCACAGAGAATTGACCACTACGATTGTTCTTCTGATGAATGTCTTAATTCCATTCACCTTGGTCGGACGAATCAGCCGTCCAAATCCCATAAGGGATAGTTGGCATTACTTTGAACGAGTTCAAGTAATGACCCACATCTTCAGGACTCGATTCCTGAAAGGAATCTCCTTAGCGGATTTCCGGCGCTTACAAGTTTGAACTTGAGCGTGTTAAAGACATAGTGTGAAAACACATATCTAATTCTCGCAAAGGTCGTTCTGAACTGGAGTCCCTCAAGTAGGATAACACGATGTCTTGAAGTACACCTAAAGTTTAGGTGAGTCGCTAAGGTACAAAAGCATCACCTCACGATCAGAGACCGTTTGAGACAACACTAAGCGTAACCCACAAGGAGTTACGAAGTGACCCTCTTGTCGAGGTACATTGAGCGTTGACCACGGCGGAGTTTCCATTCAATCACTAAGGATCAAAATTGTGAACCCCTCATAAATGTTCTCGACAGATTGCTAAGATCTGTGAAGGACTCAATAGTGTATCACTTGCGTCCTTAATGTTGAACGACAAGTGATGAAATGTGAATTATTCCTAAGAGATCTTTTGATGAATCTCGTGGCTCTAGACTCAATAGTGCGCTTTGGTTTTCCTGAGCGGAGACTAGGGAGAGGGTCTCCTTCTTCAATACCAGCAATCTCTAAGAGAAAGCCGATAGTTACGTAGGGTTCCCTGTGAGAATGAAACAAGATTCTTTTGAGAGAAACTTGGGTGGCTAAGAAGGTTTAGTGCATGTGTCACTGGGTCCATGACGAATTTAATCTTCAATACCGGTGTCATCTAGTGACAACCAGTAGCATATGTATTGAACCCGGTGTCTGCCCTATGTTGAATAATTTGGAGGGCTATTTCTTTTCAACCCTTTCTTTACTTTTCTTTTTAATTCTTCAACTCCTTATTTCTCCGATTATCATTTTCTCCTTTTTATTATCATACCTAAGGACTTCTAAATACTAACTATTGGTGGTGTCCTTGGGTAGATCTCTCCGGCTCTGGCGGATTATAGGACGTTTATTCCTAAACTTAGTCACCTTATAACACCATGACTATCCTATGTTGCCATAAAACCATTTTCTTGAAAATCTCTCAAAGTGTTTATGAATTAAAACATGTTTGTAACACTTCGAGAGTTTTGAATTTTCAGAAATACTCCCCCTCCACACGTGCTTAAGTATTTTGACAGAAATCTGCACGGAGAGGGAAGTGCTCGCACTTTTTGAACTGATCGACTCAAGATAGACAATTCCTCGTGAGACACGGTTACGTTGTATAGTTAAAGAGTTGCATTGTCAGCTTTTAGGTGACAACTAGCTCTAATAACTACCTTGAAGGTGTGGACAAACCTTGAAAAGGTTTTCAAACCCGTCAAAGTTCATGTCTATCAAGAGTTTCTCGAAGAGGTACAATCTACTCGGATAAGTCTTGGAAGACAAATCTTTTCGAATTATGACTGTTCAGATCTCGTCAATTCGTGGGTTAAGTCTTAGCACACAAAGATTCCATCATATTTACAACATATTTGTATCACACACTTTTTCTCCCCCTCAAAAATGGCATATATGTGTTACTTTTGATTAAATTCTTGATATCGAATATGACCATTTCGAGTTTTGTGGGAAGATTTCCACGAAGAACGTTTTGTGAACAAAGATTTTTAGCAAATACTCCCCCTCAATAAGTAATATTAACTTTTGAGGTTTTGAAAACATAAGGGGAAGTACTTGTTCTTTTGAGCAAAACTTTGAAAAGTGAAAGTTTTGATAAGTTTTACTCAAAAGTAGGAAGCTTTCGCTCCTTTTATAGGATTGTGGCACTGATGCCTACCACGGGGTCCTTACATTACAAGTATGGGTTGTACATTGTTATGTGTGCACAAGCCATAGTCAATATACAGATCATATAATCCAAATGTCAATCAATGAAATAGTTTAAAGAGTACCAATCAATCCTTCAATAAGACCAGGAGTTCTCTCTTGACGTTGATAACCCGTAAGGGAGAAACTCTCTCTTCCACCCACAAAGCTCTCTAGCCTTCGCATCTGATCCTGATGAAACAATCTTTAATCTATCCTCGTGATTATCTTCCTAGCATCCCTCATTTCCTTAGAATTCCACCGCGTCTTTGACCCAATTCCTTGTTGTATGTCCTTCAACCGATACGCTAACCCATCACGAACCAACTTCAATGTGTGATCGCAGAACTTGTGAACCTTGTTGTACGCCTGAAGCAGTTGTGGTGAAGTTCACTGCGGTAAACAACTCCAAACTTCGGTTTCTTCAAAATGGTGTACTGAGATAGTTGGTTGATGTCGGGAAAGTGCAGCAATGGTTTCGTGAGGTTGACTTGTTTCTGGTAAGATTCCACAACAAGTTGAAGATCTTCAACCCGTTCCTGGATCACTATGCTTCGAATGAATATCAACAATGATGTGATGTACTAGAGCTGAATGTTGGTGGAGAATTGTCTCATCCGACCTTGTACTTTAGCAAGGTACATGTCTTCGATGTCGTTGAGCGAAAACCTTGGAAAATCAGCTTCAGTAAAGTCATATTCTTGCTCGTCCTAGCGTTTGACTTTGATCTCCTTCAGGAATGAGTAACCCCACTTTGTAGCCAGAGAGACATTCATTATAGCAATGATCCTTTGATCACTAAACACCTCTTTGTTTGACTTTTGAACTTGGCAACTTCTGTAGTATAGTATTCTCCTTTCTAGCCAATGGTGAATGCCATACTGAGCATCAAGATCATAATCCACCACGTTGTCAACGAACATTCTGGCGGCTTCTTCTTCGATGGCAGCATTGTTGGAGAAGACTGCTGCTGGGATGTTAAAGGTGAGTGATGTAGCGTATTTCTTGCTGATATCGCTACCGTGTTGCGGAAATTCTAGGTCATTATTGAAGAAGTATTGGTAGGGAATCTTGGGTTTCTCCGGTCGACCAATGGTTGGTAGTGGTTTGGTCTAGTCTGTGTGTAACAATTTGCATTTTCAGGATTTCTATCCATTCTCAAATTTTTACTATTCACCTCGAGAAATTTTACTATTAACTAGTTACTATTCATCATTTTACTATTCATCAATTTTGAAGTCGGTTTGAGACTTTGAGAGCTTATTTTAAAATTTTACTATTCACGAAACACTATTCATCCCGTAAAAAATTTTATTTTTATTTGACCATAATGACAAGATAATTGAAACTTGACAAGTCGTCCTGACGATGTTTGAATCCATACAGAACCGATTTCACAAAACCGTGTTCGAGATTTACGTTAGGGTTTAAACGTTATTCGGGCATCCCGATATGTCCATAAAATACTATAAACATTAGAAATGTGTATTTCTGCCATTTTACGACAATTCCACAAGTTTTGGAATTTTACGTTTTCCAGTTCCGCGTTTTGACCCGTGTTTCCAGCTTTAAACAGCGTTTAAGCAACCCGATGGAACTTACCACTCATTTTATATTTTATTATAGAGTATATTGATAAGTTTTAGCAAATTTATAAGTTTCATATATTTAGGATACCTGATTTTAAGTTTCGTGACTTAAAGACTTACCGTTAGCGATCATCGGGACCAAAACTCACTCCGTAAGTCAAGATAATCACAATAACTTACATACTTATCAAATAGCAGCCATATGTGATCTTTTTCATTAGTCACCAAGCCACATGGCTTGGTGAGAATGAATCTAACCTAAGATTGAAGCACATGTAAAGTTTACTTAGTTAATAAGTCTTCCAAAGTCTTACACTTGAAGATATTTGTTTAACACTCATTCATAACTCACCACCAAGACTTATACTCATCAAAACTCTCTCAAACACCCCTTTGGCGTTCACTTTTCAAATAGCAACACCATTCATCCTTTGATTTCATGCTTGAGTTATACACCAAAGATGAAGGCCTTAGTGACCTTTACATGAATCTTAAGTTTATTTCATGATTCCATGGTTGAATTAGAAGTTATACAAGGGTTTAAGGGGCTGAATTTACAAGGTTCTTACAATGTTAGATCAAGCCTAGCAAGGGTTAGCAAGATGGATAAAAGATTGGAAGCTAGGGACTTTGGTTGAAAGGGTTTAGAATTTAGTGTCCTAGTTCTTGGTTCTTGAATTGTTTCATCACAAGGATTGTAAGCAAACTTATATACTTACCTTTGATTTCAGTAAATACTAGTATTTCATATATGTAATATGTTCTATATGCTTATTATATTTGATTGTGCTTGGATAAATGGACTAAAACACTAGAAACCGTTGAAAGGACTAGATTTGCAACACAGAAACTGGACAGGGGCTATAAACGTAAATTCTGGGTAAAATTAGTGGACTGAGAAACTTAAGTAATAACATAGTATTATAGATCGATGTCTTGTGGTCGTTTCGCCGGGTGGCTCATGCCGTAACTCATCCCGATGAATAAACTAGAGCCAAAACGGCTACACGTGTCCAAAACTGAGTAACGGATTTTAAACGGCTAAAACTCATAAAACTTGCATATAACTTCTTGTTGGTCAAAGAATAAAAGTTTTAGCTAACACCCTAACTTGAACGTGGCCGCTAGCCGTGCATTAAACGGAGTTGTAAAACTCAGCTTATGACCAAAACCGTGAGACAATTTGCTGCTGATTGAAATAACTAGTACATCCAAGGGTAAATTGGTAATTTCACATTAGTTAAATAAGTTATGGGGAAGTAGGACCCACTAATCTGTTTAGTACATTCAATTACCTTTCCGAAGACATAAAAACTGAGTCGTGATCAATTACGATTTAGAAATAACGGGTAGATTTAGACGGGGAAAACTTAAATAAATGAAACGTAAACACTTATACGACTTCACAAATGTTAAGTATCCAAGCATAATTGATGTAATGACTATATAAGCATATTTATACATTCACATCTTTATTTTAGAACCTAAGACAACATCATATTCTAGGTTGCGCGTAGAGGTTTCCTGGCTTATCCAACGATTTCGTTATACGTTTTGGTATCATTAGTTCACGGTGAGTTTCATAGCCCCTACTTTTATATGTTTTGAATTACTTTTGGGGAAGATACATGCTCAACTATTTTCATTTACTTTCACAAGTACTCTAAAATTTTGACGATTACTGTGAGTTCATAGCCCCACTTTCTATTACTTAATTGTTTTACAAACCCTTGGGGGAGATACATGCTTTATTTTTAAACCGAACACATTGCTTTGAAACTATATGTTTATCCGAACTAAATGTTTATTTATGCTAAATATGATGTTGCCATATGTGAATCGCATTTATATAATTATGTGCATACATAATTGTATCAAACAAAGCGGGCTCAAGTATCATATACTTGAGGCGGTAAGTATCAAACAAAAGCGGGCTCAGTATCACGTATTGAGGCGGTAGTATCAAACAAAAGCGGGCTCAAGTATCACGTACTTGAGGCGGTACCAGATCAAACAAAGCGGGCTCAAGTATCATATACTTGAGGCACCCACACCAAACAATAATAAGCATTTTGTTTTCAATATTATGGGTGTATAACAACGTAACCCACACAAACATTATGTGTTCAATGATTTCCTAAACTCTATGAATTTCACTCAACCTTTGTGTTGTGATTTTAACATGTATTTCGAGTCCATATTATACGAGGTTTGTACGAAGGAGCACGGATACTCAAGAAGGCCATAAATTTTATTATCATTTGAAAACCTATTTAATGTATTTTGTAAACCGTGAAATTAATGGGACCTCATTTTCGTAAACTCTGATATTTATATAATTTGAATTATAATTCTTTTTAAAACAACTCCATTAGAGTTCGTTTTCTATTATTATGACTGTTGTGCCATGAAGTAACACCCAGTTTGAATTCTGCTGCATATCACGAAATTGGGGGTGTTACACTGTGTAATATGGAGTCTTATTCTTTCTTGTAAAGTCAATGTTCGATTCGGGGTTGAGCCAATCAATGTTATTAGACATTGCTCGTGCGATGTTGTCGAGATGGTATTCGACTTCAATGGCACTGTCAGAGCTGTCTTTTAGCAGTTGAAAAGCATCATTCTTGATCTGGCGTAGCTCCTCTTTCATCATCTTCTTAACCTTGAACTTATCCTGGATAATTTTAACATTCTCCATAGTACGACCATCTACAGGTTCTTGGCCTTCCGGTAATCGAGGAGTAGGATCAACGAGCTTGCTGAACCATTCATATTCATTGGTGTCATCTTCATCTAACCAGGAGACGACAGAGCTGGATCTCTTCTTCTTTGGTTTGGATGATGGTCCTGGTTGTTGCTTAGTTGATGTTATAGATGAGGGCTATTTTTGGGGCTCAGGAATCTCTTCGTCATCACCACCGGTGTATTGGAAGTGATCACCAGTTTTCTCCGATGGTGGTAGAGACTCAGAGTCCTGAGGTTTATCAGTAGTAGGAGGTTGTTGAGATGCTCTAGTAGTGGTGGTGGTCTTTGGTGGTGGCGGAGGCATAGATGAGGGCTCGCCTGTTTTCTTTGGACGTTTAGCCTTTGGATCCTTATCCGCATCATCATCGTCTCTCGGTCGCTTTTCCTGACCAACTGCTTCCTTGCAAGTTGTCTTGAATTGATATGCAAGCAATGACTCAAAGAGTTTTGATTCATTAGATGTGAAAGTTGGAGATCGAGGAGACATCTGCATTATCAGCTGTGAAATCAAGTCAGCTTTAGTGACATTAGGAGGCTGAACTGGTCGGGTTTGCATAACCACTGGTGTTGCTGTAATTGTTTGCCTGACCATTGACTTCAGATATGGGTAAAGTTGTTTTGCAAACATTTCTTTAGTAACACCATGGACAGTTTGGAGAAGGAAGTGATGAGTGTAGTCAATAATTTGTTTGTCCATTTCTCCTTTTATGTCTCTGTTGAGGAATTGCTTGATCTGTTCTCTTTCTTTCATGAAATTGTTCATCTCATTACCAAGTAAGTTGACCCTGTCAGCAAGCTGATTCAAGTTTTTGTCAATTGCGTTTCGTCTTCTTGCTTGCTTGACAGCCTTTTGAATCTTGGTTTTGGCACGAGATGCCCATGTATCAGTGGTTTTCTTGATTGACCTGGATGATGATCTGGTGTTTGTTTCTTTAGATGGTGGTGGTGATGAGTGAGATGATGACTCAGTTGTGGATGGGTCTTGAGGTGGCTCTAGGTCTTGAGGTGGATTTGAAGATTGTTTCAGATTGTGTTCAGGGTTATCTTGAAGATAGTTAACAGCTTCCTCTTGAGCTCACGCCTCTTCCTCATCCTTTTCCTTAGATGCTTTCTCCACATCTTCATCTGTGATCTTCTTAGTCTTTTCCTGTTCTTCTTCCTCAAATTCGAATGAAACCTCATACTCTTGCTGCTGCTGCTCTGTAGATTCCTTAGTGGTGGCACCAGTTCCTTTATCGGGTTGATTAACCGCATCAAGAACTGGTGTGATGAGAGCTCCAACACTGGAACCTCCAGGGCCACTGGTTTGCGGAAGGTTGAATTCCTTAGCAACATGCTCTAACCTCAGCTGCTTAAGAGTTTTGTGGAATTGTTGTTCATCCTTTGGTTCTGTGTCTTCATTAGAATTTTCTTCTTCTTCTTCAGCCACTGGTGTCTTCCCTTTATCTGATTTGGGACTTGGTGGTTTGTCATCTGACCTCGGTGAGGTTGTTTCATCTGTAGCTGTTTCGGAATAGTAAACAACCTCTTCAGACTTAGTAGTTTTAGATTCGTCATCCTCACGAGTCGGTTCGGTTTAGGATTAGGATGAGCGACACGAGATGGGATTCTTTTCTTGAAGCTTGGATGCCTCTTTGGATACTTATGAGCGCTCAGGTGCTTCTGTACTACCAATCTTTGCTGGCCTTCTAGTCTTCTTGGCGAGAGCAGTGAAGTCTTCTCATCCATAAACCGACTTTACACCACTCATCGCTTCTTGATATCGTAGATCTGACGGACTACTCTTGATAGTGTCGGTGAGAAGGCGATCGATAACATTGCACCTTGCTTCTTTGTTGATGAGTCCTTAACCGACAATGTTTAATGTAGGCTCATACAACATGGAATGATTCACAGGTCGTTTATTCTCATGGGGATGTCCCGATTACCCGAGAATATTCTCGAATCAACAACCGTATATCGATAAAGGGAATCTTTGATCCAGGTTTCTTGAGATGCGACATCATATCTTCCCATATCAGGCTTGCATAGTCAATGTGATGTTTGTTGACCATTCCCCAGAAAGTTTGCAGATGCATGAGTTTAGGATGCTCATGACCGCTGTCTCTTCCAAACACAGACTTAGCGATCATAATGTACAAAGTCCTCTAAGGTTGTGGAATGTTCTTCAGATCGACAGTGGAATCTTTGGTGATGACTCCAGCAGCTTCATCATAGCCAATGTCGACCATGAATTGCATTATGGCCTCTTCATTTGGAGTTGGTACATAGTCGGTAGGTGAATAGCGGCGAGAAGAAGAATCGTACGAAGATCTGCTACCGTGACAGTGACTTCCTCATCATTGAGAGTTACTTTAACAGCATCTTGTCCATCAGCCTTTTCCAATGTTTCCCAGAATTGATGTATGTAGATTTCAGGAACAGTTGTTGAGTTGGTAAGCATATTACTATAGGGATGAACTTTAAGGATATCCACAGCAACTCTACATTATGATTCTGAGCAGGTGAAGTTCTCAAAATCGACCCTGAGATTGTTCTTTCCAATTGATTTGCTCAAACCAGTTGGGAAGATATCTTCCATTGTGAGTTCGTTTGGTGCGTTGACATTTTCCATGGTGACGTCCATTTCGTGATCTGAAAGGTATTGAGACAAAAGAACCAACATATCGAAAGACATTATGTTAGTCAAAAGTTGATTTTATTGTCCAATTATTGAAGTTGTTATGTTAATGAATTTTACGAGTCCAAAGTCACATATAGTCCAATAGTCCATTGTTGACGTGATAAGTTACATGAGTATGTTAATTTTGAATTTTAAGGTCCAAATTTCACTTATTCACACAAAGTTTTAACTTTTGTAACTTATTAGTGACATTTTGGTTTTGTGACATTATGAGTAACTTATTACAAGTTTGTATGCGTAACATTTCAAAAAAATTAAGTTACAATCTGGCTTAGGCGTAAGCAGGTAAGCTTATGCGTAAACAAGGTAACCTTAAGCGTAGACATAAGCTTATGCGTAGGAGATACCCTTAGGCGTAAGAAAGAGCTTACTCGTAGGATAGAACTCTTAGCATAAGGCTTACGCATAGGCTTAGGTTAAGGACTTACGCGTAAGGTTTACTCGTAAGAGTAGCCCTTAGGAGTAGAAGTCCAAGTTTACGCATATCCTTCACAGGATACGCGTAGTCCATTGTAGACCCTTATGCGTAAGAGTTACGCGTAAGATTGCTCTTATGTTTAACATCTACGCATAAGGTGATCCTTAAGCGTAATGTCCAAGTAACCTTGATTCTAAATCTGGTACGCATAGAAGCCTGAAATAGTTTAATCATAACACTCATATTAACATGTATTCAATCACTTTCAATATCACAAGCATGACATGCATAAACTAGTTATGCGTAAAGAGTAATAGTTTTAGGCGTAAGTTTCATAAACCCTAAGAACAGATTCTACGAGTAAGTGATTCAACCATAGAAATCTAACCAAACATTTTTAGAGCTATCTTAGATGCAAAAGGAGTAACTTTCCACAAGTTATAACATCTAGCACACACAGAATCAAAATTACCCAAATTTACGCATACTTAAACCCTAAACCTTGATTCTTAAGTTTGGTTGTTTATGGGCATGATTCCATAGTGAAATTAATCAATTAAACTTGTAACTAACATGTCCTAAGCACCCAATTAACCTAACACACTCACAAATGAAAATACCCAAATCCACGCATAAACCCTAACATTCGAAAGTGATTAAAAACGTTTTCTGGGTAGATTTTGATGATGGAAATGGTGTTATCATTGATGTTATAATGTTTTAACACTACCCATTTCACAACAAACACATTTATGCAAAATCATACTCATACGCATACGCGTAAGTACAAAAAAAAACACCCATATTGTGAAATCTGACCGTTGGAATTGAAAAAGGTTAAAAACCATTGTTTGAAATCACTAATAGAAGTTATAACCACTTACAGATTTCATTTATGAAGCACGAATTATCGTTTTGAATCTTAGGCATGGATTAGGTTAGTTGAAAATTTAACCATCTGCCTAGCGCAGATGGCCACCAACTACCGCAAATATCCGAGCCCTCCCATGTGATGCTATAAAGGCGCAAGTTCGAATCCGACTTGCATCATGGTGGTGGGTATCGCGATCAGGTAATTCACATGCATCAAACCTTTGTTGGGTAGGGTTGATGGGTACCAAAAGGTACACGGGCTAGAAATGGTCTCGCCAAAAACCATTTTTTTTAGGTTAGTTGAAAATTTTAATAAGTGTAATAAATGTGTGAAATAGTTAGGTGGGGAGTTTTTTTAAAAATTTCGTTTTCAACCATTTTCAACCAAGACCCATAACTTCTACTTTGGTTTAGCAAAACGTGATTATTTGGAAAGAAACTTGACGACACTCCCCCTCGACTTTAGAAATGATGATATTTTACAAATTTTAGTCCGAGGAGAGTATTAAACAAAAAACGTATCCACCATTTTCATTGAAACAACATCTTTTGGTAACTTGCAAGTACAAGGTTTTATGAGACTGAAAAATATTTACATTCTCCCCCTCAACACTTGTTCGGGAAAAATAATGAAAGTTTTGATAGAACAAATTGTTGACAGAAGATTCATACTTGCAATGTTTGAAAGAATTTGGATAAAAGAATATTTTTGTATTTTATCAGATTTTATATTTTTCTATTTTTGTTTTTGAAAAATTTATTTACAAAAGAGGTTTTGGTGTTTGTCTGGTTTTAAGATTGTTTTAAAAGTTCGTCCAGCTCCTCTGGAGTCAAACACCTCATGCCAATTCGGTGGATCAAATCAGTAAACCTAGCAGGAGCCAAGGCTTTGGTGAGAAGATCCGCCAGTTGGTGTTCAATACCTACAAAATATAATTCAACGGTACCCTTTTCCACATGCTCTTTGATGAAATGATATCGAAGATCGATGTGCTTGGACTTCGAATGTTGAACGGTGTTGCACGAGATCGCAATAGCACTTCGATTGTCACAGTACACTGGGATTCTTTCAAATACGTAACCATAATCTTTGAGTTGTGTTCTCATTCAAATAACATGAGCACAACACGCCGACATGGCTACATATTCTGCTTCTGTTGACGACAGCGATGTACAATCTTGCTTTTTCGATTGCCATGACACCAATTTATCACCAAGTAATTGCAAAACACCTGAAGTACTTTTCCGAGAATCTAAGCATCCTGCATGATCAACGTCTGAAAAAGCTATTAGTTCAAAACCAGAATCCTTCGGATACCAGATCCCCAAATTAATGGTTCCCTTTAGGTATCGGAGGATTCTTTTAGCCTCGAGAGGTGTTTCTCGGTTGGTCGCGATCGATAATGGGAGCAAAGATATACAAAAATACAATGTCGTCCTCTTGGTTGTTAGATACATGAGAGACCCAACAATACTTGGTATTTGGTAGGGTCGACCAATTTCCATGAAAATCGGCGTCCGGTTTGTTTGTATGTGCCATTGGTGTGGCATAGGTATCACAACCAAGATTCACGATACGCGTACAACGCTGCTCGAGGTCAAAGGAACTTCCTTTTAGTCGAGCAAGTTTTTGACACCTAGGCGGTGAACCTAATCGTTGTAGTGTAGTATTAGGGTAAGCCTCGGAATTTATATCGTTCTCTAGGGAATAGGAATGCTAGTGAGAAATTACTACGCTAAGGTTGGGGTTGAGGAAGATTATTTTTATCTTTTTATATTTTTAGAAAATGGAAAGGTACGAATCTCGGGGTATTGGATTTGGGGGGTTGGTATTTCTACCGATTACTCTACTTATCTAATTATCTAATTATCTAAACTAAGGTGAGTGTACTCTATGTCTATTGTTGTGTACTCTTATGATGATTAAAAATGTGTTTACTTAGATGCTATTACTCCCTAGTTATCTCCTATTGATGTTTGAATTGTCACGTCCTTATTCTTAACGCGTTGTGTCTTCTAAGGTCGTAGGGTATGCGTTTCTCCCTAACTCTTTAAGTCTACCTTAAGGTTATTGCCTAGAAAATCTCTAGGATTCATAAACTAACTCTAAGGTTATCTTTGGATGTTTAGACTACAATAACTCTAGGTGATTATAAACTAATGTTCACAAAGATTACTCAAGCTTCAAAAACACAACGGATGACCTATCGCAATACTAGGTCAATCACAATTAAGATAAGAGACAACCAATCAATATTCAATACCTAGGTTTCATAGATCTAAGCAAACACACAAGTAAATTAGTCGGACATGGAAAACATGCAAGCATACGCACAAACAATTGAAGACATAATTGAATCAATGAAGTAAATCACTTATCTTGTTGTAAAATAGGGTATGGAACCCTAAGATATCGCCTAAGATGCCCTATGTTCGGTTTGGTTTTACTCCACAAACTACCTCTCTAAAATATCGAAAATTGAATTCTATATATAGAGTTACAATATGCGACGGCGTCACTCTTTAATTGTGACGCATCAGTCGCCGCCATTAGGTTTCGCCTTGGCCACGTCAACTCGTGACGCGTCACCTTATGCTCGTGATGCCGTCGGCTTCAACCTCCGACGCGTCGGGATCCAAATCTAGGCCGTCGAGTTGCGACGCCTACTCTTTTAAACCCGATGCGATCACTTGTAATATAGCAATTTTCTCTCGAGTTGTCTCAAGATGTGTCGCGACGGCGTCGCTATTAAAATGACGCCGTCCCCTGGGCCCAAAGCTTGAGTGTCTCGATTCTTGACTTTGGCCATTTTCTTCGTATATTCGCGCCTTTCGTCCGAATAAGTGTCATTCCAGCAATTTGCCTTCAAGAGACCTAAAAATGAAAAGGAACGAAATTAAGTAATAACGGATACAAAAGTGATCAATTAAGGGCTTAAATGACCCTTCAAAAGTGTACCTTTTAAATCCTTATCAAATATCCCTACACTTGATATTTGCTTGTCCTCAAGCAAATGTCCTTTTAGCCAATTAATTTATAAGTTAGGGGTCATGAAGCATTAGTTTAGAACAATTCACAACACGTATAAGCCCCGCAATAGTCATAACAAGCACGGAAATTACATACTAGCACCTCACAAGTGGTGTTTGGATACTCTCATCTCTCGGGTGTATATGAAATATATCAAGTTGGAAATGGAAGATAAACACTCATTAACCGGTCCTAGTACATAGATTACCATAGGCTTGAGACTAGATCAAACCTCCATCGCTTTTGGCTTAAGCACCTAGGAAAACTATCCAAGAGGTCTTTTAAAGGGTTGTAACGTTAGGCTTACGGTAGGGAAACAAAGGGTTTGGTGGGATAGGCGATTTTGTGGTGGCAAGTAAAAAATCTTTATGTTACAAGCATGAGAAGAATGGCGTTGCTAAGCCAAGACTTGACACTCTAAACTCTAGATACTTTGAAATAAACAAACATAAATTTAAAGATAGATGTAGGATGGTAGCCCATATGTTTTTTTTTTTTTTTTTGAATCACTCTTTTTCGATTTTTTTCATACACTTTTACTTTACCATCCTCTCGATAACATCAAAATAATAGGGATTTATAGGCACATCCCTACACTTGAGTTTTTATTACTCTAACACTAATTTGACCCGAATTGAAAAGATCAAAACACTTGGAGTACATTATTACGCAAATAAAGGGAATTTGAATTTAACGTTCCTTCCCGTCATTTCATAAAGTTTAACTTTTCCCATGAGTCCCAATCGTCCAAAAACTGTGTACAAATGATATGACTCGACTTAGCAACTTATGCAAGCAACTAGATAATTAAACTAAGGGTTTAGTATGATAACAATAATGCACTAAAAGTGAGTGCATACAAGGTAGGCTAAGGCGATTTGGGTGTACATTTGGGGGTGGATTGTAAATAATTCTCTTCATTGATATTCCGGAAAACCGAAACATCACGAGAACCGCGAAAATGATAGGCTCTGAGGGGTTAACTAGGGGTATCATGTACTAAAGATGAGTACAACGCAAGGGTGTGGGGGAATTACTCAACCAATGTGGAAGAAGTAATTATAATACGGGTATCAAACAAGGGTTATCCTAATGCCTCTTATCATTTAGTTATTCCTAACTACACAAGTGTAGTCTCACTAGCGATATCGGAATGCATCACAAAACAAGTTCTAGAATCTATTATACTATCGGTACACTCTCGAAGCATTAAAGTGAAATGCTTTAATTCCTACAAATCTAAGGGCGATCCTCACATTTTGGGTGGGATTTAAGTGGTAAAGGGTTTTGTGCTAGTCATATAACTTCCTATCCATGAGACGCTTTATTAAGACTAATGGCCTACTCCTACATGTCATGAAAATTTTAAATTTGGTGCTAAAATTACCCTAACCGATATTTCTCATGGTTTATTACACAAATGAAATTAGACAAGGCAAATAGTCAAGGATAAGCATAGTTTCAAAGTTCTCGTTTTATTTTCCCTCCCTACACTTAAACTGAACATTGTCCCCAATGTTCCCCGAAAGTATCAAAGATATGATAATGAAAGGTAATTAAAAACGAAAGAAACTAATACTCCCCTGATTAGCTCGGTAGGATCTGTGTGAAGTAGTGGTTAAATTCTTTCCAAGAAGAATGTATGCGTGAAAAACTCCATCCAATCTTATGTTTCATCTTCTTGATAAATAAAACCTGCACACTTTAAGAAAACAGACAACCCAAAGCATCAAACCGGACAAAGAAAAATCACAACAAGGTGTAATTCCAGACTTAAATAAGATATAATGCTTGTGGAATGGATGTTTACAGATTTTATGGAAAATTAAGACCTGAGAAATTCCAAAAATTTATAAGTAGCACGAAAACGAGAAAACATTATAAGTCATTTACGATCCTCCCGACGCCGTCAGTTATCATGACGTAAACCGGTTTGCGATTTCTGGAAAAGATTCGGAAAATTTATATCTTAGAATCTGGAAAAATTCTTGCAAAACATCCATTATGACTCGATACAAGCATTTGACTCTAACAAACACACATATATATATTTTTTCAATAATCGTAATTCTCATGTTCACGTTCTTTTAAAAACGTGTATAATCTTCCCTACACTTATCCCTTTTGTAAAATACCTTTATATGTAATTAAGACGAGGTTAAAGACAAAATAAAGCATTTTCACAAATTCAAACATGAGAACATACAACAATGAAAAGATATATGACACACAAATAAAAATGAAAGACAAATAACACATGGGTTGCCTCCCAAGAAGCGCTTGTTTTTGTGCGAGTCACGAGCTTGACTCTACCCTTATTTAACGGATAAAGGGGAAGTTTTTTCTACACTTAAGCTTAAGTGCGGGTGATAGTAGCGATACACACCCTTAGGGTGGAAATTTGCTACGTGAGGAGAGGGTGATCGGTGATTTATATGCTCAAAGGGGTGTGCTCCATTCATTATAACCTTACCTAATTTTATGGGTGTAGCTGGTGAATCAAGTCTATCTCCTAGAAATGGATCATCTTCTATCAACTTCAAGAGATTCTTAGTTAAGGATCTATCTTGACCTAATAAACCCGGTTTAAACCTATAATGTTTTTTGTTATCAACCATGAATGGGTGATGTAAGTGTGTAAGGTCATGGGTTACTCCTATATTAGCTTCCACTCAACATGTCCTAGAGTCCACTACCTTTATCAAGCAACTACCCGGACTATTTATTTTGATGGGTGGACTGGGGCCTAATTCAATTCTTAGATTCACATCTAAAGACGGAAAATTGGGTAAGGTTTTTTGTTGAGGCTCCGGTTCATCCAAATTAGTAACTTCCCTAAGACTAAGAGAGAGGTCATGACAACAAGCATCAAAACCTATATTCTTTAGTGACATTTGGTCCAAAGGTTCTATATCAATCGGGGTTCCTATAGTCTCTTCTACTTCTTCCGGGTAAGTTATAGGCGATGTGTGTTCCTCAAGTGATGGTAGGGCTTGTGGGCTTGGAGTTTCCACCTCATTCTCCATTATATCTAGATCTCCTAAATGTTCATCACGTGTTTTAGTATGATCTAACCCAAATACACTCCTAAGTATCTCAAATCCTTCTTTAGCTATTTCAAATTCTTGGTCCGATTCATAAGAATCAGTCTCAAAAATTTGATCACTATGTTCTATTTGCCTAAAGGATTCCTCATGCGTGTCATATGTTTTTCAATCTATCCCACACATGCAAATAAATGGTTCAACACTAACCATCTCACAATCTTGTTCGGGTTTAGGTTCCATGTTCTTAAAAACTAGGTCTTTTTGATCATGGTGCCTAAGATCATTCAACTGATGGTTTATACTTAGGAGGCTTTTCTCAAAAAATTTCTAGATGGTCTCACTAAAAGGAGTTGATTCTAACAATGATCGTTGAATAGAAGCCACACAAGCGCAAAATTTATCAAATCCATCCAACCTTACACCCGCCTCCTTTTGGATATCTCTAAGATCACTCACAAATTCATTAGAACAATAAAAGCAATCCAACTTACGAAATTCAATTGTTCCTCATTTGTTAATGATTCAAATGCAACTTCACTTGCCATAGCGACAAATGAAAAGGGTTTTACTGAACACAAACACAAAGAAGGGGATAGACTACAAGGAAACAAAAATTGAGAAAAACTTACTTAATAGGAATCAAGCAAGGAAACCTAAGCGAGATAGACTCTAACTAGCTATTCTATTCCCGCAATGCGCAAAAACTTGATACGCGCATAAACGCGTTCGGGGTCGAAGGAACTTCCTTTTAAATCGAGCAAGTTTTTCAACACCCTAGCGATCAACCTAATCGTTGTAGTGTAGTATTAGGGTAAGCACGGGAATTGATATCGTTCTCTAGGGAATAGGAATGCTAGTGAGAAATTACTAGGCTAAGGTTGGGGTTGAGGAAAATTATTTTTATCTTTTTATATTTTTAGAAAATAGAAAGGTACGAATCTCGGGGTATTGGATTTGGGGGGTTGGTATTTCTACCGATTACTCTACTTATCTAATTATCTAATTATCTAAACTAAGGTGAGTGTAGTCTATGTCTATTGTTTTGTGCTCTTATGATGATTAAAAATGTGTTTACTTAGATGCTATTACTCCCTAGTTATCTCCTATTGATGGTTGGATTGTCACGTCCTTATTCTTAACGCGTTGTGTCTTCTAAGGTCGTAGGGTATTCGTTTCTCCCTAACTCGTTAAGTCTACCTTAAGGTTATTGCCTAGGAAATCTCTAGGATTCATAAACTAAATCTAAGGTTATCTTTGGATGTTCATGCAGATTAGGTGGATTCAAATGGCTTGTTGATGATTCCGCAATATCCAAGTTGCGCTTCATTAGCGAAAGGGTTAAAGAACGATTTGGATCATAATCTGCGGTGTAGGTACATCATGATTCGAAGATCATTAATGGTTCGTCATTGGATGCGGTTTATTCAATTGTTGTTGTAGAATCAATTGAGGTGCGTCGACAGCAGGTTGTTGTTTCTGTGTATCAAGGATTGGAGTATTATCGGGTTGAGCAGGGAAACATTTGATACATCTAGAGCAAGTTGATCAATATCATCACTAAACGTAGGAGCAAAGAGTCGCTCCATTTGATGACGAGTAAGTCGTAAGCTTGGTTCAAATGATGATGGGGTTTGGTGGAAGTTAAGGCGGTTATGTCGGGGTTCCAAGCTATTTTGCTCGAAGCCATCTCTCAAACTCATCAAAATTTGCATGAATCGTTTCCATAATCTCCCTTGTACGACGATTCTAGATCCGGTATCCTTTTGAGTTTTCACAGTATCCAACGAAGACTCCGATGTCAGCTTTAGCCTTGAGCATTCCAAAATCATCACGATCATTATTCGGGTAACAGAGAGAACCAAATACACGAAAGTGTTTGAGATTCAGTTTGCGGTTATGGATAAGTTTATAAAGTCTTTTATTGTGGCTTTTAGTAATCATAGAGCGGTTCTGAGTGTAGCATGCAGTTAACACGGCTTCTGCCCATAACTTATCTGGAAGTTTTGCATTAATTAACATCGTTCTTGCAGCTTCCACTAACGTACGGTTTCGTCTTTCAACAACTACATTTTGTTCTGGTGTCCATGCAATTGATGTTTGATGCTCAATTCCCACTTTCTCATAGTATTCACCAAGAGTTTTATTGACAAATTCAGTTCCTCATTCTTCGATTTTTCCGACCGTGTTCAAGTCGAACTTGAATTTTCGTGAGAAGGTGATGATCATCTGTGGAGCTTGATCTTTACTCAAGAAAATAAACCCAAGTCCATCTTGAGTAGTCATCAACAATTACTAGAATGTAGCGTTTGCCATTAATCGTCTGCACACGCATCGGACCACACAAATCCATGTGAAGAAGATGAAGCACATGCTGAGAGCTGTGTTCCACCTTTGAAGGAAAGTGAGCACGAGTGCTTTTCCCTTGTTCACAAGCTGAGCATAGATGATCTTTAGAATACCGAAACCTTGGAAGAACTTTAACTAGTTTGTATCATGCAAGATTGGTTATGGTTTGAAAGTTCAAGTGAGAAAGTCATCGGTGCCATAGCCAAGATTTTGTTGATGTTGCCTTAGAAAGTAGACAAATGGGAGATGAAGCAATCATGTCTTGCATTGAGATTGTGTAAAGGCTTGATGTGCGGTTTCCAGACATAAGATCGTTTCCTTGTAAATCATGAATGAAGCAAGTTTTCTCCCTAAAATCAACTTCCAAATCTCCATCACAAAATTGACCGATGAAAGAGATTGTGACGAGACCTTCCACATAATAAACCACCGCTAATTTCGATGTTCCCATTGATGTAATCTCCGTAGCCCATGATAATCGCTAAGTGATCATTCCGAACCCGACAAGATCTGATGAATTTTGAAAAAGTTTGATAACATTTGAGATTGCTCATCATGTCGGGAACATCCGCTATTAACAATCCAAAGATGATCTCAGATCACCAGCATTACACACGCATTTACATAGGTGGAATATAAGTAGAGGTGGAACCGAAGAGTTAGAGGGTTACGTTACGATTCTGATTGAAACACACATGTTAATGATTTTAGGAATCCATTTAAATCCGGGTGTATTTTGTAACCATCTCTGGCAAGTCCAACTAGTCTTTGCTTTGGTCTTAGTAAATGCACTAGATGATATTTTCTTCCTAGGAGGTGAAGTGGGTTCTATGGGTACATCAATGATTGTAGCAGAAACACTAGAGGGCGGTTCACCTAACACAGACTTAGAAGTATTAGTGGGCCTAGAGGTAATCCGTTTTCTATTATTCTGCTTACGAGAGAAGATAGATTTAGCAACACATTTATCATGACAACCAGAAAACATGCTTTTACGACAACCAACACAAGATGCTTCAAACAAAATATTCAAAGTACTTAAAGGTTCAGCATTCGTTACATCACTTTTTCTATTACATTTGTCTAACGCAATGTCTAAAGTGGGTGCAACATGAGTTTTATTCAAATTCCTAAGGCGTTCTTCTACTTCAGAGGTCTTTATTGTTCTTCTCTTACGTTGCAACTTCCTATTCTTCCTGGTTTTGCTCTTAAGCTGTAAAGTGCTAACGTTGGGAAAAGAGGCAACTATTCCTATATCAGTGGAAGGAAGCAAATTAGTATCTTGTGGTTTGTCATTAGGCGTTCTAGTGTTAATTTTAAACATTCCAGGTGCAAGAACATTCGTGTTACTAGACTTATCTTGTTCATACTTCCCTAACTTTGCTTTTAACTCAACAATAGTGTGTAGCAATTCTTGATTTTCAGAGCAAACGTTTCCACTAACGTTTAGGACTTCTTTAGTGTATGCAAGATGATTATCAAGTTCTTGTGATGCCTTAGCACGAGTCTTTTTGAGAAAATCAAATATGACACCATATTCAGTTTTGACTTTGGCAATTTCTTGTTCATATTTTGAAATTTGACATTTTAAAGACACATTGTCATCATCCAGTTGTTCAAGTTTTGGATCGAAAGATTTTTCACGCAACTAGTTGATTTTGTTTTGCAAAGCAAGTTCTCGATTTTGACAGTCGTTTTGACACCATTGAAGATGACGTTTTGCATTTGAAAGTTCATTTAATAAACGCTCATTTTAAATTTTCAAAGACTCGATTTGCGGCACATTATCGATATTCTCAACATTATCAACAGAGTCAACAGCAATATAATCAAATGCATATGCAACCGTGTGTAACAACACAACATTAATGGTTTCAAGACAAATAACATCTTCCAAGAGTCGATCAACATGATTTCTTAACATTTTCTTTTTCGTTTAGTATTTGAAATCGATGTTTCGCTTTCTCAAATCGTTTTCATAAGCCAATCTCCTTCAAGATCCGTTCCCAATAGATTGCACACATTTTAAATTTGGACATGGTGTAAAATTCTTTTCTAAAAATATCTCTTTGATTTCGCGTGTGGCGATTGAAAATGTTCGACTTTTATTTCGTAATTAACTTCAATTTCACGTTCCAAAAGTTTGATGTCAGACATGAATGTATCAAAATATTTAAGAACTTTACATCGTTTGAGTAATGATTTTACTTCACTGAAGGAAGGTAAAGGACGATTAATTTATGCAATATTGTGTCGGGGACCATCATTAGAAGAGGACTCAGGAAGTGGTGTGATAACCCAAGGTGTGTTAGTATGATCTTGTTGTTTTACAAATGGTATGAGTTTTGAGTAATCGAATGGTTTGTTATATTCAACATTTTCCAATTTTAATCGACTCTCAGCATCAGCATCTGTTTCCTCATCACGATTATATTCAACAACACTCATAATTGAATCATCAATTCTATGTTCTGCACTGTAAACTTGAGGATTTGGTTTAAATGCTCTATGTGAAAACTTTGGTTTGTAATCAGCAAGAATTGGTCCATATCCATTTGGATTTAGTTTAAAAGTAAACTATTGAATTGTTGTGATTGACTCCCCATGTTTGTAAACAACATTTCGAAACTCTTTGATTTTGTTTTGTAAATCGACAATTTCATCAAGATACTCATCTATTTGTCTCCTCGAATGCTTTTTGTACTCACAAAACTGTTTTTGACAAGTTCACAACTCAGACTTGGCTTTTTGAGTTTCCGAAGTGAGAGCGTTAAGTTGTTGTTTATGATCAAATTTTAGTTGTTCTATTTGAGAAAGCAATGCATTCTTTGATGCAACTAGATCACATATATGTTATTCCAAAGATTTTTCATTTTGGTATGATTTAGCAAAAGCGACTTCAAAACTGTGTTCACGTTTTTCTTTGGTTTCAAAAATGTTGAGTTGGAACTATTCATTATCCTTAGTCAACAGTGCAATTTTGTCTTGCAGTTTCTTATTGATCTCATTGCACTTTTCCAGTTGAGATTGGGTGGTCTGAAATAAGTTGGTCATGAGCTCAAGATCTGGATTAGACAAAGGTTCATCTTGTTCAACTTTAGTCTCAACATAATCATTATTTAGATCCTCAAATATGACCACGGAGTCAACTTGGTTATCAATATTAACCATGAGGTCATCTTGATCGTCAAATATAACTACGGGATCCATTTGATTATCGTCGGAATGAGATGTAGAAGGATCATGTTGAACACTATGTGCCTCGTCGGATGCAGATGTTGACGAAGATATCAGATCATTAATGAGTATATTTGGATCCGTGCACGAGATAAGCCATCGATGTCATAAACCGGGCTGTGTCACTCATGTGGAGCTCTTGCATGTTTGCCATTAACATCACAAATGCATTAGCTTGCAAGTCCTCCATGCATCATCGAATCTGCATCGACCATGAAGCTCTGTTCCTTGTTGGTAAGTATTCCACCAACTTCATCCTTGAGCCAAGAGTAAAGCCTTTTTATGATAAGCGCGCCTCTTGTTCTCTCGCTTTGGGCATGCATTAGCGGATGACCCTTCTCATTGCGGTTGTAGCATCGAGACCATTTACCCCGCCTGAGCATTTCACGATCAACCACTTGAACCCTTTGTTGTGGAGCACCCATGTTATTCCTTCCATTAACATTAAACCCTTGACAACTACTCATCTGACGACCATTTCCACGATTCTGAACCTCAACTCTTCCATTGTAAACAACAGCTTGATTTCTTGTGTTTGATGAGGTACGAATGCGATTGTTGGATTTGTTAGCAAATCGACCAAAGGTTCTTGCAATCATTACAAATCCTTGATTCAATGCATCGAAGGCTTTTACATCCTCATTTGATTCACTATAGAGTGCTTGATCATTGTTGTGGTTGTATGGAACCAATTGAGTTTCTTGTGATTGTTGATGTGATGGATCATATGGTGTAATATTAGTAGTTGGTTGTGGAAGATTTGTGAAGATAGTTGGTAAGTTTGGAAATTGAGGATAACATGCTTGAGTGCAAAGCAAGAGTTTGATTATCCGGGAGTGATGGAGAAGCAGGGACTCCATGGATGATTCTGTCTTTGTCTACTTCCTTTTGATGGTGCTTCAAATAGTCATACAACAAACCATAAGTAGCTTGATGAAGATTCTTTGCTTGACGGATGAATGTAACGTACTTCTCCCAATCAGGACCAAGACAGCTTAGAAACTTTGTGTTGATTGCAATCCTTGGCATAATGATATTATGTTTGTCCAAGTCATTGATGATTTCTGAAAAAACGATGATAGTATGACTCTAATGATTCCCCTGGTTCAATCAAAAAGTTTTCATATGCTAAGTAGATTTTGGATTCCATGTCTTCTTGATTGAGTTCGGTGCCTTCCATTAGAAGATGAATGTGCTCCACATTGCTTTAGCGATCTTCGAGCATCAACACTACGAAGCATCGGATTGGGTAATCCCAAAAGGATATATTGCATTGCAAGTTCATCGCCTTCTAAGTGAAGAAGTTGGTCAGTATTAAGTTGATCAAGACCGACAACGTTGGTAACATCATCTCTTGGTGGAGTAGCATTCGGATCTCCGGGTATAGTGATGGTAGGCATCTGAAAAGGACCTTCAAGTATGACCTTCTTCAAAAACTTACCATGTGGTTTCTTGAGATCACAAAACCTAAAGAACCTTATCACCCATTGATCGTAGTTTTTGGGAGTGAGCATTGGAGGTCTATCAAGGGATCCCGCTTCATGAATGGATTGTTGGATACTTACAGCTTCACACATCTTTGCAAACCAAGAAGGTTCCTTTTGCGTTGTGACATTCATAGCATACTTAGCTGGATACTGATATTGGAAGTAGTTACAATGTTGAACTTGTTGACGAGGGTTTGGTTGAGGATTTCGTGGGGGAAGAGGTTGTGTTCCTTGAGGAAAGTACATTTGAGATGGTTGTTGAAATTGATGTTGATGAAATTGTTGATAGTATTTTTGTTGTTGTAGTTGTTGTTGTTGTTGAGGATACTTATGAGGAAAGTATCTAGAGTATGGTGGTTAAGACATCTTGAAACTTTGATGATGGATCTTTGTAGTCGAATGAAACTTAAGTTTGTTGATGAAGTATACTTAAACGTAGAAAACCAGCTTAGGCGTAGACTAGGACCTTACGCGTAATTCCCTTCTTACGCGTAGACAAAGGCTTAGGCATAAATCTTGCTTACGAGTAGACTTGAGATAAAACTTAGGCTTAGGCGTAAACGAAAGGCTTAATAGTAAGAACCTTATGCGTAAGGTTTCCATAGGCGTAAGATAAGCTTATGCGTAGGAAATACTTTGGCTTAAAGTGTTTACTCGTAAGCTTTTATGCTTAGGCGTAAAACTAGGATTTTACCCAAAAATCCTTTACACTTATCCAAGTGTAAAGATATCCAAATTCAAGTGTTTTCGTGCTTATCCAAGCAAGAAAACACCGAGTAAACCAACGACTTCAAGATCAAATGATGGAATCCTTATGCGTAGAAACCGATAGGCGAGACTTAGGAGTATACTGGAAAACTAGGGTTTTACTAGGCGTAGAAAGTACCAAAATTTGCCAAAACTGATTTTTATGCCCAAAAGTGTTTTGTAACCTGATTTTAATGATGAAATAGCTTCAAAATCACCAAAATAACAAGAAAGTTTTAAACTTGATGATTCAAAACCAATTTCACCCTTACGCGTAGAATAGTACACACGAATCAAAAACCAAGCTAAAACTAATCTACACACGTAAATTTTGAAACTTTTAACACTAAATAAACCTTAAACCACAAGAATCTTGAGTTTTTAAGTGTAAAAATCAAAGCTTTTAAGCGTATGAAAAAGTTGGGCGCAAAAACCCACGCGTATAGAATCCAAACTTCAAAAACAAAAGTGTTTCACCAACTAGATGGCGATTGATACCACTGTTAGGTCACCATAAGTTAACACAAGTATCAATATGTAAGAAATAAGATGAAAGAGAGATTGGTTGAACACACACACAAACACACGTATGAGTACTAGAAGTTTAGGCATAGGATATTATGTGAAATGAACAACCAACCTTCATGAGAAGGTTTACATTAGTATTTATAGGGGAAGGGAGCTAGGGCAACATGTTTAGTCCATTCCTTCATTATTGGGCTTGGACCAAGGCTTATGGGCTTTCTACATAAGCCTTGCCATTAATTACTAACATAAAAGCCTAGTTTAAGCAACCTATTACATACTAATTACTCCGTACTAACACTTGAAATACAAGTTAGGAGTGATTCCAACAGGAGGCAAACAAAGAAGGTGGTCACCTCCAAAGACCAATGATTCTAATGTCAGAGGAGTCAGAACCAATGAAGGTGATACGGTAGTAGAATCAAGTGATGTAGGATATTGGATTTCACAAACACTCTAAACCATGATCAAAGTAGGCGATAAGTATGTTAGAGAGAGAAAGTTCTAGTGAGAGAAAGGAAGAGAGTTGGGAACTATAGTGAGAGAAAGAAAATATTATTATGAGCTCCAACTCTCTACCTTGGGAGGTAGAGAGTATTTATAGTCTTACAATAAACGCCACACAACGGGTCATGGATCGTGCATACAGCTGGTAAAGACCCGTCTGTCCTCCACGGTGTTACTTAACTAAATACTACTTAACTTAAAATAACTACGACTACGAGCTTAACGATTACATATACTTGAGGTGACCGACTTTTAATACCGGAATTTCTAATTCCTAACAATCTCCCCAAGGAGGTCACCTCAAACATATACTAAAATTACATTGAATACAAACAGATATTACATTAACAATTGTTCTTGCATTCTTGATGTAGTACTTTGTTCAAGCTCGTAGTCATTGATTCTTCTCATTGCATGTTTGGTTACCCAAGTGGAGGTCTTTACCGATCCACGTGATAATAATTTTGAGCCGCCTTTTGAGATCATCACCAACAAAATCTCGAGAGACATCCATTGTGGTGTTGGTATTATGTGATGTTGTGACTTTCGGACCGACATGCTCACATTCGGATCATGATATCTTCTCATCGAGTAACGGAAGCTTTCGCTGATTCATGATATTGGCGCAGCAGAAGCGTAAGCATGGAGTGAAAATATCGAGTCATTGATGCACTTATCATGATTTCTTTTGAGATGAATGTGTAGTGTGAGCATGCGGCTATGGATTGACCGCTTCATTCGATCACCGCAAACGCCGGGCGTACCGCATACAACAGCTTAGCAATAAAGCGCACGAAAGTGTCTTTGATCACTTTAGTTGAATTGAGGTACACGCCCACGGTTCCCGCTGATCAAGACAAGTACCGCCTGTGATCGTATAATTCAAGAATTTCCTTGACAGGTTTTCGCAATGCTTCTAGTCGTTCTCAAACCGAACGCCTCAAAGAAGACAACACGGAGTGAGTGAACCAAATAATTTAAGTCCACCGATTGATGAAAAGAGATTTGAAAACAATCGTATTGCTCAATAGAAATTGTTTTTGCAATACAACGAAGGTTTTATTGAAAATCAATTATCAATCATAAAACACCTTTTGATTTGAAATATCCGTACACGGTCGATGTGCTAAAGAAAAGAGTTTTTAAGCACAAAGACCGGTTTTTCAAAGGTATCCGTCAATCCATAACTCGAACCAGATTGATTCAAGAGATTGAATCGCCCCATTGTTTCGCTCGCTTGTCACATGGTTGATCTATATAATAGATCTCACATGCCACCTACCAGAGCTTGTTTGATGTTGGCTCCGTAAGGCTTTCCATCTTCATTGTGAATATGTTCACACATCACTCGGATGTTCCGCAATACCACAAGGATAATGCGAGGACTCAAGATATAATCTCTTTCCACATTGTGTGAAACAGAGAGTCTTCATTGAAAGTGTCCTAATGAGATTTATTGATGATCTCGTGGCTCTAGACTCAATTTGTGCATATTTGGATCCCGTGTCGAGACTAGGAGAGGGTCTCCTTCTTCAATATCAACAATCTCTAAGAGAAAGTCGATAGATAATGTCGGTTCCCGTGAGAATGAAACAAGTCCTTTAAGAGGAACTTGAGTGGTTTGAAAGTTGAAGTGCAAGGCCACCGGGTCCATGACGCCTTGTCTTCAATACCGATGTTACCATCAAGAGTATATGAATTGAACCCGTTTCGCCTAAGGTTGAATAAATGGAGGGCTATTTGTTTTCACCCTTTCTCATTCAATTCTTTTAATTCTTCAACCCTTCAAGCTTACCGAGACTTCATAGCAAGAACCTTGTTGGGTTTGTTCCAAGACTTGCTCGCCTCATCCGCACTCTTCCCATATCTCATTTTTCTCCTTTTATCATCATACCTAAGGACTTCTACACTAACTAGTGGATTGTCCTCGGTAGATCCCTCCGGCTCGCGGATCATGGGAACAATACCTAACCTTATCATCCTTATATCACCGCATATAAAGTAAAGTTGGTCGGTCTATTTGGTATTGTTCATCCGCCATTGGAACCAATTGAAAACCATTTGAAAATCAATCCAGATACTTGTGATATATTATCAAAACATTTTGTACCGAATTGTTTTTGATATTTTTAGAACAAGTGCTCCCCTCAACATGTGCATCAAATGTTTGAAATCGCTTTTGCACACGGAGGCAAGAGGAAGAATTAACTTTTTGATTACCATTTTCTAAAAGATATCAACATCACTTCCTAATCAAGACAAGTAGATAAAGCATTTTGGGAAGGATGAGGTTTTCATAATTTTGCTCCCCTCAATATGTGCCTCGAGATTTGAAAAGAGTTTTGCACATACTAGAGGAACCCGCACATTGAGATAAGTGATCACGCTTCAAATCATAGGTTTAAGATAGATGCTCCCCTCAACATGTGCATGGAAAATTTGAAATCGTTTGTCACATGTGGAAGGATAGCATGTACATCCTTATAAAACCATTTACCGAATTATCGCTTAAACCAATTTAAATCACACATTCTCCCCGATCACAATTATCAAATCATTTGAGATTTGTGATCTCTTATTGATTTAAATTGATTTTGAAAGCTTTTAAGGGAATTGTGACTTGATTATGAAAGCGTTTTAATCGATAAGGATCGGATTTAAAGACTTTAAACTCCATTGGTAAAACATGCATGAATATCTTTTGAAAACAATTTAATGCCAAATAACTTTTTAATTTAATTGAAATCATTCTCCCTCAATCAATGACATAGGTTGTTGATTGAGAGATTGATATTTTGACAAATAAGTCCGATGATTATCAAAAATAGAGTCCGAGTTATTTTTCAAAACAATTTGTTTTCAGCAGATAACATGTTAATAGAATCGAGCATGGAATTTGGTTGATAAGAAGGCTTTTGATGAATGTTCAAACAAATTCTCAAATCTTGAAAACATGAAAAGCATGGCTCGTTTTTTCTTTGAAAAGCGGTTATCGCTCAAATGACAATAAACCATTGTTTCTCTTTCTCCCAAAAATATTTTTTTTTTTTTTTTTTTTTTTTTTTTTTTTTTAAGAATTCGAACAACATCTAAAGTCCCGTGTCATTCTTTGAATGACAAAGACAAAGACCGTAGATATTGTCGAACCGAGAAAAAAAAAAACAACAAATTGACAATATTTTTTTTTTTCAAATTTTTCGATTTTTATGGATTTTGAAGGTTTTATATTTTTCTATTTTGATTTTTGAGGTTTTATAATTTTGTATTTTGTTTTTCGAATAGATATATACAAGAGATAGATGAAGATAGACCTTTACTCCTCGCCTTCCTCCTCAAGACGCTTGAGTGTTTCGTTGAAGGCTTTTCAAGCCAAGACGTGGAAGAATAAACTCAAAACGCTCTCTTGGAAGAGCTTTGGTGAAGATGTCTCGCTAACCGATATTCGCACCTCACAAAATAGAGTTCCACCACACCTTTTCCACTTGTTCCCGATGAAATGATGTCGAATGTCGATATGCTTTGCTCTTGAGTGTTGAACGTTGTTGCATGAGAGAGCAATAGCACTTTTATTATCACAAGATGTAGGGATTTTGTTGAATTCAAAGCCATAGTCGATAATCGAGATCTCATCCATAAGATTTGAGCACAACAAGATGACATGGCTATGTATTCACCTCAGAGGAAATAGAAGTACTCATTTGCTTTTTGAAGACCACCACAAGCTTATCACCCAAAACCGAGCACCTCCGTATGTACTTCGACGAGTATCTTGACACCGCATGATCAAGATCTCGTGATAGGTCGTTAGTGACATACCGGTGTCCTTCGGTACCAAAGACCCATATTGATGGTTCCTTGAGATACCGAAGACCCGCTTAACCGCTTCAAGGTGCTTTTAGTAGGCTTAGCCTCGGTATCTAGCACACATGCAAACAAATGAACAAGATGTCTGGTCTACTAGCAAGAGGTACATCGTGATCCAATCATACTACGATATTTCGCTTGGTCAATCATGATCCCCGAGTGGTCCTCATCTAGTTTGGTTCGATCAATCATGGAGTGTCAACAGGTCACTTGAATCAAATCCAAATTTCTTTAAGATCTCAACAGCATATTTAGATTGATTTATGAAAATGCCTCCGGACTTTGTGAAATTTGTAATCCCAAGAAAATGACATTTGTCCCATCATTGACATTTGAAATTTTGAACTCATTTCATTTGAAAACGGTCACACTCATTGGGGTCACGAGGCAAAGATGATATCATCAACATAAATTTGAACATGAATTAAATGTTTGCTCGACTTCCGGTGAACAATGTTGGATCAATCGCCTTTGCTAAATCCGTAGATAGAAGAAACTTTGACAAAGGTATCATACCATGCCCTCGAGCTTGCTTTAAACCGTAAAGAGCCTTCTTCAAACGATAAACGTGAGTAGGATGCTCTTGATTCACAAATCCTTCAGTTGGTCGACGAGACGACTTCTTTAAGATCTCCGCTCGTAAATGCCGCCTTTACATCCATCCGATAGACTACCATGTTCTTACTAGCAAGATTAGCCAAAAGATTCGATTGCCTCGATTCGAGCAACCGAGCAAAAGATTCTTCAAAGTCAATACCTCCTCTTGACGGTATCCTTTAGCAACTAATCGAGCCTTGTTCTTCAATACATCACCATGCTCATCAAGTTTCACTTTGAAGATCCATTTAAGAGCAATAATCATAGCACACTCTGAGAGTGTACTAACTCCCATACATCAAGTCGATCAAACTCATGAATTTCATCTTGCATGGCATTGAACCAAATTGCCTTCATTCATGGCGCTTTTAACATCTTTTGGTTCGATCTTTGAGAGTACGGAGTTGAAGAAGCACCATAAGGCATCGGTTGCAAGTTGTTTCCGTGTTGATACAGACGAGAGGGATTTCCAATGATGTTGTCTAATGGATGATCGTGAGTCCATTTTCCGAGGTGTTCATGTGGTAGTTGTTGAGGGACCAAGTAGCAGAGTCGATGTCTCCTCAAGAAGATGGTTCGATGAAGATTCAGAGCAAATATGTTTTCAAATGGAGCATCTTCGTGAGTAGCAAAGGATTAACTTCATCATTGATGCCGTAAACATTTCCATGATGTACATTTGAAGAATGATGATTTGTTGATGAGATCAAGGATCGCAGCAGCGCTTCTTGACTTAAAGATATTGAGACCGAGGATTGACTTCATTCACGTGAATATGAGCACCTCTGTTGTAGGAATCGACACCTCATTAGTACTTGGATCATAAAGTTCATCAAACATAGGATCAAACAATTTCTTTAAATCATCTTCGATGGAGGTACATATGGAGTTTCTTGAGAAGAGTTTGGAACAAGGGATGAACCAATGGGACTGTTTTGAAGTGCGGGTCCCGAATCGAATTGTCCAGAGCCATTTGACCGGTCACCATCAAACGAACGTGAATTGTTTCCATGATATTTCGGGTTCTTTTGTTGTAGATTCGTATCCCTTTTGTTTGGTGCATACCCTACAAAACTCCAATGTCTCGCTTTAGCTCTAAGTTTGCCTAAGTCTTGACCTCATTAGTTGGATAACACAATGCACCAAACACACGAAGGAAAGAGAGATTAGGTTTTCTGTTGTGGACAAGTTCATATGGAGTTTTTCCATGAACAAGGTGAATCGTGGAACGATTTTGTGTGTAGTATGCAAGGGCAATAGCTTCACCCGTCGAGAAACATTGGAACCTTTGAGTAAATCAAGATTGTTCTAGCGGCTTCTACAAGAGTTCGATTTCGCCTTTCAACTACACCGCTCGCTGAGGAGTTCGTGGAACACTTCTTTGATGGTCGATTCCAATGCTTTCATAAAATTCACTAAGTTGTTTGTTAACAAACCCGCCCATTGTCTGCTCGGATAATTCGACGATTTTGTTAAGTCGAACTCGCACTGCTTGATGAGTTTGATGATGATATCGAGTTTCATCCTTTGTCCTTAAGAACTTGACCTGTGAATCTAGAGTAATCATCAACCACAACTAACACATATTTCTTCCCAAAGATATTCTCGCACTCTCATTGGTCCACATAAATCCATATGAATTGTATGAAGAACTTCGTGATGAGTTAGTAGGTTTGGGTTTATGGGCATACTTTTGCTTTTTCCCAATTGACATGTCGAACAAAGATGATCCTTTTCATACTTGAGTCTAGGTAAACCTACAACTAAGTCCTTTCGTGAGATCATTGATGGTGCCAAGTTCAAGTGATTGAGACGACGATGCCATAACCATGACTTTGTTTTAGAAGCCTTTGACAAAGAAGCAAATTGAGAAGACTTCATCATATCTTCGATAGAGATGGTGTATAGATTTGAACCACGTGAACCTCTTAAAAGTTCCTTACCATCAAGTTCTCTAACGAAGGTGTATGTTTTCAAGGCTACTTCTAGATCGTAATCGCAGAATGACCAACAGAGAACAAGTTGTGACCAAGACCTTCTACATAGTAAACCCCGAGATAACACTTTGCCAACAACATAGTCTCCATAACCCATAATAGCACCGAAATGATCATTCCCGAATCTAATCGTCTCCGATGAATTTGCTCACGGTTCATGAGCCGCGACCGTCGCCAATATATGCTTGGAACAAACTGAGTCCGTGTACCACGTAACGATTTGAACGATCCGCAGCTGAACATGCATAAGAATGGATAATCGATAATTGGGATCCCCATGCAAGAATGGGTTCCATTTGGTTAGTAACAATGGTTGGAACACCCACATCGTAAATAGAAGCATTCATATCGTAAATTAAGGCAATGGAATCATTGTGAATAGATGCAGACTAGTGTCTCAGATAGCCCTGCTCACAGTGTGCTCACTTCTTAAGGGAATAGTTCTACCAAGAGGCATCCATTTTCTAGTGGGCATTGTCTCGATTAGTCTTATGACCAATGTGTATCCAATAATAGCCTATCTTACTAAATGTTCTTCCCGGGTTTCCACTGCTTTCTAACTTTCTTTCGCTTTTGCCTTTTAGCCTTCTTAGCATGATTTTTAGCATTAACAATATTAATTGGACAATTAACATCATTAGGCAAAACATTAACACCACATTCATGATTAGAAATGTAATTCAAGCAGACATCAATACAAGGTTTGCAAATAGTATCGAATTCAATTAATTACAAGACGCCTATGGCTAATACTAGAATCAACACGATTCGCTTTATTCGCTCAAACTTAAAGTTCCTAGGTAGGTCTTCTACTTTCTTCCAATGCACATTCTTAGCTTGCAGGTCGTGTCCTTCCTTGTATTGTCTTGAGACTTTGACCGCTTGCTTTAATGTCACCGACACTCCGTAGTAGGGAATGGGAACATTAGTTGGTTTGGCTACTATTTGCTTCACCTGCTTAGATGTGCCGATCCGAGCTACATGCAGCACACTAAGATTAACTTTTTAACACTTGAATAGTGGGGATTTGAACACCTAGAGGGCACACTCGAGTTCACATTCTTAGCACTAACAGATTTGAAATCGAACTACTTGAAGGCACATTAGGGTTCACATTCATAACATTTGGCATTGAATGACTTGCATGCTTGGCACTAGGCATAGAACACGGTATCAAGGGATTGACTTGCTCACCTAAGGTTTTAGGGCATATTGTAATTAGGCATTCTAGAAGTTCTTGAGATCGCTTGGCATATAAGCATGCATGGCCAATTGCATTATCATCCGGTTTCTCTAACTTATCCTCTTCTACAATCTCACGGAGACATTCTAGGTCGTCCTTAAGGTATGAGAAATATGTTTGAATAGCAAGTTTGTTATTCCTAAGATGAGGAGGAACATATTTCACGCATAAAGCATATTTATTACGTACATGTACCTTTGATACACCATTCTCCCATTGGTCATTGGCATCTTCCCTTTACCCGACTCTTTAGATTCTCAATTTCTTTTTGTAACGAGGCTACCGCTTCGTTATTTTTGTTACGAGTGACCTTTATAGATTCAAATAATTCATTGAAATGACGCTTAACCTTTTCATTTTCTTCAAGAAAACCTCATTTTCCTTTTGTAAAGCATTTACTAAGTTTTGAAGATGAAAGTTTTGAGAATTCGAGAATCTAAAGGAGGAGGCATTTGGGGACCAACACATTGTTCGCTTGACCCTTTAATTGAGAGATTTGGGCTTTCAACTTTCTCGATCGTGTTGCAATGAGCTTGAATCTGCTCATCACGCTTGTTAATTTGAAAACCGCATCAAACTCGAGCATCCGAGGATGTCTTGATATTTGAAGTTTTGACATTTTCTTTAAGATGTTGATATTTTAGTTGTAAATTAAAATGCTCAACTTCTAGTTTAGAAAAATGTTTAACCAAATTGTCGTGATCATCCAGCTCAATTTTCTCATTTAGTTCGTAATTAGTTTTTCAAGCTCAATGACACGATCATGAGAGACTTTCAAAGCAATGTATAGCTCATGGAATCGAGAAGCGAATAGAACAGCTTAGTAGCAAGTAGAACACATCTTGAGCAATACATTCGTAAATCGTGTTCTCATTTAGTGTATGCAAGTTCTTCCTCTCAATCTCATTATATTTTAGTGCTCGCTCATAGTCACTAACCTCAACTATCATTGCATCAAATTCCTTTTCCATTCCCTTAATATCAAGATTCATCCCTTTTAAGACTCTCAAAGTGATCTTTAGAAGTTTAAAGAAAGGCATGACCTCGCTAAATAACATTCTTTCATTTGCTCAAACCCCTTTCTCCTTCGCTATACCAAAGGTGTGATCCTTTTCTTGCAAGTTTTCTCAAAATCAACAAATAGTTGAAAGATAACATATTGGCTAATTAAGGTCTTGCTTTTAGTGGCAATTGTTCTAGGAACAAGATGCATTGGTGTATTAGAGGATACACAATGCTTCTAGGCATTTTCCAAAGGGAGGGTTTGTTTCAACAATATTTTCATTTTCGCTTATCTAAATCCATTTTCCGTAAAACTTGTTCGGGAGTCAACAATGTCTCGAGGCTTAAACATGTTCAAGGAAATCCAGCTTTTCCTTCTTGTAATCATGGGGTGTGATCTTTATTTTCTTCTCTTTACATTTAGGATCATCTAATTTCTTGTTCATCTTTTCCCTAGTGACTTCATCTCGATTTCTTATCTTCCTCAAGCACTCAACGCAACTAGGTTTCGTCTAGGTTTAAGGATTTCATTGCCATCATAAAGAACCTTATGAGCATTTCTAGCCTTTTTCCCGCACCTCGTGATTTGGTTCCTCAATAAGGGAATGCTATGCTTATCGCTAAGACTCTATGCTTAGTGATCATGTGAGCAATCAATGGTGTTCCTTGTATGTACAACTTGTTTTCAAGTTTGTTTTTCAAAGTTTTCGATTAGAAAATCTTTCAAGAGTTTTGATTCCTTTGCATTAAATTCTTGCTTAAGCATTTTCACATTTTCTTGAAGTTCTTGTTTTTGCTTAGCGCTTTAGAAAGCTTTTCTTGCAAGGAATTTAACTCTTGTTTTAATACTTCTTCTCTAAAATTACTTTTTCTAATGATTGTACGCACTTGGTCATCCATTTCCGCTCACGAGTGGTCAACTCAAATTTTGCACGTTGTTCATAAATAGCAACACGCTCTTTATAGGCATTTAGTTCGTAAATTACGTAATCATCGTGGGCACATGCAAGTATTCATCAAAACATAGTCATTGTTGATCGCAGAAGATGCATCACTTGGTACAACTTCACTTTCACTTTGTTTCACATATTGATCATATGGGACAACATTGATATTACCCATATTTTCAATATTTGATTCAATAGTTTCAGCTTGATTGTACTTTGTCATGCATCTTTGCACATCAAGATCATCGATAGTTTTAATACCTCCGAGATGAGTTTGTCTTTGGATGGGCCACCTTGTGGTGAAGATGAGACCTTGGGAGAAACCATTGGAGAAATGCTAGCCATAAAATTGTGTGTGCAGAGGTCCATCATCCACATCGAGTCGATGCATCACAATCGCCGACTTGAAAGGCATTCGATGATTGTGACCTATCTCCGAATAGGTCGCTCATCCACATCTCGCATCATAGGTCTTGGCATTGCCCTCAAGAAGAAACAACAATTCCTCTTCATCCAAAGCAAGACCATTATCCCGAGCTTGTACAAGCAAGATCTTATCTCTCAAGTAATCAAGATTCGTGGACGCTTGGAGATGTGCGCCTTGCAATGTGTCCTCACCACCACGCTTATAACATTTGATCGGCTTAGCTTGACCTTGATTACCATTCCTTCCTCGATTCGACACCAACATAACCTCTACCACCCACCTCTTCCCCGATCATACCGCTTTTCCCGAATCGGTTGCACCACGATCCTCCCATCTTTAACAAAGAGCTTGATTGTGTGGGTTAGATGTCGCTCGAGGTTGTTGTTGGTTTGTGGGAGAGAATTCATGTTTTGACTAATCGTAAGAGCTAGTTGATTAATGATGTTACCCACGACAAGCATCAAGATCGCCTTGTTTGAACATAGGATCGTGAATGAGTTTGTGATTACCATTACCCATGGGTATGACTTGTGAGGCTTTGGTTGTGATTCCGATGTTTGAGTAGAAGGCGCTGAGTCATTAGATGAGCTTGTCTCTCCTCGATTGGTTTTGAACCGATTAAGAATCATTTTTTCAAACATAGCATGTCTCTCATTCTCAAGGAGGAAGGCATAGAGTTGCTCATAGTTTGTATTCTTCAATCCTTTAGTGAGCTTCACAGAGGTGACAAACTTGTGCCATTCGGGATTCATGTTGTTCACAAATTTTGAGTTCAAATTGAATGTTAGGCATAGTCATTCGATGTTCCTCATATCATTCACCAACTTATGAAATCTCACATAGTACTCATAGACACTCTCATCCGGTTTCATCTTGAAGTGTTCAAATTCATCATAGAGTTGTGATTCTCTGCCTTCCATAGTTAATTCGTAACCGAGAGAAGCATCTTGACATTATCCCATACCGCTTTTGCTTCGTGTTGTGATTGATCACCTTGTAGATGTCTTTAGAAGACCTTGAAGAACAATGTTAAGCCCCGATATCAAGATCGAATCTCTTTTCTCCTTATCATCAAGCTCATCATACATCTTTGGTCCGTCCATTCCATAAATCGTAGTTCCATCTTCAAGAAGATTGGTACATCTCTAGTCGCCTCAACCCGATATGGTCCTTCATCAATGGATTTGAGAATGTTGACTCCATTTTCCTTTCCAAGACAAGACAACTGATTCGCTGAGCCCAAGAGTCGTAGTCGGCCTCACAAGCATGGGTGGACGAGTATCCGAACCACCGCTTGAACATCCTCAATAAATAAATGAGATGATAGTAGGAACGCTTGTAGACATGTTTCAAGCTCTACGGATTTTACTATTCTTTGATTAAACCGAAATTGATTCTTTCACGGATTTTACTAAACCAAAAGAACAACCGTAAGAATGTATCACCAAGAAGTAACAAGCCTAAATGAATAAGTACCTAACCACACAACTCGCTTAATTAACAACTCGCTAAAGTAATCAACTCGCTTAATAGCCAAGTCGCATCAAGATCAACTCGCAACACACCAACTCGCTTAATGAATCAAGTCGCTAAATAGCCAACTCGCTTTAGTATCAACTCAACACAATCAACTCGCTTGAACACTAAGTCGCTTAAAGAAACTCGCTAGCGCTATAACTCGCTAAATAGCTAAGTCGCTTAGATCTCAAGTCGCTTAAAGAAACAACTCGCTTAGAACCCAAGTCGATAAATATCAACTCGCTAAACAAATAAGTCGCATGTACCAACTCAGATCAAATAACAAAGCAACTCGCTTTGAAGAAACACAAGTCCGAGACTCAACTCGCTTAGTCCTTTTTCACAAATAACCACTTTATCAATCCAAAACAACCAAACCACAATGATTTAAGCCTTCCAATTCAAAACATAACCACATATGATGATCCTAAACACAAAAGTACAAGCAAAATTCAAACTTTACCACTAGAATTTGTCCAAATGAATCAAACTCTCCTAAACCCTTAATACACCAAAACCTTATGAAATCCACCAAAACAAAGAGCATGAAAGATGAGTGATCAAACCATGGCTCTTGATACCAATTGTAGGATATTGATTTCACAAACACTCTAAACCATGATCAAAGTAGGCGATAAGTATGTTAGAGAGAGAAAGTTCTAGTGAGAGAAAGGAAGAGAGTTGGGAACTATAGTGAGAGAAAGAAAATATTATTATGAGCTCCAACTCTCTACCTTGGGAGGTAGAGAGTATTTATAGTCTTACAATAAAACGCCACACAACGGGTCATGGATCGTGCATACAGCTGGTAAAGACCCGTCTGTCCTCCACGGTGTTACTTAACTAAATACTACTTAACTTAAAATAACTACGACTACGAGCTTAACGATTACATATACTTGAGGTGACCGACTTTTTAATACCGGAATTTCTAATTCCTTGGCTTTAGCCATGGCCTTGCCGTGACTTTGGTCTTGACTACCATGGTCTTGAGACTCAACTTTGGTCTTAGCCGTAGCCGTGGTCTTGGTTTATGGCCATTAGGCCTCTTGGTTTGCTTTTACTTGTGACAAAAGTATAGTTGTAAGACTATATTTACTGCGCTTCGCTTTTGAAAGATTTATGGCCTGTTTAAGCGTTTTCAAGGTCCGAGCTTCTTTGTTATTGAAGGAAAACGTCGTTCGGAAAACTTTCGTGATTTAACTTTTTATGATTCGGACCAAGTATGACTTTCAAAATGGCGTAACCCTTGACAGCTTCAAATGGCGCTTTGGCGCTTTGGTTTCGCTTACTTCTTTTGCCTATAACTTTTGACTCGCTTGTCCGCTTGAATGGTTCAAGTTGCTATGTTTACCTTTTATCTTGTCTAACATATTATGTAATTTATAAAGTCCTTATGTTATTGTTTTTAATGGTCTCATACGTGTATAATGTGACTAGTTTACTAGTTTGTTACTTTTATGACAATATATGAATTAAAACAAGTGATTGAGTATATGTACATCATGAATCAACATAGTAACTATATATATGGCATGAAATAGTTAAAATTATGAATAATAAAGATGAGATGATGGTGGTGATAAGTTGCTTACAACTTTTGGCTTTCAAATAGAAAGGAGTAACTTAGTAAGGATAGGACTTTGATTGATCGCTTAAGACTTTGGATTGAGCTAGCTTTCCACACCTTGGCACCCTTGAAAACATGAAGAGTTGGTGATGAAGTAATAAGTGACTTGAATGGATTTAAACTCAAGAAGATCACTTAAACTTGCTAGAGATTTGATGTAGTAGCTTGATCTTTGGAACTTTTATGCATAAACTTGGAGTTTATGGATCAAATGATGGAAGATATGGATATTTTAGAGTATGAACGACCCAATTCAGTTTGTGGAGGTCTTTGGGATGTATATCACTTGCTATTTATAGGAGGGTAAGTTTGGTTAACCATATATTGGGTTAAATATTAACCATGGTTAGGTTTAGGACACTTGTAATGATCTTAATGAACCAAGGTTAGATGATGCCACCAATATGATGACTCCCCCTAAGTTCTGTCATGGAAGAGATAAGATGACTTATGTGGTTAGTTTTGATCTTATCTTGGTTACGGAGTGAGTTTTGGTTAGTTAATCGCTAACCCAAGCCATAAAGCGTAAACCGGGTATCGTAAAATACGAATTTGTAGGAATGATGAAACTCATCATTATACTCCATATAAAAATATAAAATGGTGATAAGTCTTATTGGGTGCAAAAGTTGGTTAAAGGCGGAAATACGGTCAAAAACGCTGAATTGCAGTTTATCGGAAAGAACGAAATTTCGTGAAACGGCCGTGAATTTATTTAGAGTAGACTAAAATTAGTCTAAAAGTGATATGAGATGTTAAAATGTGGTTTTCACATACGCGGGATAACTTTACAGGTTATTCGTGAAGTTTAAAAGTTACGCGATTTAAGCGTAAATGTAGAACGTACAAGGTTAATTCCTTTATGGTCAATGGAGGAGGAATATGTTTGACTTTTACAAAATGTAAAAGTGTCAAAACATATTAGAAACACAAAGTGTGAATCGTTAAGTCGGATGTAAGTAGAATTGTTTAAAACATAAGTTTAGTTTTGTTCAATATTGGGCTTATTTGGTAATATTAAAAATAATAATTCTTAAAATTCTCAAATTAATCATGAATGATCTAAAAATTTATCTGATGCGAGGAAAATTATCAGGGTTGATTTTCGTTAAGCGCGTGATGTTTAAACGGTGGACCGTCTAAAACGAAACTTTAAAACGATGTTTACTTAATAATTTTTGCGAAAATGATCTAACGATGGTCGAACTCTCAGGTTATTACTAAAATAATTTATCTTACGAGAATGTGGATTAAAAATTTTACGAGATGAATAGTGAATTTGAATAGTAAAAGTGAATAGTAAATTCTCGAAAATAAAAGTAACCTAAAAATGCGGGTGGTTACTGCCTCACCCTTAATGGAATTCGTCCCAATTCGTGGATGTGTTACCCGATGTTGAATTGTCTAGGAAATGTGGATGTATGCTACCGAATCCTAGCCTTTGCGTTTTCAAGTTTCGGTCATAGGATGTATTATGTACCATGTGGCTTAAGTTGATCACTTAAAGGGTTTTGTTAAAATCTTATAGAGTCCAATATACCTCAAGTTTGGCTTTTCCCGATTCTCAAAACGAATCATATCTTATTGTATCGAGGCTATCAATAAAACCTTAATTTCTAACATGGAGTTTTTGGTGATAGTGTGTGGCATAGAGCCTAATTTGTATTTGTATGGTTTTCTTAGTTGTTTCGTGGGTGATTTTCTAAACACCTTAGTCCAGCAAATGATTAACTAACACTTTCGTTTATATAGTGCCTCAAAATGGAATAGTTTGGTTGTTGTTAGGGTAACTATTGTTAATCAAAGGTGTAAGATATTGGTGATGTGAAATGGTTTGTAATGACGTGATAACTGTCGTTGTAAGGAAAGTCTTGCTAGTGGCAAGTGGTTTATCCAAACCATTTCAAAGTTGATCATGTCTTAGGTGGTTTCGGGATGAAAGATATATCGATAGTTTTATGTCTACTAGTGTTTGAAAGAAACGTGATACCGTGAAGTTTTACATATCGAATTTCAATGGGGTTCGGATAATGATGTGATATGTTTGACGATTAGAAGAGTGTAGCGTACACTTACTATTATTCTTAGGTAGAGATGTCAAGTTTGTTTTAAAATCAAAAGTGAATGACGGAATGATATCCTTGAAACCTAATCGTGCTAGTACTTCTAAGAAATGACGAGAAGATTTGATGACTATCCCAAGATAGTAGTTTGGATTATCTCATGTATGAAAATTTCAAGAATGAAATTAGGTAGTATAAATAAGATGTTAAGATCTCATTGAGTGGTAAGACACTATCGTGTCTCTAGATCTTTTAATGAATTCGTGGTTTATCGAGTTTAAGTAGGAAATTAACTGAATATAACCCTTGTATAACTGCTTCGAGTGTTTGAAAAATTTAAGTCGAACATAGTTAATCGGACCATGTTCCACTATCCCAAGATTAAATATAGGTGATTAGGCTATATTTAGCCGAGGTTCGATAAATTTTCCAAATACCTAAATTAGGTATACTTGTGATATGTTCATAGCTTTTGAGAAATTTTCCACTAAGCAAAGGCGATATCAAACCATCCAGTTGCAAGTCCTGGCCATAAAAGACTTGTAACCTATGTTTTCACATTCCATTGCATAGAAGATAGTATGGGTAGATACTTATGGAAAAGAAAGGAAATCTTAAGTAATTCTAAGATTCACGGACATTTAACAATGAAGGTTTCAAAAGAAAATTTTGATGAATGTAGAGAAAGTTGCTGAACTTCAGCTTTTGTAGATGATGAGTCACTTTGTCCTTTAGAAATCCCATTTCTTGTATTTCCATTAGGGAAATTGATAGACTGTGACGGTTTTCATGTAAAACAATATCATATATTGTTTATAAGATAATTTTTAGAGACTATTGTATAACTTACAATATTTGAGGAGTAGTTGAGACCATTGTGCAACTCACAATGTTTAGGAAATAATAGAGACCATTGTGCAATTTACAATGTCAAAGAAATAGTTGAGACCATCGCTTCACCCACAGTGTCGAGGATATAAGAGAGACCACCTTGGATTACAATGTCTTGAAAAATGAATGAGACCATTGTATCTCACAATGTCTAGAAGTAGGAAAGACCATTGTAATCGCCATAATGTCTTGGATAAAGTTTCGTAATCCTAAAATGCATGAGTAGATGCATGATTGGGAGATTGAAAATATTATTGTGTCGTAATGCCTTAGAATAGGCATACGCAGATATGTTGAGTACTTTGTTTAGCTAAAATGATTGAAAATATGGCAAGTGTATATGTCAATAAACTAGTATGTTTGTATAGCTTAAAATGCCTAAAAGTCACATAATCGTCTGGAGGATGGAAGGCACGGAGAACGGAAGGCTATAAAATGTTTTTGTTTGTAAAAGTAGTTATAGTTTAAGTCTCGATTAGACCGCTTCTCTATAACTATGGCTCGATACCAATCTGTAACACCCCAATTTTGTGATACGCAGCCGAATTCAAACCGGGTGTTACTTCATGGCACAACAAATATAATAATAGAAAACGTACTCTAATGGAGTCGTTTTAAAAGATTTATCATTCGATTTATATAAATATCGAGTTTACAAAAATGAGGTCCCGATGGTTCCAAGTTTACAAAATACATTAAATGGGTTTTCGAATGATAATAAAATTTATAGCCTTCTTGATCTAGTCCTCGCTCTTCCGTGCGCCTTCCAACATTATGGACCAAATACATGCTTAAAAGCTGTCAACACAAAGGTTGAGTGAATTCATAGAGTTTGTTTGATGGTTGAACACATTATGTTTGTAGTGTGAGTTATAAATTCACACCAATGGTTTGAAAACCAAAACAGCTTATTATTAGACTAAGCATCATGCAATCAAGGCGTTAACGTGTCCCAAAATTAATTGGAGAAAATGTCGGTGCGTGCCCTATCCGTAAAATTGCCATTTTACCAATGTTACTCAAATATAGTGCGTTTGTTTGCCTTTAATGGGGCTAACACAAACGGGATTCGTCAATCCCATAGATCTATTCACAATATTCGCCCACTCTCACATAGTGATTAATGATTCATGATTTAGGGACTTATGTTTGGCAAATGCGGTAACTTAGTGCTAATAAAACAATCGAGATAAGCATCTGATTTGAAAGCAATGTGTTCGGTTTAAAATAAAGCATGTATCTCCCCCAAGGGTTTGTAAAACAATTAAGTAATAAAAAGTGGGGCTATGAACTCACCTCAAAGTAAATGATAGCAAATGTATAATGAGAATGATGGATATGCCGTGAGAACTTCTACGAGCAACCTAAAATAGAATGTTGCGACTTAGGTTTGGAATAATGTTTAGGAAAACATAAACCATCCTATATACGTCTCTATGTTGATCATGATGTAGTACATGGTATTTGTGTATGTTGTTTATAGAAATGGTCTAGTTGTGAAAACGTGTATAGTTTATATATATCGTACTACCGCTCGGGCCATCATAATTCGAGGTCATATAGTAAACGCTCGAGGAGCTAGGACACTTTAAATCGTAAATCCAAAGAACTCGTCGACACGTTTTACTCAAATGAAACCCTCACATGAAGCTCCCTAGTTTTGTAGCACTTAGTAGATAAAACATAAGTTTTATTTATATCATAAGTGTCATATGGTTTGTAAACACAAGTTACAAGGTTGTTTGGTTTTGATTAGGAATCATAATGGTTATTACAAATATCGTCATAATTTATATCACAAGTGTTTAAAGAAAAGCTTACAAGTTTCTAAATTGTAAAGTTGGTTATTACAAGTTCTCGCTGCTTTCATATATATGATTACCTTAGTTAACGATCTTTGGTAAACAAGCCTTGAGGCTTTAGCCATGGCCTTGCCGTGACTTTGGTCTTGACTACCATGGTCTTGAGACTCAACTTTGGTCTTAGCCGTAGCCGTGGTCTTGGTTTATGGCCATTAGGCCTCTTGGTTTGCTTTACTTGTGACAAAAGTATAGTTGTAAGACTATATTTACGCAGCTGTTTTTGAAAGATTTATGGCTCTGCTTAAGCGCTTTCAAGGTCCGAGCTTCTTTGTTATTGAAGGAAAACGTCGTTCGGAAAACTTTCGTGATTTAACTTTTATGATTCGGACCAGAAGTATGACTTTCAAAATGGCGTAACCCTTAATAGCTTCAAAATGGCGCTTTAGCGTTTTGGTTTCGCTAACTTTTTTTTATAACTTTTGACTCGTTTGTCCGCTTCGGTGGTTCAAGTTGCTATGTTTACCTTTTATCTTGTCTACCATATTATGTAATTTATAAAGTCCTTATGTTATTGTTTTTAATGGTCTCATACGTGTATAATGTGACTAGTTTACTAGTTTGTTACTTTATGACAATATATGAATTAAAACAAGTGATTGAGTATATGTACATCATGAATCAACATAGTAACTATATATATGGCATGAAATAGTTAAAATTATGAATAATAAAGATGAGATGATGGTGGTGATAAGTTGCTTACAACTTTTGGCTTTCAAATAGAAAGGAGTAACTTAGTAAGGATAGGACTTTGATTGATCGCTTAAGACTTTGGATTGAGCTAGCTTTCCACACCTTGGCACCCTTGAAAACATGAAGAGTTGGTGATGAAGTAATAAGTGACTTGAATGGATTTAAACTCAAGAAGATCACTTAAACTTGCTAGAGATTTGATGTAGTAGCTTGATCTTTGGAACTTTTATGCATAAACTTGGGTTTATGGATCAAATGATGGAAGATATGGATATTTTAGAGTATGAACGACCCAATTCAGTTTGTGGAGGTCTTTGGGATGTATATCACTTGCTATTTATAGGAGGGTAAGTTTGGTTAACCATATATTGGGTTAAATATTAACCATGGTTAGGTTTAGGACACTTGTAATGATCTTAATGAACCAAGGTTAGGATGATGCCACCAATATGATGACTCCCCCTAAGTTCTGTCATGGAAGAGATAAGATGACTTATGTGGTTAGTTTTGATCTTATCTTGGTTACGGAGTGAGTTTTGGTTCGCTAATCGCTAACCAAGCCATAAAACGTAAACCGGGTATCGTAAAATACGAATTTGTAGGAATGATGAAACTCATCATTATACTCCATATAAAAATATAAAATGGGTGATAAGTCTTATTGGGTGCAAAAGCGGTTAAAGCCGGAAATACGGGTCAAAAACGCGTAATTCGCAGTTTATCGGAAAAGAACGAAATTTCGTGGAAACGACCGTGAATTTATTTAGAGTAGACTAAAATTAGTCTAAAAGTGATATGAGATGTTAAAATGTGGTTTTCGCTATACGCGGGATAACTTTACGTTATTCGTGAAGTTTAAAAGTTACGATTTAAGCGAAATGTAGAACGACAAGGTTAATTCCTTTATGGTCAATGGAGGAGGAATATGTTTGACTTTTACAAAAATGTAAAAGTGTCAAAACATATTAGAAACACAATCTTGAGAATCGTTAAGTCCGGATGTAAGTAGAATTGTTTAAAACATAAGTTTAGTTTTGTTCACTTGGGCTTATTTGGTAATATTAAAATAATAATTTTAAAAATTCTCAAATTAATCATGAATGATCTAAAAATTTATCGATGCGAGGAAAATTATCGGGGTTGATTTTCGTTGCGTGATGTTTAAACGGTGGACCGCCTCTAAACGAAACTTTAAAACGATGTTTACTTAATAATTTTTATAAAATGATCTAACGATGGTCGAACTCTCGTGTTATTACTAAAATAATTTATCTTACGAGAATGTGGATTAAAAATTTTATGAGATGAATAGTGAATTTGAATAGTAAAAGTGAATAGTAAATTCTCGAAAATAAAAAGTAACCTAAAAATGCGGGTGGTTACACTAACAATCCTGGTGGTTCAGATCTATGTTGATGACATTATTTTTGGCTCAACCAAGTAGGATCTATGCGGAGAGTTTGAAAATTTGATGCATGATAGGTTTCAGATGAGTTCTATGGGAGAACTCGACTTTTTCTTAGGCTACGTGTCAAGCAGAAGGCATGATGGCATATTTATTAGTCGGGATAAGTATGTCAAGGAAATTTTGGTGAAGTTTGGCTATGAAAATACAAATATTGCAAGCACCCCTATGTAGCATAATAAGCCACTACTTCCAGATGCTGATGGTGAAGAGGTTGATCAGCACCTCTACAAGTCAATGATTGGATCATTGATGTATTTGACTGTCTCCAGACCAGATATTATGTTTGCAGTGTATGCTTGTGCAAGATTCCAAGTCTCTCCAAAGCTCTCTCACATGGATTTCGTTAAAAGAATCTTTAGATATCCGAAGGCCATGCTCACCTAGGTCTTTGGTATACTAAATATTCTCCCTTTGATCGGTAGCTTACTCGATGGTGACTATCTTTGGGCAAGTCTTGATAGGAAGTCAACCATGGGAGGATGTCGGTTTCTTGGTGATAGGTTGATTTCATGGCGGTCAAGAAGCAAAGCATTGTGGCAAACTCTACAACCGAGGCCGAGTATGTAGTCGCTACAAGTTGTTGTGGTTGATAACGCTTCAAGCGTCGTTCGGGATCAAAGGAACTTCCTTTCTCTTGAGCAAGTTTTATAACACCCTAGGCGTTGAACCTAATCATTGTAGTGTAGTATTAGGGTAAGCCACGGTATTGATATCGCTTCTCTAGGGAATAGTGTCGTTAGGGTGAAGTGTATGTCGATTTAAGTCTAAAGGTGAGGATGATTATTTTGTATTTTTTATTTTATGAAATGGAAAGGTACGAATCTCGGGGTTTGGATTTGGGGGTTGGTATTTCTACCGATTACTCTACTTATCTAATTAACTAAGCTAAGGGTAGTCTATGTCTATTGTTGTGTGCTCGTATGATGATTTAAAGATGTGTTTACTTAGGATTTATTAATCCTTAATTATTTCCTATTGATGGTTGAATTGTCACGTCCTTATTCTTAATCGTGTTGTGTGTCTAAGGTTGTAGGGTATGCGTTTGTCCCTAACTCTTTGAAACTACCAAAGGGTCTCGTCTACAAAGTCTCTAGGATTCATAAACTCTAACTCTAAGGAAATCTTTGGATGGTTTAGCCTACAACTACTCTAGGTGTTATAGTCTAAGGTTCACAAAGATTAATCAAGCATTAACTACACAACGAATGACCTATCGCATTACTAGATCATTAACAATTAAGATAAGAGACAACCAATCAATATTCAATAATTAAGTTTTATATTCCATAAGCAAACACACAAGTAAATTAGCCGGACATGGAGAACATGCAAGCATACACACAAATAATTGAAGACATAATTGAATTAATGAAGTAAAACACTTATCTTGATGTAAGATAGGGTTCGAACCTAAAATCTTGTACAAGACAAATTTCCTTGGTTCGGTTTAGGTTTTACTCCAAAGACTACTCTCTAAAACCGAAAATTCGGATTCTATATATAAGATTACAATCGCGACGGCGTCACCTTATGATTTGTGGCCGCCGGGTCGCCATTAGGGTTTCGTCTTGGCCACGTTAGTCTTGCGGCGGCGTCACCTTATGCTTGTGTTGAGTCGTCCCCCTGATCTCGACGCCGCGGATCAAATCTAGGCCGTCGAGTTACGACGGCCTACTCTTTAAAGCCCCGACACCGTCACTTGAAAATAAGCAATTTGGCTCTTGAGTAGTCACAGAAGTGCTCCGACGGCGTCGCAATTAACACCGACGCCGTCCCTTGTATTTCAAAGACTTGAGTGTCTCGATTCTTGACTTTGGCCATTTTCTTCAGATATCCGCGCTTTTCATCCAAATAAGTGCCATTCCAGCAATTTGCCTTCAAGAGACCTAAAAGTGAAAAGGAACGATATTAAGTAATAACGGATACAAAAGTGATCAAATAAGGGCTTAAACGACCCTCAAAAGGTACATTTTAAAACCTTATCAAATATCCCTACACTTGGTATTTGCTTGTCCTCAAGCAAATGTGCTTTTAGCCAATTAATTTATAAGTTAGGGGTCATGAAGCATTGGTTTAAAATAATCCACAACACATAAGCCCCGCAAAAGTCATAACAAGCACGAAAATTACATACTAGCACCTCACATGGGGTGTTTGGATACTCGCATCTCTCGGTGTATATGAAATATAACAAGTTGAAATGGAAGATAAACACTCATTAACCGGTCCTAGTACATAGATTACCATAGGCTTGAGAATAGATCAAACCTCCATATCTTTGGCGTAAGCACCTAGGAAATACTATCAAAGAGGTCTTTAATGGGTTGTAATGTTAGGCTTACGGTAGGGAAACAAAGGGTTTGGTGGGATAGGCTATTTAGTGGTGGCAAGTCAAAAATCTTTATGTTACAAGCATATGAAGAATGGCGTTGCTAAGCCAAGACTCGACACTCTAAACTCTAGCTAATCAAACAAACAAACATAAATTTAAAGGATAGATGTAGGATGGTAGCCTGCTTTTTTTTTTTTTTTTTTTTTTTTTTTTATACACTTTTACTCTACCATCCTCTAAGGTAACATCAAAATGATAGGGATTTATAGGCACATCCCTACACTTGAGTTTTATTACTCTAACACTTATTTGACCGAATTGAAAAGATCAAAACACTTGGAGTACATTATTACGCAAATAAGGGAATTTAACGTTCCTTCCAAATCATTTCATAAACTTTAACTTTCCCATGAGTCCCAATCGTCCCAAAGCGTATACAAAGGATACGACTCGACTCAAGAACTCATGCAAGCAACTAGATAATTGAACTAAGGTTTGGGGTGATAACAATAATGCACTAAAAGTGAGTGCATACAAGGTAGGCTAAGGTGATTTGGGTGTACATTTGGGGTGGGGTGTAAACAATGCTCTTCATTGATATTCTGAAAACCGAAACATCACGAGAACCGCGAAAAGGATAGGCTCGAGGGGTTAACTAGGGTATCATGTACTAAAGATGAGTACAACGCAGGGTGTGGGGAATTACTCAACCGATGTGGAAGAAGTAATTATATTACGGTATCAAACAAGGGTTATCCTAATGCCTCTTATCATTTAGTTATTCCTAACTACACAAGTGCGATCTTACTAGCGATCTCGAGATGCATCACAAACAAGTTCTAGAATCTAATATACTACCGATTCACACTCTAAGCATTAAAGATGAATGCTTTAATTCCTACTAATCTAAGGGTGATCCTCACATTTTGGGTGGAATTTAGGTGGTAACCGTGAGACGCTTTTGTTAAGACTAATGGCCCACTCCTATATGTCATGAAAAATTTTAAATTTGGTGCCAAAATTACCCTAACCGACATTTTCTCATGGTTTATTACACAAATACAATTGGAAAAAGCAAATAATCAAGGATAAGCATAGTTTCAAAGTTCCGTTTTATTTTCCTCCCTACACTTAAACCGAACATTATCCCAATGTTCCCGAAAGTATCAAAGTTATGATAATAGAAGGTAATGAAAAGCGAAAGAAACTAATACTCCCCGATTAGCTCGGTAGGATCCGTGTAAAGTGGTGGTTAAATCCTTTTCAAGAAGAATGTATGCGTGAAAAGCTCCTTCCAATCTTTGTATCTTCTTCTTAATAAATTAAACCTGCACACTTGAAGAAAACAAACGAAACCTTATCCTAAAATCGGCGGTAATAATATATATAATACTCTATTAAACTAGGATATAATGCTTGTGGAATGGTTGTTTACGAAATTTACGGAAAATTAAGACACAGAAAATTCCAAAGATTTATAAGTAGCTCGAAAACGAGAAAAAGTAATCTGTTGTTTTACTCCTTCCCGCGCGTCAGTTGCGATCTGGACCGTCAGTTATCCCGACAAAACTCGGTCTGCGATTTTGGAAAAATTACGGAAAATTTACATCTTTAGAATTTGGAAAAATTTCACCAAAACATCCATTATGACTCGATACAAGCATTTGACTCAAACAAACACACATGTATATCTTTTAAATAATTGTAATTCTCATGTTCACGTTCGTTGAAAACATGTGTAATCCTCCCTACACTTATCCCTTATGTAAAATACATTTATATGTAATTAAGACGAGGTTAAAGACAAAATAAAGCATTTTTACAAATTCAAACTTGAGAATAAACAATCAATAAAAGATATACGACACACAATTAAAAATGAAAACAAATACACATGGGTTGCCTCCCAGAAGCGCTTGTTTTGTTCGAGTCACGAGCTTGACTCTACCCTTATTTAACGGATAAAGGGAGGTTTTCCTACACTTAAGTTTAAGTCTGGGTGATAGTAGCGATACACACCCTTAGGGTTGAAATTTGCTACGTGAGGAGAGGGTGATGGGTGATTTATATGCTCAAAGGAGTGTGCTCCATTCATTATAACCTTACCTAAGTCTATTGGTGTAATGGTGAATCAAATCTCTCTCTTAAAAATGGATCACCTTCATCAACTTCAAAAGATTCTTAGTTAAGGATCCATCTTGACCTAATAAACCCGGTTTAAACCCATAGTGTTTCTTGTTATCAACCATGAATGGGTGATATAAGTGTGTAAGGTCATGGGTTACTCCTATATTAGCTTCCACTCTACATGGCCTAGAGTCTACCACCTTTATCAAGCAACTACCGGATTATTTATTTTGATGGGTGGATTGGGGCCTAATTCAATTCAAGATTCACATCTAAAGACGGAAAATTGGGTAAGGTTTTTGGTTGAGGCTTCGGTTCATCAAAATTAGGAACTTCCCTAAGATTAAGAGAGAGGTCATGACAACAAGCATCTAAACCTACATTATCTAGTGGCGTTTGGTCCAAAGGTTCTATATCAATCGGGGTTCCTATAGTCTCTTCTATTTCTTCCGGGTAAGTTATAGACGATGTGTGTTCCTCAAGTGATGGTAGGGCTTGTGGGCTTGGAGTTTCCACCTCATTCTCCATTATATCTAGACCTCCTAAATTTTCATCATGTGTTTTAGTATGATCTGACCCAAATACACTCCTAAGCATCTCAAATTCTTCTTAAGCCATTTCAAATTCTTGGTCCGATTCATAAGAATTATTCTCAAAAATTTGATCACTATGTTCTATTTTCCTAAAAGATTCCTCACGCGTATCATATGCTTTGAAATCTATCCCACGATGCAACTAGGCATTTCAACTATAACCATCTCACAATCTTGTTCGGGTTTAGGTTCCATGTTCTTAAAACTAGGTCTTTTTATCATGGTGCCTAAGATCATTCAATTGATGGTTTATGCATGGAGGCTTTTCTTAAAAATTCTCCGATGGTCTCGCTAAAAGAGTTGATCCCGAAACGATTGTTGAATAGAAGCCACACAAACACAAAATATATCAAATCCATCCAACCTTACACCCGTCTCTTTTGGATATCTCTAAGTTCACTCACAAATTCATTAGAACAATAAAACCAAACCAATGCTGAAATTCAATTGTTCCTCATTTGTTAATGATTCAATGCAACTTCACTTGCCATAGCGACAAGTGAAAAGGGTTTCTGAACACAAACACAAAGAAGGGGATAGACTACAAGGAAGCTAATAAAAATAAAAATCTCACTTGATAGGAATCTTGTGAGTAGACCTAAACGAGATATAAATCAAGCCTAAACAATAACTATTCCTCGGTGGCGCCAAAACTTGATAACGCTACACGCGTAGTTCGGGGTCAAAGGAACTTCCTTTTCTTGAGCAAGTTTTATAACACCCTAGGAAGTGAACCTAATCATTGTAGTGTAGTATTAGGGTAAGCCACCGTATTGATATCGTTCTCAGGGGAATAGTGTCGTTAGGTGAAGTGTATGTTGATTTAAGTCTAAAGGTGAGGATGATTATTTTGTATTTTATATTTTATGAAATGGAAAGGTACGAATCTCGGGGTTTGGATTTGGGGTTGGTATTTCTACCGATTACTCTACTTATCTAATTAACTAAGCTAAGGGTAGTCTATGTCTATTGTTGTGTGCTCGTATGATGATTTAAAGATGTGTTTACTTAGGTTTTATTAATCCTTAATTATTTCCTATTGATGGTTGAATTGTCACGTCCTTATTCTTAATCGCGTTGTGTGTCTAAGGTTGTAGGGTATGCGTTTGTCCCTAACTCTTTGAAACTACCAAAGGGTCTCGTCTACAAAGTCTTTAGGATTCATAAACTCTAACTCTAAGGTACTCTTTGGATGGTTTAGCCTACAACTACTCTAGGTGTTATAGTCTAAGGTTCACAAAGATTAATCAAGCATTAACTACACAACGAATGACCTATCGCATTACTAGATCATTAACAATTAAGATAAGAGACAACCAATCAATATTCAATAATTAAGTTTTATATTCCCTAAGCAAACACACAAGTAAATTAGCTGGGACATGGAGAACATGCAAGCATACACACAAATAATTGAAGACATAATTGAATTAATGAAGTAAAACACTTATCTTGATGTAAGATAGGGTTTGGAACCTAACATACTTGTATAAGACAGCCTTGGTTCGGTTTAGGTTTTACTCCAAAAGACTACTCTAAAACCGAAAAATTCGGATTCTATATATAAGATTACAATCGCGACGCGCCACCTTATGATTTGTGGCCGCCGGTCGCCGTCATTAGGGTTTCGTCTTGGCCACGTTAGTCTTGCGACGGCGTCACCTTATGCTTGTGACGCCGTCCCTTCGATCTCGGCGCCGTGCGGATCAAATCTGGGCCGTGCGGTCATGACGGCCTACTCTTTTAAAGCCCCGACACCGTCACTTGAAAATAAGCAATTTGGCTCTTGGTAGTCACGAAGTGCTCCGACGGCGCCGCAATTAACACCGACGCCGTCCCTTGTATTTCAGCAGACTTGAGTGTCTCGATTCTTGACTTTGGCCATTTTCTTCAGATATCCGCGCCTTTTCATCCAAATAAGTGCCATTCCAAAGAATTTGCCTTCAAGAGACCTAAAAGTGAAAAGGAACGATATTAAGTAATAACGGATACAAAGTGATCAAATAAGGGCTTAAACGACCCTCAAAAAGGTACATTTTAAAACATTATCGGTCAAGTCCTCGGATTCGAATCGGATGCTTGATTATGGGTATAATTTTATGGGCATTGTCATTTACATAGATAACAACGATTATATGCATTATAAAAAATCCAGTTGCTCATTCTAAAACTAAACATATTGAGATAAGACATCACTTTATAAGGGACTGTAATGAAAAGAAACTCATCCAGGTTGATAGGATTGATACTGAGTTTAATGTTGCAGATCTTTTAACAAAATCTTTTGAATTGGGAAGGTTTCAGTACTTGGTCACAAGTATTGGGATGCTTCACCCATAATATGTCCTATCTCTCTCTATTTTGTAAAGTTTTGTAAACTGGTGGTTAGTACTGATTGTTATCTAGTTAATACTGCTAGTGTAAAGTTAATACGGATTATCAAGAAAATATCTTGGATTGTGTTTTCTTGGTTTTGAACTAACTTTTCAGGCATAGCACAAGCAACATGGATGTGATTTGGTGACTGACTATTACAGCAAATGTGGTTGACTCCCCTATGCTCATTCTGATGCAACCACATGTTGGAACTTGCTGTAACTCTGAATTGTGTGATGCCAAAGCATTATGTGGTATCTTGTGGTAAAATGAACATGAATTGATGGTTTCGGTTAGTCGGGGTTCATTCTGCACTAACCCACTCTTTGCCATTCTATCTGCTTACAGATAGTGTGACTAGCCCAGGCGTCGGCTTAGAGAACAATGACAACCGTGAATCCAACACTTATGTTGGAGGCAACACCGCCACGAGTGGAAACCCTATCGGAAGGCCCTTTAATAGGACTATCCATCACAGTGCTGCTCAAGATCGAAACCATTGGTTTTCACCAAACCGGAGGCCATGTAAGGTCGACCTTGATTAAGTGTCTGTCACACTTAATCCCTTCATAATGGGGTTTCGATATTATGATTTCAAAACTATGAGATAATCTTGATGGGTAAAGTTAATCTTGATGGTTATAAGTTAGTCTTGATAAGCTTAGTTAGTCTTGATGAACTAGCCGTTAGTACTTATTCCAAAAGTCTGTTATGCAATGATTAATTTTGCAACTTGAGTTGTTACCGTCTGTTTCTTTATATAAGGGTTTCCTAATTGGTTTCTCTTTACTTATTACCATAAATATTTACAAGGCGGTCCAATCAAAATTCTCCAGTTCTCTATATATTGCATAACTTTTAAATTGCTTTCACCACAATTCACTAAAGACTTTTGCGATCAAATCCCACCTTAATAACCCTCACTCTTATTGCTAATGGCTCCTCTTGATTTTGTCGATAAGCACAACATTGTGGCGTTCTTGGACTTACCAGAAGGCAATGAAGAGTTCACAGAGATAGTAGCCTTCCTAAATAGAAGCAGAATAAGGTTTGCTTTACTCTTAAACCCTACTATCTTATGTACCCCTTTCAAAAAGTTTTGGCAAACTGCTATTGTCTCAACAACTGATGAAGGGGTCCAACAGTTAATTGGAACATTGGATGGCACCCAATTGTTATTCTTGAAGCTTCTAAGAGAACATCTTCATCTTAGGGATCTTTGAAGGTATTAGCACTTGCCACCATCGACATAATTGAACAACTTTCATTGATGGGGTATAGACATGACAACACCTTTAACTTTCATAAAAGTCAATTTCCCCCACAATTGAGTTTTTTAATTCATACCCTCTTACATTGTTGGAGTCGAGAAAGGATGGGTGGGATGTTTTCCCCAAAAACATAGCCACGACCTTGATCTTTTGCAATGTGTGGGTGTTCAACTTTCAAATTATATCTTTGAGGTATGCATAAAATCTTAGTTAGCAAAACCAAGTTTCGATGTATCCTGAGTTTATTCAATTATTTTGGATCTTCGAAACAAAACTTGCGACCTCACAAAATGTTTATCCATCAAAGCTACTCATAGCCAAAGTGTTTTCTAATATGTTAAGGGTTGTGGTAGGCTATAGTGGGGTTGTAGTGCCTTTGTTTCCTAAAATGCTTCTTGCAGAGGGTGAAGGACCATCAAGCACAGATGGCTCCTAACACACACCCACAGATGGTGATCAGTCCTCCACTCAACAACACTCATCAACCAGTAGGCATACCAGAAAGGAGAGTGGGACAGCTCACCCCATTCACCTCCTCACATTGAACCAGATGAGCCTATCTCAGATGATGCAGGAGATAGAATGGTTAGGGCTTCCGCTACTCCACCAAGCTTAGAGGCTGGTGAGGACAGTGGTAACATATCTAAGACCCAACCCATACCAACACCTAGTGAGCTACCCTCACAGGGTGGACCCAGGCACATGCTTAAAAGGGGGGTGCATCTGCTCAGGCTAGGCCTGGGAGTGCATCTCAATTGCCCAATGACCCACCTCTCTCAGCAGGTAACACATCTGGAAGTGGTGAGGGCATCCAAAAGATATGACGGAATTGTACAGGTTTCTTTGCCTAAAGGTGAACAGGCTGGAAATTGCTTTGGAGGAGAATAAGAAAGCTGCATCCAAAATCCATACCAAGATGCTCCTGAAGATGAAGAAGTTAGAGCATCAAGTTAAAATTTTCTCCCAGACCACTACAGCAAACTCTCCAGTCACTGCATCAAAGAAAAGAAAGACCAAGTTCAGGGTATCAAGTACTTCCACAGAGGATTCTGCCAAACAGGGGAGGAATTCTGATATTCAAGGAAGACAAGAATTTGGTCACTGGCAAGGTGGTGCAGTATTTCAAAGCCTTTTTTATGAAGAAGAGGTAGTTCAGGTCACTACACATGCTGAAGAAGTACTTAGTACTCCTACAAGCACTATCAATACTATCCTAGTTAGTACTGTTAGTGTTGTAGTTAGTACTTTTAGTACTATCCCGGTTAGTACTGTTAGTGTTGTAGTTAGTACTTTTAGTACTATGGTTAGTACTCTTGGAGTTCCACAATTAGTACTAAGCCCTATCATTCAAGTAACTGCTGATTTACAACAAATGACAACTACAGAGGCTACCACCATCACTACCACTCCACATGAAGACAGTGATGAAAAAGAAAGAGAGAAACATGCAGTTCTAGGACTACAAAGCCTGAAGAAAACTGTCCCCATCTCTCCTACTTACAAGAAGCCTCCAGTTATATACTTAAGGAAGAATTTCAAGTCAGTAGCATCCAAGCCTAAAGAAAAGGGAGTTGTTATCCAAGAAGGAGGTGTCCTAGCATCACCAACCTCCTCAGCTCCAAAGATTGACCCTAAAGACAAAGGCAAGGGTATTTTGGAAGAAGATCCAAAGAAGAAGAAGCTCTTTAAAGCAGAATTTGATAGGCTAAATGAAGAAGCTGCAAGAGAACTTGCAGCACAATGGGATGAGGAAGAATTGCAGGAAGAAGCTGCAAAGAAGGAAAATCAAAAGATAGCTAAGATTGTTGAAGACTAGCAGACATGGGATGATATGAGAGCCAAAGTAGAAGCTACCAAGGAGGTACAACAGAAGCTGCAACAAGATCAAGGTACAAGTGCTAATGAAGCAGCTCAATTATTCAGTGAAATTTTGGCTAGAAGGCAAAGTCAGTTCAGGTAGCAAACGGAGATTGAAAAGCATTCAAAGCCTCCTAACAAGAGTCAGCAGAAGATGTATCTCTCAAGTACATCAAGAATTCGGTGAAGACAGGAGACAACAAGCAACCGAATCAATTGTATTGGGAGACTCTCCAAAGACTTCACGATCAGCTTCAAAGAAGATTTCTCAACTTGAGCCTACGCAATGATGATACTCTTGAAGGTCACAACCCATAGGAAGCTACAAAAGACCATCTGAAGAAGGTGCTTCCTCAACTGCTCCAAAAAGATTGAAATCCTCTGATGAAGATGAAGGTGGACTCACTGAAGAGGAGCTTAACAGGATGATGCTGATTGAAGCTCTTGAAGAAGCATAGTACTCAGAGCCCATCAACACTAGATATCCAATCATCAACTAGGATATCTATACTGGATAGGCAAAAAGGCATTGGAGGATTCACAGAGCTGGTGGAGGGACAAGTGCTTATCTGTACTTAGTGGATCTATTTACAGTCGTTGATAGGGAAGATCTACTTAAGCTGTGGGAATTAGTCAAAGACAGGTTCAAGAACAAAGATCCAGATAATGACAAGGATCTGGAGCTACTCTATGAACTCCAGAACATCTTTGAACCTGATCCAACATGAGAGCAAGGAAGTTTCAACCTGGTGATGAAGCTCTCAGTTGGACTTTGCTAGATTCTTGTGGACTGCACCTTGTTACTACCTACAATGGAACAGATATATACATGTTGGTTGAAAGAACATATCAACTTGCACTTGGGACTCTTCTACAGATGTTGGATGCAGGGCTAAGGATGGGAAATGCTATTGAAATGGCCAAGGAGTTGCTGCTGAAGATTTTTGATCAAGCTGGAAGACCTAGCAGAAGAAAGTGAAGTTTGGAAGAATCCTCTAAGACAGAAGAAACTTGTGATTCAGAAACCCAATCACAAGTTTAGGGGAGGATTGTTGGGAAATTCACAAATGGAGTTAATACTTATAGCTTTGAAAGTTAGTACTGATAGTGGTATTAGAAAAGTATTAACTAGTTAGTACTGATAGTTCAATAGTTAGTACTGATAGTGTTAAGTTTGTACTGTTCTATATTAAGAATGTCGTGTATCGTCTGTAAGAGCATATCTTCTATACCAATAGAAGATATGATACGTTTAATACATAGTTAACTTTTGTAAGGGATCTCCTTAATGTATAAAAGGAGATCCTAGCTAGGTCAGAAAAATACACATACTCTAGCTGTCTTAAGAAAAGCTTCAAGGTTACTCGTATTATTCATTAATAATATTGAAGCTGTTGGTGTTACATTTGTGTTTACTTTAATCTTCTAAGTGCATTCAAGTAGATTCCGTATACTTGTGTGTATCTACAACAAAGTTTCTCATTGTTTTTTTGGAACCATCCAAGGCAACTACACGTTTACAAGCTAAGTGTTCTAGATCCAAGGTTCGGGACTTCACATATTTGTCTTCCAAGATTTATCTTAGTAGATTGTACCAATTCGAGAAACTCTTGATAGACATGAACTTTGACATGTTTGACAACCTTTTCAAGGTTTGTTCACATCTTCAAGGTAGTTATTAGAGCTAGTTGTCACCTAAAAGCTGACAATGTATCTCTTTAACTTTACAACGTAACCGTGTCTCGCAGGGAATTGTCTATCTTGAGTCGATCAATTCAAAAGTACGTGCTCTACCATCAATGTGTAGATTTATGTCAAAACTCATAAGCACATGTAGAGGGGGAGTATTTCTGAAAATACAAAACTCTCGAAGTGTTATAAACATGTTTTCATTCATAAACAATTTGAGAGATTTTCAAGCAAATGGTTTTATGGCAACGTAGGATAGTCATGAAGTTATAAGGTGACTAAGTTTAGGAATAAACGTCCTATGATCCGCCAGAGCCAGGGGGATCTACCCAGGGACACCACCAATAGTTAGTATTTAGAAGTCCTTAGGTATGATTGAAAAAGGAGAAAATGAGAAACGGAGAAAGAAGGAGTTGAAGAATTAAAAATAAAATTTAAAGAAAAGGGTGAAAAAGAAATAGCCCTCCATATGATTCAAATTAGGGTAGACACCGGGTTCAATTCATATGCTACTGAATGTCACAAGATGACACCGGTATTGAAGACAAAGTCATCATGGACCCAGTGACGCAATGCACTAAACCTTCTCTCAAAAGAGCTTGTTTCATTATCACAGGGAACCCTACGTAATCTATCGACTTTCTCTTAGAGATTGTTGGTATTGAAGAAGGAGACCCTCTCCCTAGCCTCCGCTTAGGAAAACCAAAGCGCACTATTGAGTCTAGAGCCATGAGATTCATCAAAATATCTCTTAGGAACACTTGATACTTCATCACTTGTCGTTCAACAATAAGAACGCAAGTGATACATTTCGAGAGTCCTTCGCAGATCTTAGCAATCTGCCGAGAACATTTATGAGGGGATTCACAATAGTGATCCTCAGTGATTGAATGGAAAATCTTGCCAGGGTTAACATCAAACAGCCCCGACAGCAGGTTACTTTGGTAACTCCTTATGGGTTACGCTTAGTGTGTCTCAAACGGTCTACGATCGTGAGGTGATGCTTGGTGTACCTCGCGACTCACCCGAATCAGATATACTTGGTATGTCGTGTTAGCCTACTTGAGGGCCTCAGGTTGAGAACGACCTTTGTAAGAATTAGAGATGTGTTTTCACACTATGTTGTTAACACTATTGAAGTTCGAACTTGTAAGTACTGGAAATCCTGCTAAGGAGATTCCTTTCAAGAATCGAGTCCTGAAGATGTGGGTCTACACTTACATTCAATGTAATGCCAACTGTCCCTCAACGGGATTAGGACGGCTGGTTCGCCCGACCAAGGTGAATGGAATCAAGACATTCATCAGTAAAACAATCGTAGTGGTTAATTCTCTAAGAAAAGTCCACAACGATTGATTGGTGTTTTTCACTAACTTATTCATGCAGGAACTGATGATTGATCCTTGGAGGAAAGACCGTGCCAATCTCCACATGCTCATACCAACAACAACACATATGAAGTTCTCTCATACTCAAAGGGAACACAAAAGTCAAAATGATTCTTCTTCAAAGTTAAAGAATCTAAAAAGTTTAAAGACTCGGGAACTACTTCACATTTGCAAATCAAAGTCAAAAGAAGTGTGAGCATGGTGGAGAAAGACGTGGAGACACCTAATCAATGAAGCTGACAAATGGCAGACAACAACATACTATCACAACAGCCACAAAAGAACAATGAACAAAGATTACAACGACGTCAAAGCTGATAAAGTCAAAAGAATCAAAGCATCTCTAGTCACAAGAAAGAAGAATGCTATAAGACATCAAGCAACCACTATTACATCATCATTAACACTTAGGGGGAGATTGTTGGAATCGTTTGTAACTAGTATTATCAAGTGTTAGTCATTTACTTGTAATAGGGTGCTTAATTATGGCTTTTATGTATGTAATTAGAGCTAGGCTTATGTAGAAAGCCTATGAGCCTATGCAAAGGCCCAAAAGGACAAGGCAAGGGATGCCCTAGTTCCCTTTCCTATATAAACTATGTAACCTCTCATTTGAGAGGTGTTGGTTCTTTCATAAAAAGCATAAACCTTTCTTTATCATTGTGTGTGATTGATCCGACCGTCCTTTCTTTCTCTTGTTCTTGATACATCAAACATACTTATGTTCATATTATGGTGACCTAACAGGTTAATTTATGGTTTAAGGTTAATTTAGGGTTTAGGTTAAAAATTAGGTTTAGGTTTAGGATTAGGGTTTTAGGTTTAGGATTAGGTTTCGGGTTTAGTTTTCCATGCTCATTCCAAAAATGCATCGGGGTTGACTTTGACTCCGTTTGACTTGATCAAATGCAAAACGTTATCGAGTTGATCCTAAAATGTCTGTTTTCGCCTATTTTCAATCCTTTTGTACCTATAAGACATAAAACACAATTCAAAGATATTTGCAATATAGATTGATATATTTGATTGTTTTTAGCCATTTTACAGGTTTTACGGGTATAAAATGATGAGTGAATGAGCACTCATCAAGCATACACCGGATGGGCCCGCAAATTGAAATATTAGCAAAACCAACCACTACTTTTAAAAACTAAAAACACAGTTAAAAGCGAAAAAAAGTATACAAAAACTACTAAATTGACACCTAAAATTCACACTTGCTCCCCGACAGCGACTCCAAAAACTTGATGGTTATGAATTATCTAGTTTAAATTTATAATACCGAATCCTTTAGAAAATAACTAACACTCAAAGAAAGTGTACCCGTTCGTATAGTATAGTGAGTCAACAACACTAGGTCATTTGCGAGGAGCGAGGGATCCTAAGTGTCTAACTCATAGTTTTATTAGTTCCACTGCGATTTTAACTCCACTGATTATGTGTTTAAGTTAATTACTAAAGACATAAATAAAATAAACAGAAAGATAGTTTGGTGAAGAGAAGATCAAGAGACAAAGGCATGTTTGCCTTGCTAATCCCCTAATGTCATCAATGACATCATTCTAAGTGCAATCTTCATCTAACGTTTTTCAATGAATCAAATTTAGAGTATGGTCGCTTCCACTCCTTACTTCTTCTTAAAATATGGGCATGCCCGGTCGGGTCCTGCTACCCTAACTAATTATCCAAGCATTAAGTATCATCAATTGATCTATGTAATCTATGTTTTTATGTGGGTGCCAAACCACTTAGTTTTCTTGACAAAGGAGAAATCTTTCGGTCAGGCCCAATAACGCGAATGTCGCTACCAAATCTTAAACCATATTATCTACCACTTTTAATCAAGTGACGGATGTGGTTATTGGCTTTGCCACCATTAAAGTTACTTTCCAAGGTAATTTAATGATTCAAATGTGTAAGTCTTTAACAATACATAAATCATCCAAAACACACATAGAATAAACTAAAGAACACATGTCATTGAATTAAATATGTTCATGACAAGAGAAGCATAAAAGCTTTGCCTTGCATAACAAATGATAAGCAAAGATAATTCAGAGTAAACAAGATAATCAAAATCATGTTGAAAAACTGATAATCATTGGTTTATGATGTGTAAAACCTTCACTCTTGGTGTCTTCCTTCATTCTTCAGCCTCCTAAAACGACTAGGGTTTCAAAACCTTCAGAACTATCTTCTTGTGTTGTAAAAATTGATATTTATAGGCAAAAAGGCTTGGGCCCGTCTGGTGTTACGCCGTATGCACCTAGATAGGCATACGTCGTATGTCTCTGGAATAGCATATCCACGTCATCAAATCTTCAGGTCCATACGGTGTATGATTGGATGGGTCATACGGCGTATGGTCTTCAACATGTAGTCTTCAAATCATGACGAGAGCTCATATGCCATATGTAATAGGAGTAGCGTACGACGTATGAACCTTCAACACTTGAATGTTTCTTGACAAGACGACATTCGCCGTATGCTCTAGGAGTGGAATACGACGTATGTGCATGGCTAGAAATTGGCTTCATCATATTTTGGCTGTATGGCTCGTTTTCTGGTCTTTTCGCAAAACTTCTCCTTTTGCTCCAATGAAGCACTAAAAATTTGTATCAAATTAGTACAATATCTAATCAAAACAAAGAAAAAAGAGCAATTATCGTGGGAATTTGATAGCAAAAACGTGTATAATTTAGGAGCTATCAAATATCCCCCACTTGACTTCTACTTGTCCTCAAGTAGACTCTAAATTAAACTTACAAAAATATATCCTAGTGCTATGAGAAGATATGAATCTAAATTTAACCTACTTCTATTTTATTGCAAAATCGAGCACCCCACGAAAAGAGAAGGGAAAATGTCACTGAATCACTCTCACTAATCTACGTGTTATATTTTCTAATCACTCAAGGGCTCAGTCATGGTGCAAAAACTATCATAAGCTTGACCCAAATTCAAGTCTCCACCACTAAAGTATTATGTAATAATTATTCTAGAAGGTAAAAATGTGGGTTGACACATAATGGTAGGCTTACGGTTTTAAACGAGGGTAGGATATAGACATGGGAAACATTTATGGGTTAAAACATTAATATAAACAGAACAAATAATCCCTAAGTCCACACTCTCCCCATCTCTAGTCGCACTTGATCCCATAAATCAGAGTTCTAGAATCATTCAAGAGTCTTCAAATGATAGGTATATCGATTTAATGCATAAAAGATGTAACGTAGTGCCCTATGAATCCATATAACTTGTAGTACTTAGGCAAAAATGATGCATTAACTCGCTCTTCGTCATATAACATCGAGTTAATGTGTATAGAATGTAGTTCAATGCCTCATAATTCCATGTAACTTGTAGTGTCTTGGCATATAAAGCACACTAACTCAGTCTTTGATACATCATATCCAATAAGTGATAATGGTTTTACCACAACGAACCATCGCCTCAAGAATTCTTCAATCATAATACGTTGGCGATCTTCTTCACATTAGCACTTTGTTAAACTTTACAAACTTTTACAATATATATGTCGATTTATATTACATCGCCTACACTAAAAATACTTGCCGATTTATAACATCATCGCCTAAAACAACAACATTGCATGCATATATATATATATATATATATATATATATATATATATATATATATATATATATATATATATATATATATATATATATATATATATATATATATATATATATATATATATATATATATATATATATATATATATATATATATATATATATATATATATATTTTGCATGACTACAAAAACAAAAAGTACAACACAAGTATAAATTACAAATTTTACATATTTATCCCTCCGCTTGAGTTCTTCCATATGTCAAAAATTTGACATCCTTCATCATAATCATCCTCTTTTCATGACCTACGAATTTCCACTCGTAAAAACAAGATTAACTATCAACTCCCTGACTATGGACTTAAAAGAACTATACGGTTCGCTTGGCGAATAGGTGTAACGAAAGAATTATAACATTTAAGTGGTGTGTAAACAAAAAGAAAAGATTGGCTTAGCAGATTGTTGTAGGGGTATCTTGCACTAAAAGTGAGTGCAATAAAAGGGTTTTCACTAGCATATTGACTAATCGATATGAAAAATCAACATACACAAACAATAATGACACGACATGGGTTATTTGGGTTAATTCCATATATTTCAGCTTTATGTCCTAATTATACCGATTACACTAAGTTTCATCGGTGCAATTCTCATTATTGTGGTCTCGATGCAAAAAAGGGTCAAGTTCTAAAGTATACTACAAGCTACCGGCACACACTCATTTGTAGTGGGATTTATGTATAATGGGGAAAACATAATAGGCTTAATCCTCATAATTGGAATATAAGAGTAAATGTGCACTCGGTCCTACGCTAAACTAGTTCAGTTATTCAAAACATATCTAAAAAATTTAGTTCAAGGCATAATTTTTAAACTAAACTAGCAAGAAGGACAAGAAATTATCATTTCTATTTCCTTCCCCTCATTTGAGATCTACAATGTCCCCATTATACAAATATAAACATTAAAAAGAAAGAAAAATAGAAATGAAACGAAAAACTCCCCTGATTATTGCTCGCAAGAATTATGAAATTAAGAAGGCAAGCGAATGTAGATTTGTCAAAGATGTTGCCTTGAGTCTCAACATATCTCTTATGTGCAACTTTTCATCCAGAGGTCCATCAAAGAAGACATCATTTGTGGTGGAATAACCTACAAAGAAAAGCAAAAATTAAAAGTAAAATGCAAACAGGCCTCCGATACATCATATGGGACACAAGTCCATACGTCGTATGGCAATATACGCCGTATGTACACAAGTGTACATTCGTCGTATATGATACCTAGACTAAACATAAATAAATTAAAGATAAAATAAAATCATAAATGAAAATCCAACAGAAAAAACAAGTCTCAAATGAAAAAAATAAATAGGAAAAAGGAAAATAAACTGTCTTCAGGAATCAAATAATAAGATGGTCATCAGATGACCAAGTTGTCATCACCCTCTCCTTGCTGACTCGAGCTGAAAGGAACATCATTGGTATTGTCGGAAGGGAATTGTGATAAAGTTGAAATAATTCTCGGACGCTTGTTTTGCGAAAGTTGTCTGACTTTAGAAGTTCCTTAAAAGCTTTTTATTAATTGTTGAGCTGCTCTCCCATCTTGTTCATCATAGTTAGGCTCCATACTCTGAATCGATGTTGCCCGTCCCTTTCTTGAATAAACAACGAATACAAATCTGAACGAACATCATCAGCAACATATATGTCAATTTTAAAGTCCTCTTTCCTCAAGCTCCCTTTTCATAAAATCCATGTTACGGCTAAACCTTTTTATCTGGTCTTCAAACTCCTCGATAAGCGACCTAACTTTTCTCTTAGTGAGAATACTAGTGGTAACAGGTCTATTTAGCAACCACATCAAATTTTTGTCAGCATCATAATCACACAAATTAAGATGAATAAAATCCTTATGCCCAATCAATTTCATATCATCCCTTTCAATCTTGCACCGTTGAGGTGTTGCTTCTCCTAAAAGGCATAAATATTTAGCAAAGCAAGCGCCATATTGACCTCCAGAAATTTTACCACCCTCCTTTCGACCACTTGCTCCTCTAGCTAAGAATTGTCACTCTTTAGGATTTAACATATAATTCGATAGATGGATCTAAAAAATAGACCTAATTACACGTGGCATCATCCTGATGGCTGCAGACAGAGACTCGCTTATTTTACAACCCATCAAGATCCTGCTACATGTAATTAGGTTCACTTTTAGGTCACTTTGTTAGGTTTATATATCATTTCCCAATACGTAATATTACGTAGTGTTATCCCGTAAAAATCTACCTAACACGTAATAAGTTACCGAAATGCCCTTCTAGTCTTTGCACCAACCTACATACGTGACGTCCCTACCCAATTCCAAAAGCCAATATAAAACTCATTCTCTCTACCATAATTCACGAACACCAAAACTCCCTCACCTCCATATAATCCCATATACACACCTCTCTACCACCCATTCACCACCAAAAAAATTATGGCTCTATACAACACCAACAAACTCCTTCCCACCAAATCCTTCATATCCCAATCACCACCACACAAATCTTTCCCATGCACAACAACTCTACGTCCAATCTCAGCCGTCCATGCACCTGACCCATCATCCCAAAACCACCTTCTTCCACCACCCCATCAGCCACTATCTCCACCACCACACCACTCACAACACCTAGTGGAACAAAATGGACTGTAGATAGCTGGAGAACCAAGAAAGCTTTGCAGCTGCCTGAATACCCTGATCAAAATGAGCTTGACTCCGTACTGAAACACTGGAAGCTTTCCCACCAATTGTGTTTGCGGGTGAAGGAGAAATCTGGAGGAGAGGCTTGGTGAAGCTGCATTGGGGAATGCTTTTTGTTGCAAGGTGGTGATTGTGCTGAGAGTTTTAAGGAGTTTAATGCGAATTATATAAGGGATACTTTTAGGGTCATTTTGCAAATGGGTGTTGTTTTGATGTTTGGTGGTCAGATGCCTGTTATTAAGGTTTGTTTTAGTTTTACGTTTCATGTGTTATTGTTTTTATATACTTTAATGGTTATGTATTTTCTGAATTATGTAAAGGATATGAAATTGATGGCAGTTAATTAGTACAGTAGTATGAATGACATTGACACAAATGAAAATTGTTTAATTCATGGTTTTTGAATTAATACATGTGGAATTAGCAAGTTAAGGGATGAATGGATGTGGTTTGGGGGAATATTATCTCTTATTGAATAACCAGGGTATGATAATTAAAATGATATGAATGGTTTGAAATTGTAAAAGCTACTTTTTAAAAATATTGATAATTGAAGAAAGAACCAAAGGGGCATTGCACAAGCTACTAGTTGACCCGGACACTAAGTCAATGAGGGCCAATTGGAGAAAATGACATGGGTTCAATCACAACTCTCATTAAAAGGTCACCGGTGCACGGCGTCGTCAGAGTTTCTCCACCGATTTAAACATTTTGTAGAGAAGAAAGAATTAGATAAACAAAAACATATAATGGGGTGTTTGGCTAGGCTTATTTAAATAGCTTAGTAACTTATTGCGTATTGACAAAACTAACAAGCTTATCAACATATAAGGGAGAGTTTGGATAAAGCAAAAAAGCTAAGGCTTATCAGATAATTAAAAATGAAATTTTTCTAAAGAATTTAGTATGACTTTTAACTTACATTCCAAAGAGAAAAACAAATTTTTGTGATCTTAATCTATGAATCAAAGGAAATTTTATATTTTGGTTTGCAAAGGCTTTGAAGTCGATGCGCTTAGTATCAACTAGACTAAAAGTATGGCTCAATTGTGTATGAATTAAGATGATTTTTGCTTTAAAATGAGCTGATTTTGGGTTCTGGTTATGAGTATAACAGGTAGGAAGAATGGCCGGTCAATTTGCCAAGCCTCGATCAGACTCTTTTGAAGAGAAAGATGGTGTGAAGCTTCCAAGTTACAGAGGAGATAATGTAAATGGAGATGCATTCGATTTGAAATCAAGGATACCCGACCCTCAAAGATTGATTAGAGCTTATTCTCAGTCTGCAGCCACTCTTAATCTTTTGAGGGCTTTCGCCACTGGAGGGTATGCAGCTATGCAAAGAGTTAACCAATGGAATCTTGATTTCACTGAAAATAGCGAACAGGGTGATAGGTATGCTAATTTACTTGATGATTGGTTAAACTTTACTATGCCACTAGAAAATTTTTGTTCAATGTACCTGAATTACCTTTTCCAGACTATGTGGGTTTGCCCCAAATTTAAATGTGATTAATGATTTGACGTTTATGTTTTAGGTACCGTGAGCTGGCTAGCCAAGTTGATGAGGCACTAGGTTTCATGGCTGCTGCTGGTCTTACGATTGATCATCCAATTATGACCACCACTGATTTCTGGACATCACACGAGTGCTTGCACTTGCCTTATGAACAATCTCTTACTCGATTAGATTCAACTTCCGGATTATACTATGACTGTTCAGCTCATTTCCTTTGGGCTGGTGAGCGAACCCGTCAACTGGATGGTGCCCATGTGGAGTTCCTAAGAGGAATCGCAAACCCTCTTGGAATTAAGGTATTTCTTATTGTTTAATCAATTTTTTCTGTGTATAGTCCTATGTACAATGGATACTGACAATCCTTTATCAAAAGGTGAGCGACAAAATGGATCCAAACGAGTTGGTGAAGCTCATTGACATCTTGAATCCTGAGAATAAACCAGGAAGGATTACTATCATAACAAGAATGGGAGCAGAGAACATGAGAGTGAAGCTTCCTCATCTTATTAGAGCAGTTCGAAGAGCAGGTCAAATCGTCACATGGGTTACTGATCCTATGCATGGAAACACCATCAAGGCTCCAAGTGGATTAAAAACTCGCCCCTTTGATGCAATCAGGGTAACGAACTTATCTCCATCATCCATAAAGTCTACATCTTTACTATTTTATATCATTTTCATAGTAAATTGCGTAAATTACTGGTACAATCAGTCTACTCATTATGAGAAGGACTCGAGAATGAATATAAACCGTAAAATGTGGCTAGTCATTTTCATGTGTTTTACACGTGCTTTGGGCGTTAGGAAGCTTTCAACGAGATTGGTGCATCGGCTAGCCCTTATATTGTGTTACTGATATGTAGGAGCACAACTTATGTCAATTATTGTCATTCATGATCATTAATATTGCATCTCATTCGTATAAGCACGAGTTATAGTTTTGTTTTCAGTCGGCCATATGTGATTATTGCAGAGGGTCCAACATCAGTGGTCCACATTCTTTTTAACTTTGGAGTGTAGTTATAATTCAATTTGGAGTTTCAGTTATGAACTATTTGATTTTTACAAAAGGGGACCAATATGTTTTGGAACTACCCTTCATGATTGCTATGGAAAAAGAATATACTTTTGGTATCATTTCTACAAAATATCTTGTAAAGCGTCGGTGATAAAAGTTTGAATGGTTGATAGGTAGTTAGATGGGTTGGGCAATGAACAAAGGGTTAGATGGGTTGGGCAATGAACAAAGGGTAAAATGGTTAAGAGTCAAAACGGGTAGTTTTTGGTTATTTGTCTGGCTGGGTTTGCCAATTGCCCACTAACAGTTTTGGTCATATTTTTTATTTTATTTTATTTTTTAGTTCTAATAACACTTTCTTTATTAACAGGCGGAGGTGAGGGCATTCTTTGATGTCCACGATCAAGAAGGAAGCCACCCAGGAGGAGTTCATCTTGAAATGACTGGGCAAAATGTGACCGAGTGCATTGGTGGATCAAGAACCGTGACTTTTGATGATCTGAGCTCACGCTACCACACCCATTGTGACCCACGGCTCAATGCCTCTCAAGCACTTGAGCTGGCCTTTATTATAGCAGAGCGATTACGGAAGCGAAGAATCGCCACAAAATCAATCATTTAAGCTTTATGTTAATTTACATTTGGTGTTTTTCTAATACTTTTTATATTAACTTGGTGTTTTAATACCATTTACCATGGTATTTTGATAATCAATAATGTGATCATTATGTTTGTATGTGTATATTTATTAGTATGGTTTCCAAAATTTAAGAAAACATCATTTACAATGTGTATGTTGTGTGGTCTTCTTTTTTAGAGTTTTTGTTTCCTATTCTAATCTTGCTTGATTTATACTGTATTTTTCTTGTAGGAGAGTACATAGACTGTAGGTTATTCTGATATTATAACAGGCCAAACATTATAATGAAACTGAAGTTTCAATAGGCAAGTGTTATAAACAGGGCCTACACATTATAAATAGTTGACAACTTGACATCGCAATTCACAAGCATGAAAAGAACAAAAAAATTAAAGATTTTGGAGAATTTAAAGTTGCAGGCCCATTTCACATATACTTGTCTCTTGATTGAACACACGATTTTGAAGTTGATGGACACCGCTAGATCTACATGTTAGTTGGGACCTATTCACATTGTACTGGTTCATTACTCTGTCATATTAAATTTTCTTTCACCTTAGTTTTCAAAGACTGTAAAAAATTCATTATTCATGAATTAAATGAAGATTACTAAGTACTGATTAATAAGTACTAATTATACTTTTCAAAAGACGAGACTTTAGGTTATCCGGTGTGGTGAATCTTTACATGCTATTACAAAAGTAAACTTCAAAGCAACAACCGCATTTCCTTGGAAAACATTTTGTTGCTAACCACGTCACATGGGTATCTTATAGCGAGAAATGATAGAACCACAAAATAACTTCCACAAAAACTCTTACAAAATAAGATGTTATTTCGTGATTGGTTTAATTAGAGAGAAGAGAAAGAATATATAAAAATACACCAATCACCAAATGATAACTCATTTTGTAAAGAGTTTTTGTGAAAGTTGTTTTGTAGTTCTATCATTTCTCATCTTATAGCATAGTACTTTGCTATTACAAAAGTACATGTTGATCTTTACTCAAGGTTTTGTCTACGATAAATACAAAGCAGTCAACAAGAAGAAAAAAACCAAATTCAAAACTTCTCCAAATTCAAAGGCTGTTACCAAAAATCAAACGTTATGAATGAAAATCATAAAGAACAAATAGTGGCCCTTGGAACACCCATAACATTTTTAACTGTCTTTGAACAAAACTGTGACATATATATCTCTTGACTGGGAACATTAGCTGCTATACAGATGCGCCGATGACCTTTTCTTTCAGACCATGATTATCTATAATTTGTACACACAAATATAGATGCGGGATGGGATCCTTTCAAGTTGAGAGGTACAACTTGACTCAAGTTGAGGCATTATGAGCATTGGATTGCTGTATAACACCATCAAATAGATTCAAAATCGAAAAAGTTTGGTCATAAAGGTCAAATCAATATAAGATTTCCAAAATTATACTTGAAAAGAATCACGGGCTTGATAAGAAATAAGTTAAATACAATAACTACTCTTCAATTTATCTATTTTCCTATGATTTCCTTCACATGCAAAGAAGTATCCGAAACAGAATCAAAGCCACATATTCCTTGGACTAAACGTGCATCTTTTGTCCTATGGAATAGAGACGATATAAGCCACTAGGATAACTCAAAAGGCAAATGAAGCAGTTTAAGATTGAAGGGAGTTGTAATTTAGTGCAACGTTTATTTTGAGAATGAGAGATTATATATACACTATCTGATTCACAGATATCTTGGAGAAGGCAGTTACCAAAACCGAATGCGGCAGATAAACAAAAATGACAAAGGGTGCGTACAAAGAAGTAAACGTAATATACTTTCCTAGGAACCATAAGTGACAAACTGATCATGCACACGAGGTATTTTGTACCTAATATAAGAACATCTGGCATACATTTATGTGATTCAAATCCAACTCCAAACCTTAATTACTTGAAAAAGCCATGAAACTGTCTCAGCTAGTACTCCTGCTGCAGATTTCATTGATTGGGTTAGTGAATTCTCAGCAATCTAACTGTACATACCCTGGAAAATGTGGACATGTTACCATACCTTACCCTTTTTCAACTGAAGAAGGCTGCTACTTGGACGAGTCTTACTATATAGAATGTAACTCTACAACACAAATTCCACGCTTAAACATATCTTCTATTCATCTGTTTCAGGAAAAAGGACCGCATAGTCCTCTAGAAATTTTGGAGGTAAACCTAGAAGGCCAACTAAGAGTCAAACTCCCAATCATATATGCTTGCTATGACAGCTGGGGGAAGTTAGTTAATAGCTCAGTAAAATCATTTCATTTATCCAGGTTCCCCTTAGGCCTACGAAACAAGTTTGTAGGAGTAGGATGTGACATTAAAGCCTCTCTTATACTAACGGAACCGCTTATCATTATGAAGTGCCAATCAAGATGTGAGTTCGGAAATGAGTCAAGTGTAGTCCCTGGATACCCAAGTGTAGGACCTGGATACTGCAGAACAGATATTCCCTCACGAAACATGACCTATGCTCATATTTCCATCCAGCCACTGTTGAATTATAGAAGGTGTGGTTATGCTTTCATTGTGGAGAATCGTAATTATGAGTTCAACAAAAGTGATCCTTACAAGATAAACCCATTTTTCCCGGCGGTGCTTGAGTGGTCTGTTGGGAATACAACATGTGAAGAAGCTCTAAAGGACGAAAGTACATTTAAGTGCAAGGATAACACTGTATGCGAAAATGGGGAAAGCAACTTTGGATATCGCTGCAAATGCCCAAAAGGATTCAGGGGAAATGCGTACATCCAGAATGGTTGTCAAGGTACTTTCTACACTATATCTGTATTAAAAAAAGTATGTTAAGTCGTAAATGTAAACAACGAGTTGAAACATATAGTGTCATGGATTATATAACTTCAGATTTTCTGTTAGTTAGATGTCGATGAGTGTGAAAATCCGAAGCTCAATAATTGCCTGCCAGGACATTGTAAGAACACACATGGGAGTTTTACTTGTGTTTGCCCAAAGGGACTCCAAGGTAATCCAAACGGAGGCAGAGAGTGCACCCCTGGTGGTGACGAAACTAAACTGGTCATTGAGGGTAATGATACTAAAAGACGTTTTCTTTTGACCACATTATAAGAGATACTACACTTTTCATCAAAAGGAAGTCTAACGAGCCCTTGTGCATTTGAGGAAACTAGGTTCATTTGGTGCGCTAAAAGATATTGATGGATAAAGCTTTGTTGCAGGTATCATTGGAGGTGTTGCTGGTGCAGCTGTGACATTGATTTTGGCGTACTTCGTAGTGAAGCATTGGATAATGCTCAAAGGTAGAAAGGACTTCTTCAAGCAAAATGGTGGTATCATGTTAGAGAAAATGTTATCTACATGTCAAGATCCTGACAACAAATTGAATATTTTCACAGAAGAAGAGCTGAACAGAGCAACTGACAACTTCAACGATACAAATATAATAGGCCAAGGGGGTTATGGTATTTTTACAAAGGTACTTTATCAAACAAAGTACTGGTTGCCATTAAGAAGTCTAAAGTAATTGACCAAAGCCAAATCCAGCAGTTTGTGAATGAAGTGATCATTCTATCACAAATCAAACATCCTAACATCGTGAAACTCCTTGGGTGCTGCCTAGAGACACATGTTCCATTGCTTGTGTACGAGTTTATAACCAATAACACTTTACGCCATCACATACAAACCCATCCTATGCTGACATTTAAGGAACGGCTAAAGATAGCTGCAGAAACTGCTGGAGCTCTTGCCTATATGCATTCAACCACACAAATTATCCATCGAGATGTCAAGCCGTCAAATATATTATTGGATAATGTAAGTAGTGCAAAAGTGGCTGATTTTGGAATTTCGAGATTTGTCCCTCTTGGTCAAACCCATCTAACCACAGTTGTAAAAGGAACCATAGGTTGTTGGTCCCGATATGAGTAAACAAATTATAACGAAATTGCAATATATGAATAACTTGTTAATATGTCTAACTGTCGAAATTCTGTACATGTACCAACTATATATAGATATCGAAGGGGTATCTCCCAAACGACATGATGGTTCTGAAATAACTAACATAACTATATTAACCGCTTGGCGGTTTAAATGTTTGAAACGGGCAGGTTTGGCCCTTCGTGTTTTGTCTTCATGGATGAAGCAATGGGGCGAGATTATCTTCACATTCTCCTCCTTAATCTTGATCGTTGCTTCGTCCCTAAGTCTTGAACTCCGAGCATTTGTCGCATAGTCACGAACTTGAGTCTTGGTAATGCTTTAGTTAGAATATCTCGCTTTGAAGTTCTCCACTTACGTGTTCCACTTGATATGACCATTCTCTACGCATTCCGAATGAAATGATAGCGAATGTCTATATGCTTGCTTCTTCCGTGAAATCTTGGGTTCTTTACGAGTTGTATAGTCGATATATTGTCAACTCGGCGTTATCTTCTTTTCTTCTAATCCGGTTAATTCATCGAGTAATCGTTTTAGCCATAAGGCTTGACATGTCACTTCTGTAGCCGCCATGAATTCGATTCACATGATGAGAGCACCATCGTCGGTTGCTTCGACAGTACACCAAGTGATAGGTGACTCTCCAAAGTAAAATACTATTCTAGTAGTTCCTTTTCCTTGATCCGTATTAACTCCATAACTCACCGTCGATGTATCCTGTAATCTTGCAGCCTCCGTCTTTCTTGTATATTACTCCATGGTCTTTCGTTCCTTTTATGTATCGGATTACTTGTTTTACTGCCTTCAGGTGATGATCTTTTGGGTCTTGCATAAATCTGCTGAGTAGTCCGACTGAGTAACTAAGATCTGGTCTTGTATGTAGTAAATATCTGAGACTTCCAATTAAACTTCGGTAATAAGTTGCGTCAACTGGGTTTCCATCTTCCGCCTTGACCAACTTAGTGCCGGGGTCCATTGGTGTCTTTGTGTCATTACTATCCGTCATGGTTGTTTCTTTCAAGATCTTGTTAATGTATCCAGGTTTGCTTGATTGTAATCTCTCTCCTCGCTCGTGTAACTTCTATCCCAAGGTAATATGCTAGCAACCCTAAGTCGCTCATTTCAAATTTATCTTTCATCCGGATTTGAACAAATCTACTTCTTTCTTTGGAGTGCTCATGATTATCGGATCATCTACGATACTCGACGATGAGTGTAGAAGTCTTGCTTCTCTTTGTGTAGATCGCTTGTTCGAGATTACATTTCTTAAAGTCTAATGACTTTAATGTTTGGTCAAGCTTCACGTTCCAAGCTCTCGGCGCTTGTCTTAAGCCATACAAAGCTTTAGTTAGCTTGTAGACTTTTCCTAGGTTTCCTTGTTGAATGAAACCTTCAGTTGTGTGACATAGACTTCTTCCTTCAATTCTCCATGTAAAAATGTCGATTTTACATCCAAGTGGTGTACTTGCCATCCATTATATCTCGCTAGCGCTAATATCAATCGAATCGTCTCTATCCTAGCAATGGTGCAAACACTTCATCAAGTCTATTCCTGTTCTTGTACATAACCTTTGCTACTAATCTTGCTTTATACTTTATGATCCTTCCTTGTGCATCTCTTTTGGTTTTATAAACCCATTTGAGTCCTATTGCTTTCGATTTTGCAATGTGGTGAGGTCCATGTGTTATTTTGTTGATTGAATCTAATTCAATTTCCATGGCCTCAATCCACTTCTCATCTTTTGATGCTTCCTTGTAATTACGAGGTTCTTCTTCTGTAAAGAATAAGCTCGGTGCTTCTACTTCACGTGCAGTTTGGTAAATTTCCGTAATATCCTTTAAACCTTGTATAGGTCTATGATCAAATCTAGGATCTGAGCTCTCTAATGAACTTATAGTAGCTCTTTCTTCATCTGAGTTAGGGTTGAAAGTATATGATGGTGGTGTGATTGGTGAGGGTGGATCTGGTATCGGTTCTTGTTCTTGATACGTGTTGTCAGTGTTTTCTATGTTGACTGGTGTAGGATTATCATAGTTAACTCCATCTATTACAAAGGTAGTCCAAAACGTATCTTCAGTATTCGTATCCTCTTCATTATTATCCCAATCCCACGGTTTTGTTTCCATGAACTTTACATCCCTACTAACATGTTTCTTCTTTCCTACTGGATCATATAGCCTACATGCTTTTGATCCTTCTTCAACTCCTAAGTAAATCATTGGAATGATTCTATCATCTAACTTCTTCAGTGAGGTATCGTAACCTTAGCATAAGTCATGCATCCGAATATTCTTAGGTATTCTAAGTTTGGTTTTACATTGTAGGGCTTCATATGGTGTTTTGTCTTCGTGGCTTTCGTCGGTACCACTGTTGAGTATGTAAATGGCGTGCCTTATCGCTTCCGCCCAAAAGTTAAGGGTAACTTCATCGCTTTCATCATACTCCTAGTCGTTGATAACACCGTTCTATTTCTCCTCTCTACTACACCATTCTGCTGTGGTGAGTATGGTGTCACAATTGTCTCTCAATTCCATTTTCCTTACGAGACTTGGTGAATTCATGTGATGTAAATTCACCTCTCTATCGCCTAACATCTTGATTTTCAACTTTAACTTTGATTCGATCCGTGTCTAAATTCCTTGAATGTGCTAAACGCTTGATCTTTCGAGTTTAGAAAGTAAGCCCACATAAATCGTGTGCAAAATCGACTAATAAGAAGATGAGCTTCTTTCCGAGTGTGTTGTTGGACTTATGGGACCACAAAGATCTCCATATACTAAGTCTAACGGGTTCTTTGATCCGAATTTAGCTTGGTTTGGAAATGGTGTTCGATGTGTTTTCCTAATAAACATGCATCATGATTTGTCCCGCATGCTTTATTCTTGGTATTCCATCCACTAAACCTTTCCTTGTCATTTTATCTATTGCATCAAAGTTCAGGTGACCTAATCTAGCATGCCATAACCATGCTTGGTCATCTACGTTTGCTAAAAGACATATAGGTGCTACTATATGTAATCTAATACTGTAAAGTCGATTCTTAGATCGTTCTACTTTCATCAACAACTTCTTGTTCTTATCATACAAAGTCAGTAAGTTTCCATCCATGATGATCTTGCAACCTATTTCGGTAAGTTGTCCTAGACTAAGTATGTTGCTCTTGAGGTTTGGAATGTAGTAAACATCCGAAATCATCTTCTGTTGTAAGTTTCTACATCCTAATAGTATTGAACCTCTACCCTTTATCTCTACATACGATCCATCTCCAAACGAACACGTCCAAAGATGTTTTCGTCAATATCTTTGAAATGGCCTTTAGTGCACGACATATGGTTGCTTGCACCATTGTTCAAGTACCATATGCTAGCATCCGTCAGTAGCATATTTTCGGGTTGTACTTTTCTTCATTTAACAAGATTTCTTCGCTTTCGTGTATAGCCATTAGCAATGATGGTTCATCGTCTTCTAAGATAAGGTTTGACTGTTCTTGAGTTGTTGATGGACTTCTACAATCCTTTTTGTAGTGTCCGAGTTTTCCAAAATTATAGCATGTGATTTTGCTCTTATCCCATCCTTGTTTTCCATTATTTGACTTATATGAGTGGGATGAGTTTCCTCCATTCGAGTTGTTTCTATTTCCTTTATTCTGCCAGTTTCCACGTGAATAGTTTGATTTACCTCTATATTTTGTAAATCGTTTCTTATTTCTAGAATGTTCGCCTTGTGCAAATAATAAGTTGTCCTGCCATCTACTTGTCCTCCCTTTCGGAGTTTTATTCTCCTCGAATGCCTTAAGTTTTCCCGTGATCTCATCTAACGAATGTCATCGAGATCATTCGTCTGCTCTATGGATGCTACTATTTGAATGAATCTATCGTGTGGAGTCTAATAGTTTTCGAACCAAAAGTGATTCATCCAACTCTTTTCCTAATTCTTTTGCCTTCGTGGCGTAGCTGCTCAGTTTAGGTCAGAATGCATCCACCGCTTCATCCTCCTTCATCTCAAGAGTCTCAAATCCAATCATCAATGATTGTAATCGTGCTTGTGCACCTTTTCTTCTCCAACGTGTCTCTTTTCAACGAATCCCATAATTCTTTTGCGCTTTGCAACTTGCTACTTGTAAGATCACATCTTCTGTTAACGCTTGATATAAGAAGCGGTTGTTGCCTTATCCTTCTTAACATCTAATTGTGTATCGACCTTAGGTTCTATTGTTTCCCATAATCCTTGTGCTTCTAGTATCACCTTAATTTGTATAGTCCAAACCGTAGTTTGTGATTTTGAGTTTTGGGCATTGATCTTGTGTCATAGGGGTTACGGGTTTTGGTGCGATGTTCTTGCCACTTGCGTCGTCACCGGGCATTTTGATGGTGCTTATGATCTTCACTTTCTACTGTATAGGATTTCTAACTAGTAGTATTACTTAATACTACGAATGTAAATAGTTATCCGGAATCCTAATATGAAACTATGGATTTCTAATAGTATAAACTAAGTATCTATACTATAAATATGAAAGAAACTCCAAAAGTTTAAGATTTTTCGTGTGACTGTTTTGTCACTGCAGATTCCCTTCTTGTCGGTACTAGAATATACCAACTATGTTTTCTTTCCTTGTATCACGTTGTCCTTTCTTTGTTGACTTGCTTCCTTTATCTCCAAGTCTCGGATTTTGTGTTGACTTGCTTCTTTATCTCCAAGTTTCGAATAAACACAAAATGTTTCGTAAATTAGTCTCGTAATTTCTTCCAAAAGACCAAGCGAGTTGCTTGTCTTGTTCTACTACTCGACGGTAGTATGCCAACAAGTGGTGTCCTTGTTGCCTTCGTTGCTTGTCCGCGTTCAAACAATACTCCTTCTTTATTCCACACCGTATCTACAACAACCTACAGAAATACCAACGGTATCCTTGCGAGCAAATGATCAGGATGCTCATGTTGTTGTCCCTCTTTGTATTGTAAACGTCTCTCCAAAAACAGTTTGATATGTTTTCGGTTCGGTATACCTTCTTTCTTCTCAAGCAACGCTCTCCTTTTTCACGTCGTCTTCTTCTCCACTCTTGTCTCGACAAAGGGTCGCTTTTTTCGTTGTATGATTGAACGCCAACAAGTATAGCAAAGTTTCCTTTGTCTCGTTCTCGTTGCGCCCGTAATCAAACCAACGAAAAATACCAAGTCACCACAATTTGGTGGCTTATCGAATGCAATTTCTTACACAAGCACGGTCGTGCACTACTTTCCTTGCGTCCTAAGTTATCCAGGCAGCGTATGTAATGATACGTTGCGTCTTCTCTTCTTCTTCTTCCTGAAACAAAAGTCTCAGCGCGTCTTAGACGTTTTCTGTGGTTCCTTCTTTCTCGTTCAAGAGTTTCTGGTTTTGTTTTGTACTCGTTAATCAACAGAACTTGTTTCTGTTTTCTGGTTCGGATTTTTGTGTTTAGGATGATGGTTGTATCGATGTAACGAGTGTATGGACAAGGCTCTTGATGCCAAATGTTGGTCCCGATATGAGTAAACAAATTATAACGAAATTGCAATATATGAATAACTTGTTAATATGTCTAACTGTCGAAATTTTGTACATGTACCAACTATATATAGATATCGAAGGGGTATCTCCCAAACGACATGATGGTTCTGAAATAACTAACATAACTATATTAACCGCTTGGCGGTTTAAATGTTTGAAACGGGCAGGTTTGGCCCTTCAGGTTTTTGTCTTCATGGATGAAGCAATGGGGCGAGATTATCTGCTCACATAGGTTACGTGGATCCTGAGTATTTCCGTACATCCAAACTAAGCGAAAAGAGTGATGTTTATAGTTTTGGAGTAGTTCTATTAGAGCTACTTACAGAACAAAAATTCATTCTTTAGAAGTCACCGATGGTCTCTGTGGGAGTAGCCGTATACCTTGCTTCACTACAGAACACGATGCATTAGTGCGTGTTCGATGATCACCAAAATAGATGAGTATCTTTGAGGTGGTGAACGTGCTACTAAGATAGCGATTAATCGCCTTCACCTTGAAGGACATACAAGGCCTTCAATGAAAGAAGTACACCAAGAGCTTGAGCAACTTAGATTTCTCCTTCTCTCAATCGAAGCTGCAACCCTTTAGCATCCACAAAGATTCTGATGTTTTCTTCTGTGTATATAAATGTTAGTAAGTGTTGGACAAAACCGCCAACAACCCGAAGCTCGATCGCGGAACACTAGATCGCGAGTTGTATCGAGCACAAGTAGCAAACACGAGAGACACAATAGACTACAAAGAACCGACAAGAATATGCACACGTTATACCCTCGTACCAAACCTTTATTAAAAAACCTAATAAAGCTATTACAACGAGTAAGAAGAATGAATAAAACTAGCATCCCCATGCATCCCTATTTATAGAGATGAGGGGGTAGAAACCTTTCCTAATTCAAATAGGAAACATCCTTGGCTTGCACTCCAAGCTACCTAATGCTAGTTTATGTCTAACACCTAATCTTATTACAAAGTACACTTAAGTCCCTAATCTATATTTAAGTTTACTACTAATATATAACAATTTCCACCTTAGGAGTAATACTTAAACATAACCGATACTCAAGACCTTTCCTTGTCTTCGGAACCTCGGACCGGGACCACCTTGTCGACTGTGCATTGTACTTCAGAATTTTCCAAGATTAGCTTTAGACTCCTTCACTTTCTTCTTTTCGCAAAGATTACCTGTGCACCCTTTTGACTAGGTACTCAGGTTACCATAATGTCTCGCCTCACCTTTATACCAAGGTGTACCTTTTCCCGCTCCTTTACCAAGCAATCCGTGTTTGTCTTTTCTTCAAGTTGCTTGTCTTCCAACTTTCTTTGAGACACCGCAACATCATCGTTACTATCCCGAACAACCTCGACTTCACGATTTTCCCGAGCTCCTGCAGTTCCACCTCAAACCAAACACGCTCATCAACATGTACCCATGGACTCTGTTTTAACACGGTGACCAAGTTGTTTGAACCCAACTTGTTTGTGACCAAGTTGTTTGAACCCAACTTGTTTTTGACCAAGTTGTTTGAATCCAACTTGTTTTGAACCTCCATGCTTTTGTACACCAAAAGTCTTCACTTTGCTTCAAGAGTATACACACGCTTCTTTCCCCGATCCCGGTCATCATAACCCGACAACCCTTGATCACCTTGACTTTACCCAATCGCATCTTCACCGATAACCCTCTTTTCAAGAGTACCCAATGAAATCAAGCTCCTTCTAACCTCGGAACATACCGACATCTTCCAAAGATAAAGCTTGAACCATCATGCAACCAGTATCTTCACTTTTCTCGTCCCACGATAGTGCATGTCCTGTTATCACCTAACCGAACCGAACCACCATCAATATCCTTGAAGTCATACAAGAAATCCTCCTAGGTGTCATATAATAAGACCCACCGAATCCATTACCAATTCACCATCTCATCATTACCGACTACCACCAAGGCTTCTCCAAAGTAGGCGTTACCTCTTCATCGAAGAATCGTAATCCCGATCATGCTTACCCTTCTTGATTTAACCCACTTGACTTTTCTTCGATGCCTCTCTCAGATGACCTCTCGAATGACATATGAAGCACTTGAGTTTACCGCCCACCTCTTGACTTAAACCGCGAACTTCCAATGTAATGAGCTTTCCTTGAATGATCCGACCTCCCTTACATATAACCCGTCACCGCTTTCTTCCTTTGTGCCTTGGTTCTTCTTCAACTCTCTTGAATTCGAGTCGCAAGAACATCTTCCATTGTCAAGGATTCCTCCCATACAACAACGTCTCCACAAAGTTTTCGTAAGACGATGGCAACGACGTAAGTAACATAAGTGCCTGATCCTCATCCTCAATCTCGATATCAATATTCGCCAAGTCAAGTATTGATTCGCGCAAAACAGTCAAGTCAAATAGACTTAAAACAGCTTAAACACAAATGCAATTTAGATCAGAGGAATATAGGGAATTCCTGGGTCGTTAAGTCCCACGGAGGATGAATTGGTGTTTAAAACAACTTCAGATGATAGAATGATCACTAAGGATAGCGATCAGTAAGGTTTTGGAAGGATAATTACCTAAAGAAAAGATTAACAAATAACAGCGACTTAAATGCAAATTAAGAAAATTAAAAAGATAAAAGATATTAAATAAACGCTATCACTATTTTTAAAGTGATGAACGTTTATATGATAAAACCTAAAACTTACGTTTAAAATAAAATTACGTCTACGTACAAAATAAAAAGTGAGTTTTAAGAAATAAAAGACCTACAAATATAAAAATGACATTTTTACAAACCTAATGATAAGAGAAAATTATTGGAAAAAGAAAATTATTTTTATAACTTTTATTTAATTATTATTAATTAAAACTATTTTAACTATTTATTAATAACCTAAAATATGATAAAATAGGAAATAAAGTTAGAAAAATCAAATTATGATTTAGAAAATCTAAAATACTATAAAACTTATTTTAAAACTAAAATATATTTTTCACACTTTTTATCTATTTATTATTAATTAATTACTATTTATAATACACTTAATTACTAGAAAATAGAAAATAAACCTGAAAAATAAAACTTTAACTCAGAAAAATCTAGAATATTATAAAACTAATTTTAAAATTGAAAAGATATTTTTTTTTTCTTTTAATTATTTATTACTAATTATTTAATACTTATTAACTATTTATAATTTTAATAAATACTAAATGATAGAGAAAATATGAAACTTTTCTAAAAATACTATATGATGACGAAACCGAGAAAATAGAAAAACAAGATTTGCTTATTAATAAGTTGTTTTGATAAGCTAATAAGCTCATGCTTTGACTTATGGCTTATTTTGGAATTTCAAGCTTAAACAGGCTTATAAAATGGAAACAAAAGTGGAAATAAGATGTAATAAGCTAGTGCTACTAATATTAAGCTAAGAAGAACAAGGGAACACACTGATAAGCTATATTAAGCTAATAAGCAATAACTAAGCTATGTAATCACACAGGCCTGCAGAGAGTTTCAAGGCTAAAATAAGCTGACTGAATGAGCTTAAAAGCTCAAACAAAAGACTGAAGTAACAAGTAGAGCTGGTGGGCTTTCCAAAAAGTCCAAGATCATGCACAGAGGTGCACTGTGGAGCTTATGAGGGCTTATGAAAAGGGGACCAATTCACTGGTTACACAGTTAAGACAGAAAAATGGGACAAGGTTTAAGCTATATGCAGCCCTACTAAACTAGCTAGAAAATGGAGGATTAAGCTAGGGACCTTAAGTCAGCTAGGAAATCTTTCTAAAGAACCAAGTATCAAAAGGTTTGACCAACTAATAAGCTATTTAGGAGCTTATGAAAGTGAGCAGTTAAACAGGTGCACAGGGCACATTTTGAAACAGATGTCTGAAATAAGCTAAGAGAAAAGCTATTTAAAAAGCTAATGAGAAAATATGAAAACACTAGGTTAAAGCTAAGCAACCTGAATATTGAAATACCAAAAGCTCAAGTCTAGAATACTAATATCAAGCCCTATGTAAGTTAATCTATTTTATCCAAAACGACTAAGGTGAAATCTTTGACTTTTATAAGAACTAACTAAGGTTGACTTTATTGAACTTTCAATCAAAACTAATAACCGAATATGTAATATTAAGCTAAAGTATGATTGAATTAAGTCGAGTTAACAGATTATAAGCTCTTGAGATGAGTTTTAGCTTCTAAATCCTAACACTAGCTTACAAGGTAAGATTAAAAGAGTTTTTGACTTTTGCTTATACAAGGACCGACTTTCTTTTTGTCTTGAGTTCTTAAGATCAAATGTGATATACAACAAACAATAACACTTTCTCAAATACACTCTAACACAGCTTGAACAACTTATACCAAACAGTCCTTTACTAGACTATTTTGAAGATTTTCAAAGCTTTACAGATTCATCCATGCATTTGATTGATAACCATGTATTATCATATACTAAGACTAAAGACACCTTAAACAACAATACTAACATCATTAAACCGAGAAATCACAATAATGCTAATTAACCGCTTAAAATTAGAATTTTACTAACTACAAATTAAAAAGTCAAGTGGTGGTTTTAAAGGCTTATATTAACTTAACTATAACTAATGAGCATGTAAACACGATATCCAAACTTAAGAACACTTAAAAGCAAATATGCAAGAGTTAAGTGAAAAGCTTACAAGAGAATTCCAAGCGAAATCGAGAACAAGGCACAAAGGATGGATCCTATAGAACCTCCACGGGTTCACTAACTCATTCCCATCCAAAATCAAACGCATCGACTTCTTGATCATCAATCCAATGATTTTTGAATTTCATCAATTTTTAGTATTTTGGTATTTTTCTCTTTACTTCTAAACCGATTTTAAAGTTATTAAAAGCTTGAAATAACTTTCTAGGAGCTTATTTGGGTTTACTCAAGACAAACCAACAACTAATAACAACATTTCATTACATGAGATTTTTGAAAGGAAATTGCATAAACGAGAACTTGAATTGAAACCAAATTAACACTTGAAATAAAGTTTTATTACAATAATATTACTTAACAAAAGCTTGGAAGCTTTGAAATACCTTTGGAAAGTTTTAAAACTTAAAACTATATTACCTAAACTAATCTATTCTACTTATTTTTCTCCTCTCATTCTTCCTTCTATTTATTCAACCCAAAAGCTTCCCATCGACACTCCCACAATTCCCACTGAGTTCTCTTCTTGAAACCATCATGAATCGTCCATGTGGATTTTGGCGGAAAAGTCTTTGAAGGTTTTTTACATTAAATGGGCTTTGGTTGTTTGTGTAGGTGGAGGGATGTATTACTTTAAAGGGAAGTGATGTGGAAAGGTGTGGTGGTGGTGATAGCAGTGTCGGGAAAGAGTGAAGAGAGTGGATTTGGGAGAAGATGACTTGATTGACCGGTTTATTTTAAAACATGGGTCGGGGCTTGGGGTGATTGGGCCAAGCTGGTGTTGGTTTGGGCCTTGGGTTTAAGTAATAACAAAGGGGTCCGTTTAATAAGGACAAGGACCATATATGTAATTTTGGATTTTTTAGGGACTGAAATTGTAACTTATCTAAACTTATCATAAGGACAAAATTTGCCAAGTTTCATTTACCAAGGACCATTAATGTATTTATTTTCCAATTAAAACGTCCAAGGGCCAAATATGCCAATTTTGAAACTTTAAGGGCCTAACTTGTAATTTTCCAAAATTTACCATAAGGACCATTTTTGTCATTTATTAATAGTACAAGGTTTATTTTTGATCAATTTCATTTTTTAAAACCTTAAGGACTATTTTTGACACTTTTCCAAAGTTGAGGGACTAAAGTTGTCAATTTGTGATTTTTAAACTTTAAAAGGTTTATTTTGACAACTTTTGAATCTCATGGACCTAAAATGACTTTTTACAAGTTTTGGAATGACCGAGGGACCGATTTGACAACTTTTGTAACTTGGGGACTAAAGCGCCAATTATGCAAACTTAATACGTTTTCATCGATTTTGATGTTTTGCATTTAAAACATATAAAACACTTGTTTATGATATTTTCATCATTTTGAAGCATTTCGAGTGTTTTCGGATGTTTTGGCATTCTAACAAGATATAAAAATGATGAGTATTTGACACTCATCAATCACACACTAAGATATTGCTAGTCCCTAGCAATCATTTATGAAAAGTTAATGGATTTTATCTCTTTACCAAAAGCCATTACTCGGGTAGCCAATTGTTTCGATTCAGTAAGAACTTTGGTACAACGATAACCAAATGATTTTGAGCAAATCATAAGTCGTCAACGGATTTGATTTGTCTTTACCGAAGCCGTACCCTTCGGACTAGCCAACTCTTAGATAAATTATTAATATTATCTTTGGTGAGTCGATTACCAATTATGGATTTTCAATCGCCTTTACCACAAGCCATAAACTTGCGGGCTAGCCAACTCTTCACTTTTAGGATATGGTGAGTTGAACACCATACAATTTTGGGCAAATTGCAAGCCATATAAACGGATTTGATATATCTTTACCAAGAGCCGTTTGCTCTGGATTAGCCAATCCTTTTGTCTTACGAACAAGGCGGATCGATAACCTAATGAGTGTTTAGTAAAACACTTACTCCAAAAAAAAAAATTTGGCCAAAACGGGAATTGGGTAGATAATATATGAAATTAGAGAATTTCCCCACACTTAGAAATGAATATCGCCTCGATATTCAAAGTACCAGCAGTTATGCCGAAACAAAGAACGTAAAAGGGAAATACTACGCCATTATTCAAAGGATTTTTTTTTTTTTTTTTTTATTTACAAAAATATGTATAGATATATATATAACATGTGGGGTATCACCCCACACTTAGGTGGTAGAAAGGGGTAAGAAGACGGGGTGAAAACCCATATAGTAAGCTCTTGTTTTTGATTTCGAGTCGCTAGCTTGACTCGACCCGCATTCATTGGTTCATGGGAAGCAAAGTGGAAGAAACAATCTCCATCGGACTTTCATTCAAGATGTTTGGACAAACATATGAAGTATGTGAAAGCTCCACACCGATGAGATATACATAGAACCGGCTCATATTTGATAAATGAAAATGCCGGGGTCAAAGATAATGTCTTCACTCCCGAATGAGTGAAGAATAGGAGAAGCCAAGGGATAGGTGAAGAAAAGAAAGAAAATCATGATGAAAATCATGACTAACTCATCTTCATCCATAGGAGAATTCATGATTTCGGATCATGAATCTCATCATTAAACTCATTTGATCAAGACATATTCGGGTGGGAGGATGGGATTTTGATATCAAGCAAGTTCTCATGGATGAGAACATTTCCTCCGAACACAAAGATCATTTATGTCAAGATCAAAGTGGAAGGTATCATACTCCGATGGAGATATGATATGAGTGAGTTCAAAGGAGAACTCCTCGTAAAGAGAATCATTCACATCAAGTGAATTTGTGAACTCTTGTTCCATTATGGGCTCATCACTATCCTCGCCAAAGATTGGATTGTTAGAATTAAAGTGAATTCAGATTCAATTCAAATAGAAGATTGGTGAAAGTAGCTTTTAATGTTTCGGGAACAAGGTGATTAACATTCTCTATTGGATTGTTAGGGTGAGAAGTGAGTGAACGATCATTATAAAGGAGACTTTCAATTTCTCCCAGATTGGATTTGAAATTAAAGAAATCATCATCACTTTCGGATGAAAGTGGAATGAAATCGGAATGATCTTTTGAACACTCAAGAGGGAAGGATATCACATATGCTCAAAGTTCCCCGCGACTCTCTCGGATTGGGACAAGGTCCTCAACACTAGACTTTATGAATTCGTCCGACTCCTTTTCGTGAACAGGTGTCAAAGCTCATCCCCATGTGCAGAGAGAGTGTGAACCTCGGGTGTGATAGCAGTTGTTTGAGAATGAATCTCAATCTGGGATATCCATCGATGAATCGATGAATCTTCAAGTGTATCATCATCATCACTATCATCGTGAATAAAAGCGAATCTAGAGCTAGATCCGGCCGCTTTTAAGCACAATTGATTCCTAATAGATTTTTCAAAGGCAATTTGGGAATTTATTTTAGCAACCGCTTCTTGACCTAACAAAACTTCCATGGATTTCTCATGAGAGTTTTGAAATGACATAATGACTCCTCCTTAAGTTCTTTTAATAACTCCGGACCCTTCAAGAAAAGTCCGCTGTAGTTTCATGAGGAGTTGCTTGAATCATTTGGTATTGTGGAGGTTGGTCTTGAAATGATGTGTCAAAATTGTCACAAGGAAATGGATTCCTGTTTGACAATCGAGCCGATATGGGACCTCCAGTTCTCACAACAAGAAAGCTGTTGATCCCGGATTGGTGAATCATATGGATATTGGTCATACCCAAAGTTACGAACATCACCGAAAACTGCTCATAGACAATCGTGTTTCGGATGACATTCAAATCCTTGGTGAGGACCTCCACAAAATTCACAGAAGATTGTTGATTACATGAAGATAAGTCGGTCAGGTGGGTAATTAGAAAATTTGAGGGTCGTTAAATGAGTTCGGATTAGGATCATAATCAAATGAATTCTCGAACCACAAAACAAACAACTCCGTTCCGAATATCATTACCACACCGTACACACGTACATCAGCGACATGGTGAACCAAAAGAGGCTCACCACAACCGACACAAGGAATAAACGATTCTATTTGAGAGTTATGAGAAGGAATCGGTTCATTCAAAGAATCAACAAAATCAACATGGTGATCTGAATGACTATTTAGACTCAAAGAACATTTTGAAAAATCCGGAGGTGGGACAAGTAGTGTGCTCTGAGAGCTAGCAATTTCCACCACTTCCGTTATGGACTCCGTTTTTTGTTCTTGAGAAACGTGAAGATTAGGTAAGTCATTCTTGATAATCACCGGTCTAGATTCTGCATGTTTGCTTTTAACCGTAAATCGTGAAAGTTTATTATCAATTCTAGACGACTTAGGAGCAATCGAGGGATTAGATCTTTGAATAACCGTAGGTTGGACGTGTTAGTACCTCCATTATCGGATGAAAGTACCGGTCCTTTGTCACCTTGGTTTTCTTTCCATTTCCTGAAAGCGAAATTAATGGATCTTCACGACAACACGAATTCTAGACATTTGTGATAAAGTCTCAAGCTTTTCAACCGTCCGAGTCGTTCTCGAGAGATTCCATGAGAATAGAAGTTTAGAATTAAATTGATAGAGGGTAAAGGAATAAAGAATCAAAAAGGGTAAGAGGGTAAAGATGAATATTTTGGGTTTTAAAAACATGCCATAAAACAAAGAATGAAAATATTTTTGGTTTTGTGTTTGTTGAAAACTTGAATAAAAATGTTTTTGGTGTTGTTAACACTTTAGGAAAAGTGTTAATGAACTTTTGGTTTTGAAAACTTTACGTAAAACCTGCTTACAAACGATGGTATATGTGCAAGTACGGTCCGAAATGCTTAAAACACGCTTCACCTCCTCCCGTGGCGCCAAAATTTGATTCACAAGAAACAATCAAGTCAAATAGACTTAAAACAATTAAACACAAATGCAATTTAGATCGAGGAATATAGGAATTCCTAGGTCGTTAAGTCCCACGGAGGATGAATTGGTGTTTAAAACAACTTCAGATGATAGAATGATCACTAGATAGCGATCGGTAAGGTTTTGGAAGGATAATTACCTAAAGAAAAGATTAACAAATTAAATGACTTAAATGCAAATTAAGAAAATTAAAAGATAAAGATATTAAATAAACGCTATCACTATTTTTAAAGTGATGAACGTTTATATGATAAAACCTAAAACTTACGCTTAAAATAAAATTACGTCTACGTACAAAATAAAAAGTGAGTTTTAAGAAATAAAAGACCTACAAATATAAAAATGACATTTTTACAAACCTAATGATAAGAGAAAATTATTGGAAAAAGAAAATTATTTTTATAACTTTTTATTTAATTATTATTAATTAAAAACTATTTTTAACTATTTATTAATAACCTAAAATATGATAAAATAGGAAATAAAGTTAGAAAAATCAAATTATGATTTAGAAAAATCTAAAATACTATAAAACTTATTTTAAAACTAAAATATATTTTTCACACTTTTTATCTATTTATTATTAATTAATTACTATTTATAATACACTTAATTACTAGAAAATAGAAAATAAACCCGGAAAAATAAAACTTTAACTCAGAAAAATCTAGAATATTATAAAACTAATTTTAAAATTGAAAAGATATTTTTTTTCTTTTTAATTATTTATTACTAATTATTTAATACTTATTAACTATTTATAATTTTAATAAATACTAAATGATAGAGAAAATATGAAACTTTTTCTAAAAATACTATATGATGACAGAAAACTGAGAAAAATAGAAAAAACAAGATTTGCTTATTAATAAGCTGTTTTGATAAGCTAATAAGCTCACAGTTTTGACTTATGGCTTATTTTGGAATTTCAAGCTTAAACAGGCTTATAAAATGGAAACAAAAGTGGAAATAAGATGTAATAAGCTAGTGCTACTAATATTAAGCTAAGAAGAACAAGGGAACACACTGATAAGCTATATTAAGCTAATAAGCAATAACTAAGCTATGTAATCACACAGCCCCCAGAGAGTTTCAAGGCTAAAATAAGTGATCGAATGAGCTTAAAAGCTCAAACAAAAGACCAAGTAACAAGTAGAGTGGTGGGCTTTCCAAAAGTCCAAGATCATGCAGAGGTGCACCGTGGAGCTTATGAGGGCTTATGAAAGGGGACCAATTCACGGTTACACGGTTAAGACAGAAAAATGGGACAAGGTTTAAGCTATATGCGCCTACTAAACTAGCTAGAAAATGGAGGATTAAGCTAGGGACCTTAAGTCGACTAGGAAATCTTTCTAAAGAACCAAGTATCAAAAGGTTTGACCAACTAATAAGCTATTTAGGAGCTTATGAAAGTGACGAGTTAAGCAGTGCATGTGGCACATTTTGAAACAGATGTCCGAAATAAGCTAAGAGAAAAGCTATTTAAAAAGCTAATGAGAAAATATGAAAACACTAGGTTAAAGCTAAGCAACCGAATATTGAAATACCAAAAGCTCAAGTCTAGAATACTAATATTAAGCCCTATGTAAGTTAATCTATTTTATCCAAAACGACTAAGGTTGAAATCTTTGACTTTTATAAGAACTAACTAAGGTTGACTTTATTGAACTTTCAATCAAAACTAATAACCGAATATGTAATATTAAGCTAAAGTATGATTGAATTGTTTGAGTTAACAGATTATAAGCTCTTTGAGATGAGTTTTAGCTTCTAAATCCTAACAACTAGCTTACAAGGTAAGATTAAAAGAGTTTTTGACTTTTGCTTATACAAGGACCGACTTTCTTTTGTAATGAGTTCTTAAGATCAAATGTGATATACAACAAACAATAACACTTTCTCAAATACACTCTAACACGCTTGAACAACTTATACCAAACAGTCCTTTACTAGACTATTTTGAAGATTTTCAAAGCTTTACATGATTCGACCCATGCATTTGATTGATAACCATGTATTATCATATACTAAGACTAAAGACACCTTAAACAACAATACTAACATCATTAAACCGAGAAATCACAATAATGCTAATTAATCGCTTAAAATTAGAATTTTACTAACTACAAATTAAAAAGTCAAGTGGCGGTTTTAAAGGCTTATATTAACTTAACTATAACTAATGAGCATGTAAACACGTATATCCAAACTTAAGAACACTTAAAATGAAATATGCAAGAGTTAAGTGAAAAGCTTACAAGAGAATTCTAATCTAAACGAGAACAAGGCACAAAGGACAGATCCTATAGAACCTCCACAGTTCACTAACTCATTCCATCCAAAATCAAACCGCATCGCTTTGATCATCAATCCAAAGATTTTTGAATTTCACCGAATTTTTAGTATTTTTGGTATTTTTCTCTTTACTTAAAGCGATTTTTAAAGTTATTAAAAGCTTGAAATAACTTTCTAGGAGCTTATTTGGGTTTACTCAAGACAAACCAACAACTAATAACAACATTTCATTACATGAGATTTTTGAAAGGAAATTGCATAAACCGAGAACTTGAATTGAAACTCGAAATTAACATCGAAATAAAGTTTTTATTACAATAATATTATTTAACAAAAGCTTGGAAGCTTTGAAATACAATCGAAAGTTTTAAAACTTAAAACTATATTACCTAAACTAATCTATTCTACTTATCCTTCTCTCTCATTCTTTTCTTCCTTCTATTTATTCAACCCAAAAGCTTCCCATCGACACTCAAGCAATTCCCACTGAGTTCTCTTCTTGAAACCATCCGAATCGTCCATGGATTTTGGCGGAAAAGTCTTTGAAGCAGTTTTTTACATTAAATGGGCTTTGGTTGTTTGCTAGGTGTTAGGGAGGGGTATGACACTTTAAAGGGAAGTGATGTGGAAAGGTGAAGGTGGTGGTGATAGCAGTGTCGGGAAAGAGTGAAACAGGTGGATTTGGGAGAAGATGAATTTGAGTGTTGCGCTTTTTTATTTTAAAACATGGGTCGGGTTTGGGTGGTGTTGGTTTGGGCCTTTGGGTTTAAATGGTAATAACAAAGGGGTCCGCTATAGCTAATAAACACAAGGACCATATATGTAATTTTGGATTTTTAGGGACCGAAATTGTAACTTATCTAAACTTATCATAAGGACAAAATTTGCCAAGTTTCATTTACCAAGGACCATTAATGTATTTATTTTCCAATTAAACGCCCAAGGCCAAATATGCCAATTTTGAAACTTTAAGGGCCTAACTTGTAATTTTCCAAAATTTACCATAAGGACCATTTTTGTCATTTATTAATAGTACAAGGTTTATTTTTGATCAATTTCATTTTTTTAAAACCTTAAGGACTATTTTTGACACTTTTCCAAAGTTGAGGGACTAAAGTTGTCAATTTGTGATTTTTAAACTTTAAAAGGTTTATTTTGACAACTTTTGAATCTCATGGACCTAAAATGACTTTTTACAAGTTTTGGAATGACCAGGGACCAGATTTGACAACTTTTGTAACTTGGGGGACTAAAACTGCCAATTATGCAAACTTAATACGTTTTTCATCAGATTTTGATGTTTTTGCATTTAAAACATATAAAACACTTGTTTATGATATTTTCATCATTTTGAAGCATTTCGAGTGTTTTCGGATGTTTTGGCATTCTAACAAGATAAAACGATGAGTATTTAGACACTCATCAAGATCAACTTATTAAACTCATCTATATGATCACCCGCCGTACATGGACTCATATAGTACGGTATGCTTCTTCTTCAGACATGACTGTTTGCTAAGGACTTAGTCATATAAAGACTAGTCAACTTCGTCCAAATTCTCGCAGTAGCTTGTTTCCTTGGTAACTTCCTCGTGAAACCCGGCCTCCCAAGCATAGAATCAAAGCATCAGATGCCTTCTTCATCAAAGCCTTTTCACCGCCCATGTCCTCGGTAGTGTATCTAATGCAAAGATCACATCCCAAATTGTACCATTAAAGCACGCGCCTTTATTTGCCATAACCTAAAGTCATTATTCACATCAGATTTCTTGATGTCAAACCTAGTTATAGAACTAGCCATTCTTCTTTAACCTTGCTAAAAACCTTGTCAAGTTGTTTATTAACCAACTTTACCGACAAGCCTCACAAGCCGTGTGCAATATTCTCCCTTGTTGCTAAAAAACCCTTCTTGCAAATCGAATTAATTAGAATAACCCTAAACCCTCGATTTAGAACAAGCAAACCCGATCATAAACTTAAAACCCAAGCTAACCACGACCGAAACTTGAACCACAAGAATAACCCGCAACAAGAACCTTCAAATAATCGACTTTAAAAAACCTTAAAGTCAAATCTTGAAGTTGATTTTATACATAAAACCAAAAAACCCTTGTATTTATTAGATTATCCTTCACTCGTTTTGTAGTATACAAAACGACAACAGAAGTTACTAATTTAAGATTAAATACAAGTTCCTTAGAAAAATAGTACCCTTATATCTTTGTAGTATAGTCTTCACGTGGGTTAGGAAAAAAACCAATCACAGGTTACTTTTTTTTCTTTTCTATTAATTAAAAGCCCCCCACGTCACCTTCGTCTTCTTCGATTGAAAAACCTGCAATTCCAAAAACGATTTGAAACCCGAAACTGTTTTCTTTGCTCTAACCTCGAAACCTCGATCTAGCACTCGAACTTCGATGACCACAATAACCGCGGCTCTTGATACCACTTGTTGGACAAAACCGCCAACAACCCAAGCTCGATCATGAACACTAGATCGCGAGTTGTATCGAGCACAAGTAGCAAACACGAGAGACACAATAGACTACAAAGAACCGACAAGAATATGCACACGTTATACCTCGCACTCAAACCTTTATTAAAAACCTAATAAAGCTATTACAACGAAGTAAAGAATGAATAAAACTAAGATCCCCACGCATCCCTATTTATAGAGATGAGGGTAGAAACATTTCAATTCAAATAGGAAACATCCTTGGCTTGCACTCCAAGCTACCTAATGCTAGTTTATGTCTAACACCTAATCTTATTACAAAGTACACTTAAGTCCCTAATCTATATTTAAGTTTACTACTAATATATAACAGTAAGCTTCTATTAGTAAGATCCGTCCCTGTGAAATGGCCTGTTTTCGCTATCAGTTTACCACTAACCTAAAAGATGAGAATACATTGATGGCCTCAAGATACATTGGTTTTTCCTTATAAATCTTATATTTTCTGATCTAATATAGTAATATGTATAACCTATATTCACTTTATAGGAAAAATATTATAACATGCATGAAGGAGTGACTATTATGGGAAGAAACATATTATTGTGGGAGATGGAATCCTAAAATTCAATGCATAAACGCTAGAAGGCTAGGAGGTATAAGGTGAACATCTGTGTCGCTCTCAAACGATTACATGCAGTTTCTAAAACAACTTTGGAGAAGTTACCAACCTAAGTAGTATTTTTCACCTTGTGTTCAAACGCAACTTACTCCTTCCCATCTGATGTTTACATTAGGAGATGATAGTACAAAATTTGATTATCTGACAAAGGCATAATATTATTAGACGCCATGTTTACCAAAACACTGTAATTGCAACCATACAAAATGAAGTATGCAGCAAGAGTTACAATCCATATTATTAAAACAAAACAGCTTCTTTTAACAATATAACTTGAATTCGAAACTGTTTAGTGATGAGCTACAAACCAACTTCGTACCCCTTTAATGGAATATAAGGACGGTCAGCTTACGATGGCGTAAGTTATATCCTTACAATATCCGTGTATATATGAACTCCCCCACATCACTAAGGGGAGGGAGTGGTGCTCGGGTAGGGGATCGGGTACCTCAACCCGATGGTAACACCACCCCGTGTTACTCGGGTAGTGAATTTCGGGTAGTAAATCGGGTTCCAAGCCCGATCGGTGTTGGGTGATTTTGTTTGAATATTTCGAACGTTGGGGGAAGAAAAGAATATGTTGTCATTTGATATAAGAACACACACTAGTGTGTGAATTTTTTTTGAGAGTTAGGGAAAAAAGATTATATTTTCTGAATTGCTTTTTGATGATTTGAAGTGGGTGTGTGTTTTTTTGAGGTGTTTTTAGTGTGTGTGAAATATATTCAAGGTTTAGTGGTATGGATAATAATATTAAGAGGAAATTACCAAAAGGGGACTTTTTTCTAGTCCGTTTTTAAAACTTTTTTCTAAGCTCTTTCCTAAAAGAAATGCACGCTCAATCGCTCAACTTTCGATTCCCATACATATTACGACACGTGGCATGTGGTAGGTGAAGATATTTTTTACACTTTAACTCAAATGACTAATTTACCCCATATATAAATAGCCTTTTTCTCTTTCCATCTCTTTCACTACCCGATCTGGGACCATCCACAAACACCATATAATTTTTTTGTGTATTTCTGCTAATCCACAAACACCAGACGAGCATTGAGAGTACTTGTACGAAACACGCAACCCATGTTACTCTTGAACCCACGAGTGACATTTCCACATGGATTAAATCATTGGTTTTATTTCAAGTTTGTTTGAGGGTAAAAGTGTTAATAACATCTATTTTCAGATCCATTTTTCATAAACAAATTTTGATGCGTGATATTTTTTTTGGTCAATTTTTTTTTCCAGATCTGTGATGCGTGGTACAAAAAGATGAAGATGAAGATGATCTATACCCTTTTCTCATACAAGACTCGTACAAAAAGATGAAGATGATCTATACTTCTTAAAACCAATCACAGATCCGAGGTTTGCAGATCTTGAAATGATTTCAAGGCTCGAGGTTTGCAGATCTTGAAATTGTTAATTTTTTTTGTTTATCTCTTGTGATGATTTCAAGGCATTTGTATTTGTTGATGTATTGTAAAATTTGTATCAATAATTTTTTTTTCTTTTATTGTTTTATATTCATAGATTGTCAACAATAGTTGGCTAATTTATGTGTGGTCCAATTCACAAACCTCGAGCAGTTGGATTAGCATCAATTCACTGGTCTCTATTATGTGTGGTCTAATTTATGTGTGGTCTCTATTTTTAATCATCTAAACTAACGTCTCAAGGGCATCTAGCAGTTGAAATAATTTATGTGTGGTCCAATTCAATTTTTTTGGTCAATATTTCAGATCTGTGAGGCGTGGTTTGTTTTTTTTTTTTTTAATAAAATTTGGTTAATTAAGTAAAGTTATGTTGGAAATGGATTTATTGAATAGGTGGATCGAGTAATGAAATAAGTAATTTTGTAAGTATAGATAATTTTTGTGGTTGAGCAGTGGTGGTGGTGGTGGTTATGGACTGCTAAGGTGGTGAGCAGTGGTGGTCGAGCAGTTGAGCAGCGGTGGTGGTGGTGGTTATGGACTGCTAAGGTGGTGAGCAGTGGTGGTCGGCAGTTGAGCAGTGGTAGTCGAAGCAGTTAAGCGGTGGTAGTCGAAAGTTGAAAGCAATGGTGGTGGTGGTGGTGGAGATATGGCGGATCTTTTCCCATGACCGAGATATGTCCGATCTTGGATTGAGGTTGAAGAGAGAGAAAAAATTAGAAAAACGAAATATGTGGTGCCTTTTATATATGTGGTTGGGGTAAATTACCATTTGAGTTAAAGGGTAAAAATATCTTCACCTACCACATGCCACGGTCGAATATGATGTAATGAAGAATGAAGAATGTTGAGCCATTTTCTTTTGGGAAAGAAACTTAGAAAAATCCTTAAAACGGATCACACTGGAAAAAGTCCCTTTGGTAATTTTCTAATATTAAAGGTAGACTTAGGTCTGCTTTGGTTTACGTTAATGGAATGAGACTATGACTTTCAAAGTCATAGTCGGTGTTTGCTTTGTTTTGTTTTGTGGGCAGAATAAAATAGATATTATAATCATAGATTCATTACACACCAATTTGGTGTCTGTGAATCCATTCCGCATGAATCCTCTTTTTCCACTACAAAATTAAAATATCTATACACTTTTCATACTATATTTTATCAACCAAACATAAATAATCGTAATGATACATTTTTTCATACCCATTATCATTCCACCTCATTCCAAATCCGATACCCATTGTCATTCCTGGCAACAAACCAAACGAATTGCTGGTTCACATAATAGGAATGAATTTGTTCTTATCAATGCTGATGAGGTTGGAAGAGTAAGTTTTTTATAAATCTTGAAAATTTTCATTTTGAGATTTTTTTGTATTGATTAAGTTGGATTTGTGTGTATTTGATGATGATTTTGAGATTTTTTCATATGTATTAAAAATATATGAAAAAAATAAAAATAAATTGTGTCTAAGATCACCCTCCACTTGGGATAGTGTTAGTGTAGAATTGGGTAGCTTGAGTTGGAGGATTTTTATTGGATAGAGCTGATGTGCATTGGTCTTAGGTACCACCCTCCCCTAAGTCAATATCCTCCTTCCACCCATATGCAAACAACACGCCAACCTCCTGAAAATGTAAGTTTTTACCCTATTTGAGTCTGTGAAGGTGCGTTCAAACGCCTATGATTAGTCGGCCAAAAGGTTAAGATGAAAGAATAAAATACAAGTTGTAATGCTAAAATATCTGAACTAAGTGACAAAATGGGTCCATTAATCAATTGAACCATGGGTCAATTAATTTTACTTGGGCTTGAGATGGAGCAATTATTCAGGGTTTAATTGAGGCTGATACACAATTTCCTCACCTGATTCAAGGTGTTTCTTCCGTCATGGGTTTCGGTGGGGTGGACGCAGTAGAAAGAGCTCGAGTCGTTATGCTCGAGCTCGGCTCGCTTATATATATAAAGCTCGAGTCGGCCTGAGCTCGTTCGGAGCCTTATCTTTGAGCTCGAGCCCGGCCTGCCCGACTAATTTTATGATGTTTTGAGCTCGGCTCGTTAATTACATAAAGCTCGAGCTCGCTTACTACTTTTAAGCTCGTTTATACGTATAGACGATATATACACGTATATAATTCTATGGCTCGCTTGGCCCATGAGCCCACTCGAAGCTTTTTCAGAGCTCTGCTCGAGCTCGATTATTAAATGAGCCTGAAATTAAGCTCGAGCTCGCCTCGAGCTCGTTTAAGCCTTCGGCTGCTCGAGCTTTTTACCGATCCGATCCCGAAGCTTTTCACGAGCGGCTCGCTCGTTTACACCCCTAGTTTCAGGTCATGTTTTGGTCTCGGTTCGGATAATGGTGCAAGGTTCGTGGGTTTCATGACGTTTTGATCAGTGTAAGTGTCTTGGTGTTGGTTCGTTTTTGGGGCGTGGCCGCTTTGGGGAGTATGGAGGAGGGAAGTGGTGGAAGGGAGGGGTTCAAATGGTATGGGAAGAAAGTTCAAAACAGGGTTATACTATTATTTTCTTTTAATGGGTCAAAACCATGTAAAAGTCTAAGGATAAAAATCGTTAGCGATATTCTGACGAAAATTACTTTTTGATATAGTTGCAAAATGTTTTAATGATTTGAAAACTACATATTTATCACGTCTTGTAAGTTTTTGTTGTATACGAATCCTCTTTATATAAACTGACTAGCTTTACCTACAAACCTCTAAACAATAAGCATTTTTAAGTGGACTCACCTGAGACATCACCAAACTCAAGACTAACCCTTCTTGGTTGTCATTGAGGTGGCAAAACGGGCGGGTACGGGCAACGGGTTAAACGGGCACGGGCTTAAATGGGTGCGGACTTAAACGGGTACGGGTCAAACGGGCTTATGTTATACGAATCGCTTTAGAAAAAACCTAAAACGGTAAAAAAATTCCTCAAACGTAACACCTCATTTATACTTGAGTAATTAAATATACTATATCTATAAGTTTTTTATTAAAAACAATTTAATGGTCTGTGTCCACTTTGCCCATTTAACGCAATATATGCCTATTTTTTTTATTATTATTTTTTTTTTAAAATGAGACTAAATGTGCTCAAATCTTTTAAAAAATTACTCATTGAGATAAATTGCCACCTTTTATATGTAATACTATCATCGGAGACTTGTTAAAGCTAGTGCTTATTATTATTTAGTGTCACACCCCTCATGGGAGGCGAAACACGAGTGTAACTTGAGGAACATAAGCACAAGATAATAGAACATACCAACATTAAGATTAAAAGAAATAATACTCCATTACAATACTAGTTTAGCCATCATCGGCAAATATATTACAAAGTTTAGATTCCAAAATATTGAGTTTTATTACATACGACTTGTAGCGACCGGTGAAAACTTCTATATGCAAGACTTGATAGAAAAGCTTACTAACGATCACCGAAATGCATGAGAGAAAACGGTCAACTATGAAAATAGTTGGTGAGTAAACACGCTTAGCAAAAAAATAAAACTCGTAAGAAATAATCAAAGCTTTGGTCGACGAAAATAATGGTCCAGAAGCAAAGGCGTTGTAAATCCACTCCGGTTCCAAGTTCCGCCCATACAAAACTTGCAACCCGTGTGTTCACAACCCAACGCCAAAAGTAGTATGTCTAATAGTCAAGTATAAGCGGTCATAATAGTTCACAATATAGTACCACGAATATAATAATTCGTGGATGCTCCGAACATGGAGACTTTGCCGCTCCAACAAGGGAGACTCCTTTGTCACTCTACCACCTAGGCGAGATTTATTGAGACGCTCCACCAATAAGGCGAGACTTTATAGTGATGCTCGAACATAGGAGACTCTTTGTCACTCAACCACCTAGGCGAGATTTATTGAGACGCTCCACCAATAAGGCGAGACTTTAGGGTCATAGCATGTACGGTTCAATATATTCAAACAAGTCATAAGTTCATAATTAAATCCAAGATTCTAAGTCAAGTTCAAAGTTCAAGTCTAAAAGTTCATAGAAGTAAAAATCAATTTAGTTCAAATATGGTTCATGCATTTCGCCCCAAAAATATAGTAAACGGTAAAAGGGGAAGTGATTACTCACTTGGTAAACTGGTGCGATGACAAAAGTGGGTACACTGAGGTATAATGTGATGCGTCAACCGGGACCTATTACGAATGATATGATATGTCATGAGTTGCAATGTAATGTTATGCATGCATTCCATATGTTATTTATACCATTTCTGTGTTTTGAAAATATTGCTAAATCGTCGAAAAATACTCTTTGACGTCTTGACCCTTCAAAATGACTTTACATGTTTTACGTCAAAATGTCATCCTACAATGGTTTTATAATGATTTATGGTGAAATTATCACTTTTCGTCGCAAAACGATTGTCGCCGGAAATTTTATAAAAGTAACAAAATGGCTTTGGAAAACTAGTTGTAAAATGGTGTACGTCGATCGTTAGAGAACGAACTCGACGGTTTTGGAAAGTTTGTACCGATATCTAGAAGTTTCAGTTCGAGTTTTCGTTCAAAGGTCTCAATCATAAAGATATCAAGGGCTAAAGATGGTGGTTTTTGCTAATTGTGTGCGAGAAAATGAGTTTGACCAATGTTTGAACGTCCAGAATAATTTACCATAACTCCGCTTGACAAACGGCTTTTGTTTTGGAAAATATGGCCGATGAACTTGATTTTACTAGAAGACATTTCGTTATAAAAGTTTCACATCATGGCTAAAACAACGCAAACATAGCCTTTACTAATGAAATACTTGTAACGTAAAAATAATATAGTTTTGAAAATAATATTTACTGAACTTTATAAAAACGTGCATATATTTGTCGCTTTAAACTGCTTTCACGTAAAATATGTCCTTAGCTTCAGATCGAGGTAAACTAATATATTTTGACTAGTCGAAATAATTTGTGAAGCTTAAGGCTCGTTTTGACCCAAATATGTAGAAATGAAGTCGATTTTTCGTAAAAATATACGTTTCGTCGTCAAACTTCAAAAATTCACCACGACTTCATATAACTCCGCTTTTATCCGCTCAAAAGGCCACGGATTCGCTTTTAAAGCATATTTTCTAAATATCAAGGCCAAAATGTCGCACCAACAGTAGGTTTTTCCAGAAATTGAATTAAGGACAGAACCTAAATATATAGTTATCGAAAATAGTTTTTCTCGGACAAAACCTATTCTAATCCCTTCAAATCAACTCCAAACTAATCTAATCCTACCATACACCTTCTTAGGGTGTCATGGGTTCCTAATCACCATCAAGACCAAAGAATACCATGGGAATATTTATAGGATGACCAATATGTATATATAACTCAATAAATCATGAAAATGGTATAAATCACATATCATGCATATAAGCTCCAAAAATGAAAAGAAACATATGAAAATGACAAGGAAACATGAAAATGATAAAAACATGCTTACAAGTGATAGTGATGAGGTGAAAGTAACAAGGATTATCCTAAATACTCTTGGTTTTTATTTCAAAACCATATAAAGAGAGTTATCTAGATTGTAATAACTTGAATCTTGAAAAAAAAAATGGTGATCCCTTGGAGCAACCTTGAAGGCCGGTTTTTGATGGAGAGAAACAAGGAGGAAGAAAACCTTTTTGACTTGAAAAAATGATTGAATCAAATGGTGAAGTGAAATGAATAATGTTGGAGTATAAACTTGCATTCAAGAAAACAATTACCAACTCTAATAATGTTTCCCCTTGTGACCGGTTTTGGGGATGTTGTTCCTCAATGATATTTTTTTTTTTATTATAATGTATAAGTATATATTTGTTAAAAGGTGTAGTTGTTAAAATGTAGGAAAATGTATAAGTAGAGGTAAGTGAAAATTTTTAGGTAAAAGTAATTGTTAATAGATCAAAATAAAGTATAATGATATCATAAAATTGTAAAATACATTCCTGTGAAATTTGAGTGATATAAAATTATCGTATAGTTTTTAAGAAAAGTGTCGTAATAATATAACTTTAACGATTTATATCTGAAATAAATCCAAAACACTAGTTAAACTCAAAATATAGTTTTTATAACTAAATGTAAGTATAAAAATATGTCGGGATCATTTTGAAAGAATTGGATTAAATATACAAAATAATAACTCACGCGATAACGTTTATTAAATATAAAAATTTACGCGATTAAAGTGAAATGAAATGCCATGAATGAACTAATATGATGCATTTTATAATTTAAGAAATGACCGGAATTTGAGAATTGTGACATTTAGTGGATTCTCAGCTCAAGAAGTTATTGCATGGAATCGTAATGATGAAAAAGTAATATTATAAAAAATGTTCGGGGTTTGGTGGGACATCACCACCAAAGATGACTCATTTATGGAGGAGCATCTCGCCCCAACATGAAGCCCAATAAGATCCTAAACGAATTTGAAACGTGTTTAGGTAACCTTGTTTGAAGATGAGGATGGCTCTCTCGAGTCTCGCCCCAAACATTGGGCCTTGATCAGACGATTGATAACCAAAAAGGAGCAACCAAATGAATTTGCATTATAAACATTTTAGTGTTATAGAGCGAATGCTTTATTTTTTTTACATATAATTAATACAGATAAATTGCTCTTAATTTTTCTTAGTTCAAAGTTATAAGTTGCTAAAAGCACATAGAAAATTCAAATTTTGACAACTTATTTTTGCTGCGAAGTGCAAATCATACCTTGTTGTGAACATAGCCGATTTATAAAACCACCTCAAAGTTGTTCACACAAAAGCATGAATGTCACCTCTTAAAGATAGCTCTTTAATTTTCTTTTAAGTTTAAGAATCCTTTTTTATAGAAAAAAAAAATGATAAAATTATTTATTATTATTATTTTTTTTTTGGTTCGAGAATCATTCAAAATCTGAAAACTGTTCGTAGTACAATATGCATAACACAATATACATCTAACTAAGGCACAATAGTTGGTTCCAATATGCTGATTGTTATGTAAGAACAACCTTTTTTTTCTCCACTATTCCCTCTCACCCTCACCTTTGTTCCTCAATAATCTCTTCCACAACACTAAATTCATTTCAAAACCAGAACCAAACTGTTTCTTCATCAATCAATCACTCATTCTTAAAAAAAATGGCATTGTCGGCACGTGAACAAAATGTCTACATGGCCAAACTGGCTGAACAAGCTGAACGTTACGACGAAATGGTTGAATTCATGGAAAAAGTATCAGAAACCGACGAGCTCACAGTCGAAGAGCGCAACCTTCTTTCTGTTGCGTACAAGAACGTGATAGGAGCTCGTCGTGCTTCATGGAGGATCATATCGTCCATTGAGCAGAAAGAGGAGTCGCGTGGTAATGAGGATCATGTGACTGTGATCAAGGATTATAGGACAAAGATTGAGGCTGAGCTTTCTAAGATATGTGAGGGGATATTGAAGTTGCTTGATTCTAGATTGATTCCTTCGGCTACTAGTGGTGATTCGAAGGTGTTTTATTTGAAGATGAAAGGTGATTATCATAGGTATTTGGCTGAGTTTAAGACGGGTGGTGAAAGGAAAGAGGCTGCTGAGAGTACTCTTACGGCTTATAAGTCCGCTCAGGTTAACTTCTTTCATTTTGAATCTATGTTGTTATGTGAAAATTATATTAGATTTGCCGATTTCCAAAACAAGACCATAAACGAATTGCATAAAAATGTAATGATTGAACAAGCTTTTATTTTGTTGCCATGAACTGACATGACATAAAAAAACTGATCATCGTGTCATCGTTTTACCTTATGTGTTGCAGAAATAAGAATTCAGTTTGTATATTATAAATAAAATTATATATCATTAGTTGCAAAGACATTACATACAATACAACAATTCGGTCTAAGTATGTTACATTTTGGTTCAATTTTGAAGAAATTTGATTTAGGTATGGAGATCCAGCTTAGTTTTCTTTTTTCCTTTTAAATTGACATAACCTTAAGTATGATTTGAGTGTACGTAATCTTCATTTTGTTTTCAGTTTAATGTATACGCGTTACTCTACCATATGCCATTGACGCATATGTATTCAGGAACATGTTGCATATTGACCTCAATAAACCATTATAGCTGCTAATCGATTGTGATTTAGGCTGAAATCTTTATCATGATACCGAGCGAATATATTATTGCCGGTCATTGTCATGATATTCTTGTGAGCTGTGCATGTTACAAGTAGCATGAATAAAGAATAGTGGTCTTTATTCAAGAATCCTACAAAGTTATGCTAGGACCTCTGATCAACCATTGTGAACTTTTGTTTGCATATCTATTTCACCAAATTGTGGCATGAAAGTGACATGTTCTGTTTGGAACAAATACTGTAGGCGAATAATAGTTTAGCATACAAATAAACAGATCTTTTGTAGTATATTTAAGAACTTAAAATTCTAAGTGACTCGAATAGTAGCATAAGTCAGAAGGTAAGATAGATGACCCGGGAGCTTTTGTGTTACACCAGATACATAATGCTATTGTATATTTCAGGATATTGCAAACAGTGAACTTGCCCCAACACACCCTATTCGCCTTGGATTGGCACTCAACTTTTCTGTCTTTTACTATGAGATTTTAAACTCTCCAGACCGAGCTTGTAGCCTTGCCAAACAGGTATAAGCTTTTATCTTTAATAAGTTAGATTTGTGGATCCTTATGATATAAAGTTACATGATTCTGTCGCTCCTGTCCCTTTTCAAGGCCTTTGATGAAGCAATAGCTGAGTTGGATACGTTGGGCGAGGAGTCCTACAAAGATAGCACCTTGATCATGCAACTTCTACGTGACAACCTCACTTTGTGGACCTCTGATATGCAGGTATAGTACAAGTTTCAACCCATTTACGTATGAATGGGTTGATCCAATTGTTTTATAACTGGTCCAATGGGTAAAATCAAGAAATTAAAGTGACTTTAGTGATATATTATTTATGATCGCATTTGTATTTCACATAAAAATTAATCTATAAAAAAACTGGATACAAAGATTTTTTTGGTTCAACCCAACCGGATCCAACCCGTTTGAGCTAAACAAATAAGTTACCGTTTTGAGTCATACAAAATAATACCTGTTTTGGCCTGATGCCTGAACCCATTTTACATGTTACCGAACTGCCCATTTTTGCAACTTTATTCTCTTTTTCCATTGGCATATAGACAAAGACCGCTTGCCCGAGAACCATATGCTCTCATGGATCTTGTCTTTTTGTCTATCGGCTACAATTTAATGTTTAAACTGTTTTTTGCTGTAATGCTTTGATAGGAGGATGGAGCAGATGAAATCAAGGAAGCGCCTGCTGCAAAGCAAAGTGAAGAGCAACCACAACAGTGAGGATTTGAAGGCTCACATTAAGATTCCTATCTTTGTTTTTGAATTCTAAATTTTACAAAGAGAATTTGGTTGCTTTTGGCTTCTAACTTTTCCATCATTATTCTACTCTTATGAGATACTATTTTGTGAACTTCTAAATTTAGTTTCATTTGCTCAATGTTTATGTATTTTCATTGAATTCCTGCTTGTTTACTTTTTGTTCTTCTTAGCACTTGGAAAAATATAATAATTTAATAACCTTGCAAAAGGGATTTCAAAATTTTGGTTGATAACAAGAGGTTTTATGGTGTGCAATGAACAATTGTCCCTGCTCACTTCACCTATATTAACATTGTTGAATTATGACACAGATATGGACAAAATAAAAATTGGATGGCCTAGATTTGAACTCTTAACTAAAAAACTGAGGGCTATTATAGTGTGCAATGAACAATTGTCCCTGCTCACTTCACCTATATTAACATTGTTGAATTAAATCTTGTTTCTCGCAATAACGAGACAATCATCCTCGACACTTTCTAGATGACAGTCACACAGATATGACCAAAATGATATTGGACGACATAGATGACACAGATATGGACAAAATAAAAATTGGATGGCCTAGATTTGAACTCTTAACTAAAAAACTGAGGGCTATTATAGTGTAAGGTGTGCATATTGTGTCGTAAAGCATATAAAAAAGTATGGGGTGAGAGAGGGCTATTATAGTGTAAGGTGTGCATATTGTGTCGTAAAGCATATAAAAAAGTATGGGGTGAGAGAGGCTCGAACTCTCGACCTCAGGATCACTCTTTAGCTATGAGACCTACGCGCTAGCCAACTGCGCCACCACCCCATTTGTGCAAAATAAAAATTGGATGGCCTAGATTTGAACTCTTAACTAAAAAACTGAGGGCTATTATAGTGTGCAATGAACAATTGTCCCTGCTCACTTCACCTATATTAACATTGTTGAATTAAATCTTGTTTCTCGCAATAACGAGACAATCATCCTCGACACTTTCTAGATGACAGTCACACAGATATGACCAAAATGATATTGGACGACATAGATGACACAGATATGGACAAAATAAAAATTGGATGGCCTAGATTTGAACTCTTAACTAAAAAACTGAGGGCTATTATAGTGTAAGGTGTGCATATTGTGTCGTAAAGCTATGAACTATAATATAGTGTAAGACCATTCTCAGCTTTTAAATACGAAGTGAGACACTACTCGTGAAGATTAGAAATTTACCGTATATAAAGTATGATGTTGCATAAGTTTAACCATTATAGCTGTAAATATTAGTTGTGAGTTTATTGTCAAACAGTATAATACCAATAATCAAATTAAGCTTGACATATACACAAGAAAAAGAACCTAAACATTATGAGATATCCATCATCCATGATATAGAGCCATAGAGGGACATGACCATATCGAATCTGGACTTAAACGGAACCAAAACATGGATCATATTTTTGTTGAACACTTAAGCCAGACCAAACCAATTACTAGATTTTTTAACATTCTGGGAACTTATTTAGCGTCATGACTTCAAACTTCAAACCATGGTCCTATTTGATTCACAAGTTTTGTCAATGCAAACAGATCTCATTATATAATTAAGTAATTAACACAGTATTTGTATGCACAAATAGCTATCAGTTAATTACACAATTCATGCAGTGTACTTTGCACCATTTATAAAGACCACTCTTCTTGGATATACGCCGCAGGTGAAACAATATTCTAACCAGAAACAAATTTGCACACTGAGTCGACTGTATTCTGGACTCAAATCATTTTGTTCTGTTCATGATCATACATTGTCGTATTAAGGTTTTCACAACTTGAGTTTTCTGAAATCAATCTTGGGGACAGGGTATGAGTATGCCTCGTAATTGATGTTTTGACCCAAACAACTCATTTTCGTAAGAGTCGTGATCAAATCAACCTGAAAAAAGAAGATAAACAATTATGTTAAATGTTAGTATTATAGGTTATACACATTTGTAGAAAGGTGGATCGTCTTTTCAAACCATCATATTTGATTTTTCGTTGTGTCAGTAAAAAAAAAAACACTTGCCAACAGTAGACAACTTAGTGTGATGCTTTCTTGCATTAGCATGCATATACATAATTTGTTCAAATATGTCGTCACAAATTACCACATAAAAGTCAAGTATAATTAGTTAAAACTTATTTAGTAAAGGATCTGGTCAGGATTATGTATGGGTGCTAACCTCATAGTCTGTCTGTGAGACTGTCTCTCTGCTCCGTTGGTACTTCTCTACCCATTTAGTAACATCTGGATCCGTTGCTAATTTTGCTTCGTTTGCTAATTGATCGGGACCCAAGAATGCCGACATTACTGCTAGCTGCAAAATCAAATGAAATTGAGTTTTGGAGCTCAACTTTGGTGCACCAGGCCTCCGCAATTTTATGCAGTGGGAATCTGGAAGTGACAAAACCCACTGGGATTAGCAATATACTATTCCCCTTAAGGTTTTGTAATTAACTTTCGTGGTTACAAATTCTTTTGCAAGACCACAAAAATATCATATAAGTAAGAACATTGCAAGAGCAAAAAATATGTAAATTTCATGCACATCCATATATTTGTAGAAGATTGTAAATTTACCTGACGAGGACCGAATCCGATGGCTGTAAACTTATCTTTCATTTCTTGGACACTTGCTGTACTCCAGTCTGGCACTCTTCCCTCAGGATCAGGTTCTTGAGTATCTGACCTTCCGAATTGCCTATCGAACAATCCCCACTATATATTTAAAAGACATAGCATAGACAGGGATTAAAATTTTGATAGTGAATAAAAAATTGAAAGATCAAGAGCATTCTACAAATCAATACAAGAAAATTCGAAAAAGTAAAGCTTGGTGATTAAAGTGATGAACTAACCTGTCCACTTGAACCATAAGCGGAGTATAACAAGTTCCCTTTTTCCTCATTTCCACCACATTTTTTAATAGCCGAAGCCAAAAATGTAGCTTTAAGAGCACTTTGAGCTACATCAAGTAAGAGTAGATAAAAACTCAATGTTTAAGTCACTTAAGTTGTTATTGAGCTTCAAAATAAGCGAAGGCTAGAATGTTTGAATAGAAAAATGATGACTACATGTACGTATACAAATTATTAAGATGTAAACATTGGGAGATTAACTTTAAAGTCTATGCGGTTGTTTGAATTAATATTACTAGTTATGATTGTCATAACTTATGACAAAATGATGAAGAACTTTGAACCTAGGTGAACACAAACCTGCTAACTGGATGAGATCTGAGTATGATATTGGTCCACCTTTGGAGTATGAATCGATCTCTTTTTTTGCTTCCTCAACCAAAGATAAAGCTGCAGAAAGTCCTTTGTTTTCTGGTCTGTTAATCTCCGAGCTTCATGAAAATTACACAAATAAATAGAAATTCAAACATCCGAGCTAAAAGCCATGTAAAACACTAGAATTAACATTTACTAAAGCAATAAATAATGAAACAGAAAACCTAAAATACCCCTTAATAACCAAAAAAAATGAGAGCGCTGGATGACTAAGATCAATCTCACAACTATATATAATTATTGTTAATGAGTAAATAGGTAAAAATGAAAAGGAGGAAATGTGAAACTAGGATGGTACCTAAAGCGGATGGATCCATTTGGGCCTCCAGTTTTTGTAGGCTACAAATTAACAATGAAAAAACTTAATGTTACTGATTAAACACTTTCACGAAAACGACAGAGTAATGAGTTCAAAATCCTACCTTATCATATGTCATAGAATCATTGAGTGCTAAAGTCAATATTGATGGAATGAGCTCCTGATTTGCCTGATACAAAAACAACAGATGAGTTTGCATGAAAAGCTAGCAGCATATGATGGATGATCATTAATTTCATGATTTACCTTGATGGCCGTATAGAGGGTTGTCTTTATACTTGCTGCGAAATGAGGAAGAAAAAAAAGTCAACGTTTAAGTTCAGAGAATATGTGAATTTAATTTCGGAATTTTCAATTCATGTTCTTGAACATGCCTACGTGAACACTCAAGAGGTGTTGGAAATGAGTTTTCGAAATGGTAATTTGAATGAAGCAACGTCTTAAAATGCAGACCATTCATTCATCAGGAGAAGTCAATAGCTGCTGACCAGATCATTTGGTCATTTGGACAGTAACCATACTTATTTAGTTAAACTACATCTGTAACACAATTCTACATGATGGTATAAACCCGTTTGACCAACAACCGGGTTTTCAAGATTGATCTCGGGTAGTTTTTTACAGGGTTGAGGTTCAAGTACTCAGATTATTAAATGTTTACCCTTATATGAACCATGAGGTAAAAATAGAGACAGGGGTAGAAATTTGAGTTCATGTACTTGCGAACACGTCCATTTAGGTTATATACTTATTTTTCTTACAGGTGAATCAGAAGAATAGCTTGATATGACTGATCAAATAGGTCAACATATACCATACCAAAAAATCAGTTTTTGGCCCATCATCCAACCTAATCAATTATCCAACTCTAGTTAAACCAATTGAGAATTGAAGCTTACATAGAAAGTCAGAACGTTGTCTTCGTTGTATCAAATCAGCAGCATTTGCCACCTCAATGAAAGGACTCGAGATTGGGCTTGAGCTTGCCACCAGTTCCTATACATAGAACAACTGGCACAAACTCATGATCATAAAACGATACAAGTAGGCAATTATTTGAACCCCATTTAACGGAATATATAGGAACATAAGTTGTGCCATTAGAATTATTTCAAAAGTTCAATTAAATTATCAAAATATATATTAACCGTTAACAAGTGCCGTGGCAGTTCCAGAAATTGGACAAAGGGTGTGCAATGTTATGCACGTGCATACCCTCCGCCTTCCTGAAACACAAAGATAAAAAAGGAAGAAGAAGCAGAATTACCATGCTAATGGCAGCTCCAAAGCAGTTAAGAATATCCCTTCTTTTAACACCATTAGTCTCATTGCTACCACCAGCATTATTCTCAATTTTGCAACTAATAATACCCTATACACGAAATGTACATATATTTTATTACATTAACACAACTAAAATAAAATAAGACAGTAATGAAAACAGGAGAAAAAACTTACTAGGCATTTGGAGGGATTGTAAGTTGAGGGAAATGAAGCATTTGGAAGCAAAGTTGGGACTGTTGAGAGAAATGAAACAAGCCCCATTGTTGTTGGTTGTTAGATTTTTAATTTTTTGTGTTTAAATGTGAGATTATTGTTATTGTTATGTGAAATCCATGTGGATATATTGTGTGTGGATTTTATCCTATCTTTTGAGGGAATTTTATTCTCGTATAATATTTCATAGTTTTGGTAGATTTCATAGTTTGGGTTGGGTTGCGAAATTTTGTAACACTTTTAATGTATTTGTGCGAAATTGTTACTTTGCTCGAATAAGTGATTTTGGACTAACGTTGTTAACATAGTAATGTACTAATGTTATTGGTCTTGAACTTATGCGTTTATGGAGCGTTACCTCTAAGTATTACTAACTTGCTTGACATAAGTTCATGAAGACTGAAATTTGGATTTGCTTATTGTGTAAAAAGTGTTTAATTAGTACAATATTTCAATTCTTTCTTATTGAAAAAGTGTTTAACCAATTCTTTTCTCGAAAAAAGAATTAACTTATTAAACGTTTGTATAAGAAAATCTCAATCTTAATTTTTAGACTTAACTGCCATATGTCATATTTGTATATTTAACAAAACAGAAGCTGTAAGATACAAATTGATGGCTTTGAAGAAAAAGTAACTGGCCTTAAGCTCATTGTTTCTATCATATAACATGGGTTTGATGAAGTGTCATTACGTCATCTTTGGTTGTTGCTTAAGAAAAAGTATTTGAACCAAATATTCTCAACATTTGATTATATATAATAGGTTCATTACTCTTGACTCTGTTATAACTATGGCAATTGTATAAGATAAACCTTTTCACTATGAGCGATGGTAAACCTTTTCACTGCTATTTTTATTGCATGTCATTCTTTGTGATTTATGTTAATCATAGGCCATCTCCAGACGCCAAGCTGTTGAAGACCTTTTACATTAATATTAGCATGTCAAGTTGTTTAACTTTGTATCATCAAAGGATATGCCTTTTGATAAATTAATATTAGTAGCATTGATTATATAGATGAAAGGTATTTAGAGTCTTAGGCATTTGAGATGTTATTAGCTTAAAAGTTAGTTGGTGTGACCAACTTGTGTTGGTGAAGATAAAATTATGTTGAAGATAAAATTATGTTGAAGATAAAATGACTTATGCTATATATGAATTTTACGGTCCAATCAAATAACATCTTTAGTGTGCTTCACGGATTATAAATAAATTCCATCACCATTTAGTTCAAAATTTACAAACCGTGTCGTATTTGACTTCTATGCCACATATCCATGTGAATCCATTATATGATCCATCACATATTGATATTTCAGTGGGGCTATATTACTCATGAAGAAAGCGTCACTTTTTTTTTGCTTTAAATGAAACACTATGCCGGAAATTTCAAGGCATGTATACTGCAAAAGACACGGAGATGTTTGATGGATGAGATAAAGGTTTCTGCATATGAGTTGGTTGTTCGCCGAAAGGATGGGGATTATCTATTTTCGGTATAGATCTGTACGTACATAAAACTACGATACAATTTGTAAGTTTCTTATTTTTCAGAAAATATTGTTACTTATATTTTGTTTCAATTTATTATGCATAGAAAGCTACTTCTAAGGATGTTCAGAGGAAAAGAAAGGGTTTGGACATGCTCAATATGATAAAGCCACATGGGAAGCAATGTCTGGAATTCACGGGTAAAGGATAAAATTATTAGTTATTGCTCAAGTCTTAATGATGGTTTTGATTAACACGGATGTTTTATCCAGAGATCCATTAATTTTTATGTTTCTGAGCTTTTTGAGAGATATTTTACTGATTTGTTTGTTTTAATCTAATTTTGTATTTGATATAATCACCATTATCTTTTTGAATTCCTAATCTTTCAGGTCAATGATGATTTGCATGCCCTTTTGGAAAACAAAGGCCCTAAGATTAAAGAAAAGATGGAGAAGCATGCTATTGAAATTTTTGCAATGATACCGTACTAGAGAATCAATGGAGAATTAGCTTTGGTAAGACTTACGATGTTTTGACATAATTATGATGTTTTGACATTATAATGAAGAATTGAATTGTGGCTAACTTGATGAGAAATGTGTTATTCTCAGCTTGATCACATGTTGAAAAAGATTGAGGAGCTTCTTGATCTTGCCATTTCCAATTGCATGTATGTATTCAATCTACCGATCAGAGTACAGGTCGAGGAATGCAGTTCCCAATATAGAAACACCTTCAAAACGCACTGAAAAGAAGTCCAATTCTTCCATGACTACTTCTTCTATTCCTCAAATTGTAAGTTCCGCATCCAATACATTTGCTATGATTATGTTTTTTAAAAGGTGTTTGGTATTGCATGTTTTTTCTCCGTATTTGCTTATTTATAAGCTGATAAGCAATATATTCACCAGTTTATCTCAAAAGGATAAGGAAGGAAGGTTTTCCAGATTGATGCTTTATTAGAAGGTGCATATAACTCACTTTCACTTTATTTTCTTTGATCAATTAGTTGTTTATTGTTTATTTTTGTTGTTAGAAATCTATAGTATTTCCTCATTTTGAAGTTGACTCTAATTATCTGAATTGTAGGACTATAAGATAACGGTACTCTGATAGGAACATGTGAACTAATATTAGTAGACTATCCAGTTGATAAGAAACCAAAGTTTCTGTAAAACTTTGAAATAAATATATTTGTCGCCTGCAAAAGGAACTAAAATGAAAACCATTATTTGGAGATTAGGCCTATTTAAGCTACACAAAACTTTGCTATTAGGATACAACAGAAAAGCGGCCACCCAATGTAGCGAATTCGATCATGTTAATTTGACCATATTTACGAGTAATGGAAGTGGATGAGTCCATAAGCAATGCGCCAATGTCTGAGTTTCGGGTTTTTGGATAAAAAGACACGTTTTGCTTTGGGAAAGTATATGAACCTGGTATTCTATGTGAAAGTTATTATTTTATTGTATCTTTATTTCTTCTTTGTTATACATGGTTGTGTTGTTGACTTATAGATGGAAACAACTTCAAAACCAGTAATATGAGGCTTGGAGCAGATGCTATAGTATTTAACAGCCAGATAGCTGACGGGTATGCGCTTAAATAGGTGCCCTTTTATCCAATGTTAAAACGGATAATTTATACAAAATTTGAAAATGTAAATGAAAACAATTTGGCACTTATGTTTTTCTTTTATGCTAATAATGAAGTGTTAGTATTTTGAGGGCTTCAAGCCAAAAGTATCGATCCAAAGGAATCATCAACAAATCCTCGCATTCCAACAAAAATCGAAATAATCCGTATATGATGGCCCAATTACTTGGTGGTACTACTTTATCACTATTTACATATTAATGCGTTCATACGGTGGTTTTTATGACCCTTAAATGTAAATGCCAGACTGATTCTCAGACATCAAGAAGAAGAGATGGTAAGTTGCTCGGCATTAAGTAAAAGAAAAGTCATTTCATCTTAAACATATCCTGTGTAAGTTTTGTATTAAAGCATTAAATATATAAACTCTGTTCTAAATTGTTGTTTTTCCAAAACAAGGCACTACTTTGTGTAGACCCTTTTGATGTGGAAGCACAAAGGGAAATTGAAGCTACAATACTCCAAGTATATGGAATTCAATTTTTCTCAATTCAAATACATTAAATCGATAGTGCTCATAATGTGTTTTATAGCTTAATGAGTTTTTTTTATGAAGCACCTCATTTAAAAGATGTTTAAAGGTATTTTCGTTTTATTTTAAGGTGACATGCCGTTAATAAATTTTATAGACTGTTGATTTGTAACAATGGTAACTGCTTTCACGGAGGGTTGTATGGAATTTTATTTCGAAATTCCGTATAACGTTTGTTTTGGATTAGTTATTAGAATGAATACTTATACAGGTTGTTTGGGATTGCTCATAAATTGCTTCTGGGGATTTTTTTTATTAGATTTCTTTGAAATGGCTTATTGAAGTTGCTAATAGTGGTTGTGTGGGATTACATATTAGAGTAACCATTTCGGACCTCAGCTTTGCCCAATTTCCTTATGAGTGGGTTGAGTTAGGTTATAAGGACCAATTGGTGAAATGAATTCTTCAATGTTACTTTTCCACCTAAGTTGGATAAAAGGCCTATAGTACTTTCACCCGAATGTTAGGATTAAATGTTGTTATTTCACAGTCATGGCTTGATTGCTATTGCTATTGTTAATCTAAAAAGAACTCTTTGAGTACAGGATCAGCAAGAACAAAATGACATTGTTCGGTGACATGTCATTTCTCTTTCATTTTCTATTTGTTGGTCTAACGAGTATTTCACTTTTTTCGTGTAAAACATATCATTTTTAAGGTAAAACATATCATTTTGAAGGTAAAACATATCATTTTGAATCGGTTTAATATTTGGGACGAATAATATATCAAGATTCTATATATTGGGACAAAAATATATTTTTACCCTTAAAGTCCACTACATCTCCACATGCGGAAGGTCCATGTCTCACTGTTACTTATCATGCACGACCCCACGCAACTTGCCTAGAAACATATATAACTAAATGCTATTTGTGTGCAGGTGCATATTCCATGGCAATTGCAACTAGAATGCTCATGAAAGATGTCAAACAAGCAAAAGACAAAAAGGATAATGGACCTTGATACATATCTAATCCGAGTTTTTGTTAAAGAGCACACCTGCAATATCTTGTGATTGTAATTTTGAAACTGTATTTTTGAACTTGTATCTATATCGAGAACTCTAATTCATATTGCTCCAGTATTGTACGTGCGAACGTATCCGTATCATACATTATGAAATTTGAACTTTTAGACTTCTATCATTTCTTGATTATGGTGGTGGCTCCTTTGATCCAGTTAGAAATTCAGTTCTATAATATTAACTTACCACTATAGTGATAATATGGCTAAAGAAATACTTGAAAAGATTGGTGTAAGGTGAGTTATGTTACCTTATCAAATTTTGTTATGGTGTGCTATTTTTCATTGCAATTTTTTGTAACGGTAAGATTAATATGATCCTAATTAAAATAAAGAACCCTCAACAATATTATTCACCCCTCTGAATACTAATTTTGTAATGTACTACGGAATCTTGAGCTCTATTATTTGAAAATGACATTTTCTATGCTTTCTTTTGATTCATAACTGTAAATATTTTCATAAATGCAAAGTTCGATCGGTAAAGATGAAAAATAATGTGTACTGCATGTTAGCAATTGGTTGATTAGTCCAATGGATTATGTAATGTAACACGACTTCAAGTTGTTAGATTAGTAAGAACTTCGATTGAGGTGAAGATAATAAATGGAACACATTTTGGAAATATGATGATCATACCGAGGTTGAAATTTACTTCGTTTGATAAACGTTTACCGCTAAAGATCATAACGAAACAATATCCCGTGTCCATTTTATTTACTATGATAATAAACAAGAGCCGGACTCAATCGGTCAAGAGGTTTGTTTGTATCATCACGTCCAGGTTTATAGGATCGTTTACTTATTACACTTATTATTCCTTTAAAAATAATAAAACATGTTTACGTTCGTTGTTATTTATTACTTTATCCGCATACTCGACTTCTTAATGAATAATTTCTTTAACAACCCCGTGAATCCACGGGTCTATAAGCTATAAATGGTTATATAAGGGACTTTGCAGGATATGAAAAGTGAGAAAACTTTCAATTTAGCAAACAAAAACTTGTGAAACTTTTTCCATTTACAAACTTTTTAGTCTTACCTTAAGTGGACATGGGATTTTATGTTGTAAGTTAGTCATTAAGGACTAACTTTAGTTTAGCTTTAGTCATTAAGGACTAACTTTAGTTTAATCAAAGTGATTTGTTTATTTTGCTATACTTTCGCTATATTATTATTGGTCTATAAAATTTCATCACAAGATTTGCTCAAGTACGAGTTCATTCAAGTGGGAAGCTGACTAAATATTGTGCCGCTATGGCAACTGTTTGTATGTGCTTTCTTGGCTTGGTGGATACTCTGTAAAAAGACAAAACTACTCAACATATGTTATAAATCCAAAATGTTGGTCTAAGGTTTGTTTATAAATGTGATTTGGTTACCCGACATTTACTTGACATTTTGTCCTTCATAATGATTTAGAATATTTTAGAAGCAAAGAACAAATATAATTAGGGACACAAATATGATTTGCTCGATTGCCTTTATGTCTAACTGTCATGGGCATGATTATGATATTTTTTTGCAAACTGAAAAGTGATATGACGGTCTAAAACGTGATACATGATGTGTTATAAGAACACGACAAAGTACAAATGTTTATTCATGGTAACAAACTAAAAGGTGAAATCTTTCGGGCTTGAATGTCGAACGGTAACTTAAGCCCTTCGACTATTCTATAATGATTTGTATTAGCGGTTGGATACCATGCACTGTAGTAAAAGGAAAACAAATACATTATTGAATTTCTTAGTCTTTCAAGTAACAGTACTCGCATCATGTGGCAACGACAAATTACCATTTTAGCTATTTTGATGATGGAGTTGGGTGTTTTACTATTTATTAACATTTTCAGAAATCTTATGCGACCTTTGTTTTATGAACCTTGGACTTAATTATCATTTAACACTTATGCGAACCCCCGCTATATTTGGCTCATTTTCGTTGACGCTGCATAAGTTGTTTGAAGCTTGGACTTTAATTAATATGCATTCTCATTTTTATGTTCGTTTTATGCAGCAGCATGATAGACGCCCCGGTTTAATATGACTATTTCTAATATTTAAGAAGCTATGCGAGATCCTCTGACTGTTTTTCGCTTATACTGTGTTAAGGTCTCTTTACACTATCCTTTTTCTCTTTGTCATAATAGTGTAGTTAAGGATGAATCTTTAATAAAACCATATGTGTTCACAATAGCTCTATATGTATTAAAGTTGCTTGAGACATAAAGCAATAGCATCTAATTAATACGCGTGTTTCATCAACTATTTTTATTGATGTAAAACATGATTGTATGTTGATTAATAAAATAATCACAATCTTCTTTATTTTGTTAACCTTTTTTTTTGTCTTTGTGTAACTTAATTACTATTTTTAGTATCCATTTTTAAAATTTCTTTTTTATTTGCAGAAGTTGGAATTGCTTGGGTTCTATGCTTTAAAGGATTAGTGGAGCTAAATATTTACTATAAAGACATAACTTTTGTTTAGCTTTACAAAGCCGGTATTCACACACGAGCAATCATATGTGGTTGTTTAAATGGTTTTTATGGACTATTGGGTGTACACTGAATGGACATTAGCTACTATATTGATTAGCACTCACAAACGTCATTTGCTATTAAAGACATCAAATTTGGAGACGACAACACATTGACGTCTATTAATTTAATGGTTACAAACTCAATTGATTGTCGAATAATTTACGTTTTATCTCATTATTTTTTTCATATATTAATTAAACATGTTTACGTTCGTTGTTTTCTTATTATCTCATTTCCAAGGTTGAGGATTACTCCGTCAGATAAGCGTTTGCCTCTTAAGATTGTCAGGAAACAAAATCCGATATCGTATCTTTGCCATGACAATCAACAAAAGCCAATGGCAATCGCTTTCTAAAGTTGGTTTGTACTTGCCCGTCCCGTGTTCACACATGGACAACTAGCGCTGCCGTATCAAGAGTAAAAAGCAAGCGGGGTTTGAAGGTTGTCGTTTGTGACCGAACAAGGTTCATGTTATATCATGGATGGTAATCTCTCCAAAACCACAACAAATGTCGTTTGTATAAAGAAGTACTTGAAGGTCTTTGAACAAGGTTCATGTTATATCATGTATATATCATTGGTGTAATCACGTTATATTATACTATGGTTCATTATTTTTAATGTTACAAGGTTTGTTAGCAACTCAATTGATCATTGAAATTACACATCATTTTATGTTCGAGTAAATCGATTTTAGATTGGCACAATATTTGTAGTTCGATGGTTGTAAATCTATTTCTTTATTACTTTTATTATCATCTCATTTATCTATTTCTTTTAAAACTAACTTGTCGGTGTCAACGGGTCTCTAAGCTAGTTCTTCAAAGAGTTTGGATCATTCTTAGTTTCTAATCCGGTTTAATTTTAATGATACAAAATCACGAAGCGAAAACCCACTATTGTAAATGTTTATAGTAAATAATGATTTGTTTTCATCATGCTTACAAGTTTTGTTGGAATACGTGTAACTACTATCAAGTGTCAGTCATTAATTATGTAATAGGTTGCTAAGTTATTAGGCTTATATGTTAGTTATTATCTCTAGACTTATGAAGTAAGCCCATGGGCCTATGAGAAAGCCCACACGACTTGCAAGGATTGATCAGAGGTTAAAGCAGGGATCAGATCAAACGGTAACATAGGAATAGTCATTGAGTTATAAGGTGACTAAGGATAGGAAAATACGTCCTATGATCTGCCAGATCCGGAGGGATCTACCCAAGGACAATACCCATAGTTAGTATTAGAAGTTAGTATTAGAAGTCCTTAGGTATGATTGAAAAAAAGAGAATATGAGAAAAGGAGAAAGAATGAGTTGAAGAATTAAAAAGAAAAGTTAAAGAAAAGGGTGAAAAGAAATAGCCCTCCATATGTTCAACTTAGGGCAGAAACCGGGTTCAATTCATATGCTACTGGTTGTCACTAAGATGACACCGGTATTGAAGACAAAGACGTCATGGAACCAGTGACGCACTGCACTTAACCTTCTAGCCACTCAAGTTCTCTCAAAAGGACTTGTTTCATTTTCACGGGGAACCCTGCATAATCTATCGACCTCTCACTACGAGATGTGTTGATATTGAAACAGGAGACACTGCTCCAGTCTCCGACTACTAAAACAAAAACGCACAAATCGAGTCTAGAGCCACGAGATTCATCAAAAGATCTCTTAGGAACACTAAATATTTCAACACTTGTTGTTCAAAAAATAAGAACACAAATGATATATTCTAGAGTTCTACGTAGATCTTAGCAATCTGCCAGAACATTTATGAGAAGATTTGCAAATTGTGGTGATTGAATGAAAACTCCTACCAGGGTCAACATCAAACAGCTCTGACAGCAGGTCACTTCGATAATCTCTTGTGAGTTACGTTTAGTGTTCGCGATGGTTTCAAATGGTCTACAGTTGTGGAGTGATACCTCGATGTACTCCAGCGGCTCACAACGACAAAGTAAAGATATTGAGTACGGGGACATGCCAGTGACCATCTGGTCTGAGATTCGTCAAAGAACGCGCCATCGATCTGGGATGTACCGCATTAAATATCCGAACTCTTACGTCAGAACTTTATTGCTAATTGTTTACATGCATGATTGAAGATCCGAGTTCCGGAGAGACCAATACTACCACCACTATCATCAACAATACTCCATCTCCACATGCTCATACCAACATCATATCATAAGTAAGTTCTCACCAAAGATCAAAGCCACACAAAATTTCTCAATGATTCTACATCGAAGTCAAAGAATCTAAAAAGTTTAAAGACTTGAGAACTACGCAAGTAGGAGATTCAAAGTCAAAAGAAGTATGAGCATTGTGGAGAAAGACGTAAAGACACCAGTACCTAAGTCATTTATGAAAGGCAGACAACAACATATTATCACAACAACAACAAAGAACGACGAGCAAAGATACATTAGAAGTCAAGCTGAAGAAGTCAAAGAAAGCAAAGCACATCTACTCTATTGGGGAAGATTGTTGGAAAGATGTCAAGCAACCTTTGATGACCAACCCTTAGGGGGAGATTGTTGGGAATATGTGTAACTACTATCAAGTGTCGGTCATTAATTATGTAATAGGTTGCTAAATTATCAGGCTTATATGTTAGTTATTATCTTTAGGCTTATGAAGTAAGCCCATGGGCCTATGAGAGAACCCACACGACTTGAGGAAGGAGCTAGGAGTGTTGCCCTAGCCTCCTCTCCTATAAGCTCCTATAAATACTACATGCAAACTCTATTATTATTGTTGGTTATTTCACTTTGCTAGTAAACCTTTGTCATTCATCCTTGTGAAAGTAACCAACCAAACTATCATTCTCTCATCTCATTTCTATTATTGTTATACTTGTGTTACAATATCATGGTAACCTAACAAGTTTGTGTTTTGAACATGACATCAATGTCTTTCAGTTTTCTCTTCCTACAATGACCTTTAGCACAACATTATTATTAAGCGCACAAAAAGTGAAGAAGTGTATGCATCAATTGGATGTGGTTCACCTTTTAGAATGTAACCTATGTGCGAGAACACACGTTAAAGCTTTATTAATATGGACAACATCATTCATTTCTCATTCCTTGGTGAATATATTTTGATTTGGTTGATTATGACACTCATAAACATAAGGAAGATTACTTAGGGCCCGTTTGTTTTGGGGTAATTGAATGAAAGAAGGGAATTATTTTTAAAAACAATTGTTTGGTTGTGCAAATTATCGGATTGGAATTAAAAGTTTGCGAGAAATCCCATAGAACCCATACCAGGGTAGATAGGTTGGTATCACAATTTATCTTTCTCCTCTCTCAATATTATATAAATTTCCCTGTTACAAATTCATCTCTCTCCTCTCTCACCTGTTGATTTTTTTTCCTCTTTTCATACTTTTTCCTACATTAGATTAATCAAGTAAAGATCTAATTGCTCACTTTATCATCCCTTAATCTAAACAAGTAAAGATTACCATCTTCTTGTCATAGTCGTTAAATCATAAGCTTTTGAGGCTACTGCGCAATCGTTGTCGGAGATGTTTAACCGGTCACCAAATCGGTCATCGCTTGTCACGGAGCAGTTCATGGTCACCGAATCAGATCGCCGTTATCTCCGGACCTGGTTCACCGGAGCTAATCATGTAATTTATTTTTATGCAATGAAGGGTGAACTTATATTTTTGGTTGATTTGTTTTTTCACAATCATTAACAAATTTTATTTCAAGATATAAAGAAGACTTTTAAAGATCAGTTAATCTTAAAATAATTTTCTCACAATTTTGATGTAGTGTGTTTTTTAATGTTGTTGAAGGCTTGGTGTCCAGTCATCTATTTTTGACCTTGATGAATGGCTATATGCTTTTGACTGTGATTAATGGAGATAAAGAAGTGAGTGAACCATATGCTTTTGTTGTTTAAAAAAAATGATTTGATTTTTATACCAAGGATTCAAACATCAAACCAAACATGGTTGCAAGGAATGATTTCCAACTTGATACCGATTCTAATTCTACCTCATATCAAAACCCATACTCATAGTGATTCCGGTATGCGAACCAAACACACCCTTATTGTGTTGTTTCTTGATTCTCACTTTGTGCCTTTAAAAAAAAGATTAGAATAACATAAGGAAAATGAGTTCGATTGACTTAAAATAAGCCTCTCGCACTATACTTTTACAATTAAAGTTTGACTTCGATACTTAAGATAAGCCTATCGCACTATAATAAATCAATAACATTGATTTATATTTATACTAGTTGTAATCCTTATTTGATAAAGAAATAATTCAAGTATAGTATAAATCTCTTAATTTAAATAAAAGATAATTATCTTAACACTTAAGATGATTATAATTACCATAATCAAAATCCAAAACTCATCCCTATACCCTTCTTGGTATTCGGTCGATCAAGCCCAAAGGAGGAAGGGGAGAGTTATCTGGATTTTGTCCATTCAATATATTTATATGTTTATTTACTTACAATCTTAATTAAGCTCAATAGCTAATTATATATTATATATATATATATATATATATATATATATATATATATATATATATATATATATATATATATATATATATATATATATATATATATATATACTAGTTTTTAGCCAATGGGCGGGCATGACTTATAATTATTTGTTTGTTGGTTTTTGTTAACTTGAATACATTTTTTAAGATTTATATATACATATATATTATTTCAATAATGATTTAATTTGTTTGCGTGAACTGGTTTAGGTGGTTTATGCATTAAAACTACACATTGAACGACGTTCAACCTGTACCCTTAGAAGCAAATCCATTTTACCTATTTAATTCATTAGATATAAAACATCCCTCAAAAACTAATTCATAACCTAATGGGTCGCAAATGTGGCTATAAATAGCGCTTGAATTCCCTCAACATCACTATACATTCAAAAATTTCATTTTTTGTAGTTCAAATCCTTGCAATATATTGTCCCCGCCTCATGATTTTTAATTTCTTTAAATTTTCCTTATTTCATATAGCCTTTTAGTATCAAACATAGATATTGTTAAAAAAAATGTATTTGATCGGATGGAAATAGAAAATTGAAAATTTTGTTTCATAACATCTCAAAGAGCCCATATTTAGATGACTTTTTAGGAACTTTGATAAAATGATGCCAAGGAACATGCCCACTTTATATAACAAAACAACACTATTGAATCCTAACTTGATCCATTTGCCTCTATTTTCAAACTAATACTCATAGTTAATTGTTTTATTTCCATTATTCCAATAATTTATATAAATATATAAACTTACTGTTATCTATCTTAAAATGTGATAACAATGCATTAGATAGTAAGATACCCTATTCCATTATTCTCTAATCATCAATATTGGGAAGTAAGATGAGGCGTAAAAAGAGACAGCATGTCAATTATAGATATAAGCACATCTGATTTTCCACTTTATGTAAAACATGCTATACCATATAGTTATTTTTCCAACAGTTTGTTCTTGAGGGGTGAAAATAGATCCACTGTCCACATGTGAATTTGTGATCTGGTTTATTACTTTAGAGTTTAGACAGCACTGACATTGTTCGCATGGATGAAGAAAAAGATATCAGTTATAATTCGTAGTTGCATGTGTGCCTAAATCCATGTAAGTCTATCTTAACACCCCATCATATGAAGTAATGAAACTGAACTAAGAATCACAAAATGATAAAAATTCCACTATCTTAACTACTAACATGTAAACAAAATTAGAAACATCCATGAATGAGCACATCGAATTTTAAGCTCAAGGTGAGCTCTATTTTCTGCCTCTTATACTAACACACCATAAAACTACTGCCACAACCGACTACTGTGACTAATTAGTGTAAAGCAAAATACAACTGCAGAGTGTATGATACACATACCTTTCTAAGATCATCCCACAATTTGTAAAAAGCAACATTATGCGGACCAATAGCATTATGACACACCATGCAACATAGTATCAAGTACTTCATCAAATGGATAAAATCCCAACCAGTATTCGGCCTTCTTAACCTCAACTTCACATGAGCACCACGATTAACGTTTAATCCCAATAGCCTCGGATTCTTCGTACTACAAAACAAAACAAACCAACAAACCTTCATTTCCTAAAAATAATCATAACCACTTCACATAACAAAGTTATATATAGCATTGGTGCGAGAACACCAAAGTTGTGAACAAAGAATGCCACATAAGCATAACATTGAGAACAATACCGAACCTCATTTTACCCTCAATTGTAAAAAGCGTGACCGCCTAAACCTTTTTCCTTCTTTTAATTCATTAAAGCATAAAAAGAAATCACAGCATAACACAAGATTGACACAGAACGATGAATCTATAAATTTGTCATGGGCGCGATATTCGGACATGACAATCCAATTCACATATTAACTTATATATTATATAACCATCTCCGAGGTGACCTAGTGGTAAGGCGGCCCAAAAGACTCGAAGAGACCCGGGTTCAAACCTCCACGTACATCGGGCGAAAAAGGCTCGACTTTTTCCGAGAACAGGATCCTTCTTGATACTAACTACATCATTAAAGTGATAACTTCACATAAATACCTAACCACATCAAACCAACATGTACCATTGCCTCCCATTTTGACCCGTTAAATAATCAATCCACTTTGAAACATCTATTTTTGGTATGAACACAGAGATGAACTCGTGTTTCACCCGTACTATACTATTACGCATTTTGACCCATTATCCGGCTCTCCCAATTTGCCTCTTTTAAGAGACATCGAAGATGTAATTAGCATGTTAGACTTGAGGATAGAAAGGTAAGAGGTAAAGATACTAACATATACGTCTTTGATAAGATTTGGGAATTCAATCCTATGCTCGTGGCCTAAGAAGAGCTTGGTTCATAATATCAATAAGATTTGTAGCCATAAAAACGTGTGAATAATAAAGACTCGTATGTAAACAAATTCAGTTTTTAAAAACTAAAAAAAATACATGGTTGAGTTAACATTGACTATTTTTGATACTGAAAATAAATTCCATGTCCAGTATATCTACAGGACTAAAACACACTTTGTTTCCTACTTCTCTCCACTATATCTTCAATTTGTTTTCTAGATTCTCACATTCCTAATTTTTTCTAGATCCAAATTCTTAAAACAGGTTTACCAGAGGATAGAGATGATAAAAATAAACACCAAAAACAAAACAATAATAATAGTATGTTTCATCTGGCAATAGCAAAAGTTAAAACAGTTAAATGCACAATTTAAACTTGATGTTCAAGATACGAAAATTAAATCAAGTAAAGATGCAATATGATATCTCGACAAAGCCTAATGTGCACACTAATTCGGCCTAGAAGCCATCACTAACTCGTGGTTAGCTTCGGATAAATTTAATCTGTTTATGTATGCACATTACCATGGATAGTGCAAAAGAAGAGCTTAGCATAAGAATAGTTACCCTTTGAGTTGTTACAACACGCTTATCTTTTGTACCGGAGAATCCAAATGACCTTGGTAAAAAGTAAATGTCATGAAAGGTGCAAATTTTCCATTATAAAGAGGATCTTATGGACCCAAGGTAGCGCCAAAATGTTCAAAAAAAAATTATGTAACGATGACGATAGACAAATAGATTATAGTTACAATGAAAAATAGTTTCAGTCTTGCAACATATATGGGAAGGAAGGATTCGATACTTGATAATAACTCAACACCAAGCATCTTTCCAAACAATCCTAATGCCTCTTGTGTATCCTTGTTTTCCTTGCAGAGATGAAATCGGAGATGAGTTTTGGAGAACTCTCGATCGCCAATACAGATATCTCGACAAAGCCTAATGTGCACACTAATTCGGCCTAAATGTCCACCTCTTAACAACAACTTCGCCGTGTTTCTAGTAAGTAGCCTTCAATAATGTCACATCTTGCCACATGTACTCGTCAATCCTCTTGTGTGAGTTCATCTTCTTTTCCAACAAAGTAACTCATGACACCAATCATGTATCCGTGACACAAACAATTTTTCCACTTCTTCAAGAACATTTGTGCGGACTTTTAGTAGCTCCAAAGTGAATTGCATCTTGAAAATGTCGTGAATGCCTTGATTGAGAATGGGAGCGTGGTTTTCTTTATGAAGAGAACCATGTCATTGGCGTTAGTTGCACTAATGGTGGTTACGATTGAACCCAAACCCCTTTAAGTTTTGCAAATTTTGTGCAATGTGGTGAAAGTGGATGTAAGATCCAGGATGTTGTTTATTTGCTCTTCTAGCAAGGCCTATACGGCCAACACAAGGGCGGAATCATCTTCACTCTTTGAAGTTTGGTTCTTTGGAAAACCCGAACAACAAAAGAATGTCTTATTTGCACACTTGACCCATTTCTTCGACCGGTTATTAATCATAGCGATAACCAACTTATGCTCTCTTTGATTGGTTAGCCAAACAAAATAATTCAAATTAGTAATTCCTGTTCCTTTTCTTTCATTCGAATTATCAACATTCATTTTATTTCCTATATTTTATTGCTTTTAAAGCTCACCCATATAATTCCACTCATTATCTTTGTTGCTTAAAGCTTGCCCTCCTCATTATCCCTCTAGCTAGCTTCTCTTCATCTCACATATCCTCAAACCCTCAAAACAATAGTACTAAACCATTTTACTTTAATTCAACACATGACTTACGTTTGCAAACTCAGTGAGTTTTCAACAAAGTCAAATGATGGTTTCTTAATGTTTTTGATTCTTAATATTTATTCGTTAGCAACCCCAACTACAAACCAAGCGATACGTACCAACCACAAACTAATTGAAATCCTATGACTCAGACAAACTACAACTCATGTTAGTCATTTACACAAAGAAAGAGCAAAGCAAACACTCATTTTAACAAAGAAACAAAACAACCTTTTGTATACAAAGTGGAATACCTTCAGTGACCGTTGGCTTATTTCATTAGCCACTCCTAGCCATCTACTTTCAAAACAAAGCAAGCATCATCTCCACCTGTCAATGCATGGAATTATTATCAATACCATGCCCGTGAAACTTGATAGAAAAATAATTTCCAGGCAGTCATAACATCCCTAATACCAACGTAAGTTAAGTGGAGGTCTAAAAATTCAACAAAGTAAATAAAAACAAACCTTTTAAGAAGATAAGTATGTTACCCATGTGTTCCCTTTTTTAGTCCAAAAAAAAACCATGCTATTGTACAACCTGTTTCAAAAGTAAATAGAAAACGTCTAGAACATGGAGGTTATTTGAACAATTTAAAATGTGATATGGATACGCTCAAACCACCTAAACGCTCCATGTGTGCAATTGTACAACCAACCTCATCATCGCATTACCAAGCACGAAATGACTGGTGAAAAAGCATCACATTTAAGAGAAATGTAAACTAACTTTATTGTTTATCAACCAAGTATAGTCACAAAAGCACAATTCAAATAACATAAGCATCACTCCGTTTCGAATATCTGCCAAGATGATCTATCACCGTGTTGTCGGTGGGTCGACCTAAAATGTTGGTGTTTCTATGCAAACTATTGGTTGAGTATATCCGCCAGGCCGCAAGCCTATGAAGCTTGCCCCGCCACGTACTAAGCGGCTAGGATGCGCATTTATGCGCAGAGGTGCCCGCAACATTCCCGCACGTTTCAGATTGATCTAGATGAGAGTAAAGTACAATTATAAATGCATGATCCCAAAATTGAAGCAAACACAAATCACAAAACGGGTTTTCAAAACCATGAACTACCCATCGTGGGAACATGATTGTGGATAAGAGTCACGATAACGGATTCGTTGTGCGGTGCGATCGATTGTCAAAACCAACATGCTTGGAAAGCACGGTTTCTTTATCGATGTTGCATAGTTCACGGGGTAATAGCGTTGGCGACACAGTTGTTCAGTCTGCAAAACAGAACTACACTATTAAATGGAAATTGCGTGTTGAATTTAAAAAAATGCGGTAAGGAGAATAAGCGATACTGTTTCATCAATCTCGACGGCCCGACAGCTTCTCGATTGCATTGCTTTCTCCTCTCCTTTTAAGTTCTCGCCATCTTGTATAAAGCGATGTCGACATAACAACGGCGTCTCTAATAAACTGCTAAGAGTATAAACAAACAATGAATTATCTTTAAGCATGTTAAACAGAAAAACAACACAATACACATAACGAATTGAAACAAAACCTACTTAACATCCGCTGCAACACAATCGAGACCACGCAAACCAATCTTTTTTTTTTAAAACTCATAACGCCACCTATTCCACAGAACAACAAACACTATATATCACAAACCGTATAAAGCAACAAACAAATAAAATAGATTTTAATTTTTTCTAAAAAGGAGATTCACCAATATCGTGCGCCTCTCGATCTCCTAGCACGCTTCTCATTATAATATAGATGCATTCGTGTGGTACGTACCAATACCGGAATAAACCTTGGGATGCTTTTAATCATTTCCGGGCATCTGTTCCTTCCATTCTATGGATACCGAGACACTAAAATACGTTGTTGAAGTTCCAACTTCATAAACTCTATGTTTTTTTCATTGGCTTGCATAACCATCTAATATCATTATCAATTTAAGTGGCTATTTCCACGAAGACACACTTCATGCATATATAGTTTCTTTATACGAAGCATTACATAAGGAATAAACAAATTGAATCAAACCCACTATAAACCTTTGAACCAACTTTCTTACTTCACAAATCAAAGCGATATATAGTGGATTGTTGGAGCTAATTAACAAAAGAGTAAACATCGTTTCGATCAACAAATTATTTCGGTAAAAGAATTATAAACATGTGAAATATAACTCACGGAACATCCAATGCAATTTGCATCCTCGATCGATACTCGATTATTGGCGGTGGCAATTTCTAGACCATATGAGGCGGTGGCAAAAAATACTAAAACGAACAAAGGCGGTTTTAGTAGAAGTTGATATACCGTCTTTGGTAATTGGGCGTCACGAGACCGGGCTTGGTAACATCAACCATTGTGGGCTTGGTTACAAATAAGCAATCTCAAACACACTCGAAAGAGTTAAGCTAAAACACAAATTCAAGTGCCTTCTTAAACTACATATGTATGAATAAAGTACGGTGAAGCTACGTTAGAATATCCAAAAGCATACAAATACTTCCATTCTATTGTTACAGGGTTGGGAGACCAAGAATGGCAAAGAACCCAAGCACAGTGCAATAAGCTAAAAACTACTTTTAAAGAATCTGCAATGTTGTCATCACAGAAATTTCACATCAGGCCAAATGGGCAACTTTGAGCTTATAAATAAGTTGCTAAGAGGCCTCCAAAATGAGAAAGAAGAGGAAATATTAATTTCACACTCTTGAGAGTCCAAAAATCAAAAGTGGTGCAAGGGGTCCTTGACGACTTAAAAATAAAATGTCGAGGGTGTTTGGTGTGCACGAGACAGAATCAAAGGGGCTCGAGGTGGGCTTTTGGGGCTTATAAATAAGCCACAAAATTGCTTCAAAATACAAAATAAGTAAAGACATATACTAATCTTACATCTAAATCATTGATTGCAACAAAACTAATCATAAATCTAACTCCTAACCTATCTAAAATTAAGCTCGAAGGAGACTATTGAAACTGCAAAGGACGAAAAGGAAAACTTCAAAACTATTCTAAAGCTATTCTATCGGGTCTATTATTGCTGATTAATTGCTTTATACGTCTTATAATTGCTTGTTTTTGATTCCTCTAATAGCTTAGGAAGAAGCATTTTGCACAACACAAGGCTAAAGCAAAGAGGAATAAGTCCATGAATCAAGGACAATGAGAGGGCCTATATGACTACTTATATCAAGAACATGGGTACATGGAAGGTTAAACAATTGAAGACACTTACCTTTGAAGAGGTCAAGGAAGAGTTTGAGAAGATTGTGGAGAGCATTCAAAACTTTGTGACTAAGGATTCAAGTTGAAAGAGATAGGCTTAAGAGATCACGTATAAATCTTCTTCCATAACTGAAACATAAAGAGTATCTATTGCAAGCAAGAGTTTACTTTTGCATGTGTTAAAATTGAAGAGCTTGAGATTCTTAAACCGATTGTAAGTAATACAATTACTATTCGTCACCATTATACTTCATAAATCAAATAACGAAGATACATATACCAAGTTTGGAGCATCCCACCAACAATGACAAACAAAATCGTCATAACCTAAAACCAATGAATCAACTTTCTTATAACTAACATAGTCAAGATCTAGTCACAGTTACAATCATAATTATTAATGATTACATGAGTCAACAAATTCTTTATCTTCAATAAGTACTCCAATATGCACAAGGAGGCCATAACCATCGATAATAAAACCAACAAAAACCAAGGTAGTAGCAATATAAAAATAAAGCATAAAATGATAGATAATCTAAAATTACCTCGAGTCACGTAATCCAAGTAAACTCCATCGTTAATATTAGTTGATCCAACCAAGGTCGTGCTATCATCTATTATCATAACTTTGCTATGCATATACCGCGGTAGGAGATTGTCTATAAATAGAAACATAAAGTATTCATTTTGATGACTTTATCTAGGCTAAATTATGAAAATTATTATGAAATTAATTGCGGTTTACTACTATAACTTAAAAGTAATGGTTAGAAATAATACTGGATGGAGGCCATAAGACCATCATCGAAATTCTACCATAAGACCGGAGACAGTAGAAAGATATGTAATCATGAACTTTTGGACCAAGGCGATCGGATAATTTATGCAATATAGAATTGGGTCCTGTTGATATTGTTCTATATTGCCAATGCATGATAGCTCTTACAGATCTTTGCATAACCATCATCTAGTCCACCTTGGAATCCGTGTAATAATGGTATAACAATGATGACCCTAAAACCTGGTTTTCTTGATATGCCCGCATAATACTGGTGTATAAAGATTCCAACACACGGTTTCGTATGATCTCATCTCCAATGAAGACCCGAGATGAAAAATTGGTTCGCCACAATTTAATGCATACAACAGGAAAGTTCGTGACTATAAAACTTTTTACCATCTTTTGATATATGAGCTTATGAAATACCTCAATGTAAACCAAGTGTTACGCTTTCTCAATAAGGGAGAAGTAAAATAAGGAGAAGTAAGCATTGTGAATCTTGTCTTCAACTTGACTTGTTCCAGTGACCACGAGACTCACACTCCTTATAATCTAAGAATATAAAATCTCAATAATATGCAACGATAACATGAAACTTTGGGCATTCGAGAAAATATAAAGTCGACTGGCGACTCCACATGACATGTGGACCAACTTGTCCAGATTCATCTGCAGAGCCAACCATGTTACCTCGCTTTTGAGTCTCCCACCACTCCCTATCACAAGATAATAGCATATGCAAAAGATGGTGAGATCGATGTTACCTACAATGTTCCAAGTAGTTTTCCCAATATTCTTCCATTCCTAATAAAGCGGGACATAAACATTAACACAAATAATTATATGTTGACATACAGTGACAAGTAGATGCATGCACAAAGATATATACAAACATCCATGTATATTACGAATTGAGAGTGACTAATGAAGAAGACTAACCCTAAAATCTTAGTTTTGTTTTAAAAGAGGCGTAATTTTTTTATGTATTAATATAATTTTTGTAGATAAATTGTATTTACTATATAATTCCAATAAAATTATAGCCATTTATAGATTATAATTTTGATTTATTAACTTTGTCTTGCAAAATATAAAACAAAAATTGAATTGCTCTAGTGGTAGAGATGATGGTTAAGTTTGGAGAGTGACCAAGGTTGAACCATACTAACTACATTTTAAATTACAATTTTTAAACATTTAATCTAATAAAACATAAATAATTTCGGAAAAATAAAAAATAGCCTAAAATTCAAAATTAATTAAATGTCTTCAAATAAAATAAATTTTAAAAATGCTTACATGGCAACAATATGATGACATGGCTAATAATGAATTCTTGGGCAATGAGGTGGCGTTTACGTGGCATTATCTACGTGTAACGCCTCCTGTTATATATAATATAGAGATATATATATATATATATATATCAAGGTTGCAAAAATCATGAATCGGTAGTCGGGCGGTCGGACCCCCTGTAGCTTGTAATCGGTCAAGACGGGATTAATCGGTGATTAATCGGATTGGCATTTTCGGCAAGTTTGGGTATTTCAGCGAGATTTGGGTATTCTAGACAAGAATTTCCTTGAAAATCATCTTGTAATGATAAAAACATCAAATATAATTGATTAAAACTTGTTCAAGACAAGTTTTGGGTATTTCCGACAAGATTTGCAAGTTTCCAAGCAAGTTTGACCACCGCTATGATCGTTGACCGCCATTGACCGTTGTTGACCAATTTGTTTGACCCGATTACACAAATCGGCAAGGTTGGTGGCCCAAGAGCACCTAATCGGTGATTAATCGGCCTTGTAGGCCTTGTTTTGCAACACCGATATATATATATATATATATATATATATATATATATATATATATATATATAGATTTGTGTTCATATAGTGAACACTTTAAAATAGAATACAATAGGTACCAACCAAAAGATGACACATGTCCTATAATCAAAACAAAAAAACGTAAAGCAAACGAAGTTTTAATTTTTAAATCAAGTTAAAAGGGCATTTAGGTAATTGTCTACCCCATTTTACAATCTCTTTCATCCCCACAAATCAAACCACATATCTGATTTTCTTCTCTTCAAAGTAGCCATCTTCATCCTTTTCTCTCTCATGACTCTCCCTCTTTGATCTAATCTCCAGCAACACTCTCAAATATCTAACTCCATTAAAACCACCATTTGAAGAAAAAAAATGTGGCGAATTATCACGAGTAGCCCCCGCTAAATCCATTAATCGACGTCGACTACTCTTTCACGAGTAGCCATCTTTAAATCCGAACCGTAACCGTGTTTAACCATGAAGTAATTATATGTAACGATCTTCAACCATAGTCGTTTTCCACTCGCCGTTTGGCTTGTGCCATCCTCTCCTTAGTCAACGCTAATTCGATCTAGATGATGTTTCAATGTTCGTAAACATTTTATTTTTGTTATGTAGCGATCGGTGGTTGTGGTTCCTTTTTTGGTTTATATGAAAGGATTATTTTACATTTTTTTGTTTAAAGATCAAAGGATTATAAATTGTTTCATGTTCAAGTGGTTGTATACAAAGTATACTGTTCTTGTTAATGTGAAATAATGTCTTTTTTTTTGAAGTATCATTAGATTAATTTGCTAGAGGGAAAGACACCCATGGTGATTTCAGTGTTTTTTTGTGTACTAATGGACGAGTTGATTAATAATTGTGGATATGGGTGCCAATTGATTAATACTCCGTAGTAGTGTGGGTGTGTTTGGCAAAATTGCCAGTCTTTGGTCTTTGGTCTTGGTCTTGGTCTTTGGTCTTGGTCTTGGTCTTTGTCTTGGTCTTGATCTTGGTCTTTGGTCTTGGTCTTGGTCTTGTCTTGGTCTTGATCTTTGTCTTTATTCTTTATTCTTGAAAAGATTAAAATTATAGTTTTTTTTAGTAGTGTTTGGCAAACTAGTCAGAATTGTAGATTAAAAGTGTAAATGACATAATTGGACATACAAATAACAAACCCAATATGAATAAGAATCGTAAATAAAATTATTGATATAAATCATAAATACGTAGCATTGCATGAAAAGCCATATAAAAATACAAACAACATTAAAATGATGTAAAATATCATCCACGATGTGCATTCCATATTAAAGTAGCAATGTCGTTACGTATACGCTTCATCTCATTAGATGATCCTTGAATTGTTTTCATTGTTCGTGTCATGACTATGAATATCGTGAAGTTAAATCTCGTGGTATATAATCGGATGGTCCTCCATCATCGTAAACATCAAGTCTTCTTGTGAACTGTTACGGATGTAGTTATGTAAAGCAAATGCAGCGATAATAACATCAATCTGAGTTTGCACGCTAAATTTAGGCATTCCACCAAGTATTTTCCATCGTTTCTTTAAGACTCCAAATGATCTTTCAATATAACTCCGTAAAGATGAATGCTTGCGGTTGAAAGCTTCTTGCTTATTGTTTGGTGGCTCATATTCAAACTGAGATTGGTGGTATCTTGTCTTGGAATATGGAACAAGATATCCGTTTCTATCGGGATATCCTTTATCTACCAAATAGTATTTACCTGATAAAATAGTTAAGAAACTAAATAAGTCATTTTTAATTCTAAAAGTAAGATAGAAATAACTACATAAATAATATATTGTTACCTCTAGGTGGTTTGGGAAAGTTCATTGATGGTGTGTTGAGAGCGTGAAGAAAAACTCTTGTATCATGTGCTGATCCTTCCCATCCCACAGATATAAAAGTAAAACACATATCAAAATCGCAAGTTGCCATTACGTTGAAAGTAGGTACCCCTTTTCTACCTATATAGGGTACTTGTTGATTCTCTGGGATACATGCTCCTATGTGTGTACCATCTATACATCCAACACAATCCTAAATACAAATGAAATAGTTTAAGTTTTAATAAAGGTGTGATATGTTAAATTATATTGAAAAACATACAATTTTGTACCTTAAAATATGGCATGTATCTTTGATCATTCATAATTTGAGATGGTATGAACTGAAATGATGGATCTTTAGGCCTTATTATGTCATGTGCTAGCCCTTGGAAACCATTGTTTCTACCGGTTATTGCCTCTAGAACTTCATGAAAAGCTCTGCTAATTGTCTCACCCGAGCGTTGAAAGCGCTCCCCAACATCCCTATTTGAAACACCTACTGAAAGGATATAGACAAATACCCCCAATTTTTCAATAACTGACATTTTATCACTCGACTTGAGTCCATACTTTGATTCTAATTCTCCAGATAGATTAATGAATATGGTTGGATGCATTCTAAATGCATTAACACATCGAATAGGATTACCAACAAAACCTCATTCATCCAAACTTCACTGTTTGAGGTGAGGTCATACATGGTTGCTTGTACATATATTTACAATAGTACGCCATGGCTAGAGAACTTGTAGAATCTGAAGAAAATAGCAAGCTGTACAAGATGTATTTTCTTTCTCTCTTTCTTCTTTCAATATCCATAGTACACCTATCAAAATTAGAAAGCATAAATATATATGTATCATATGAAAGCGTTGAAGAGAATCTAAGAAAACAATATAATAGAAAACATCAACTAACATACAATTATTCAAATTATAAAATGTCAAGCGTAAATGCAATAAATATCCAAATACCAAATGAGAAATTGAAATAAAGTAAAGACAATGTGATCCTATTGCTTAATGCAACTTTATTTTCCTAATTTTGTTGGTATTGTAGCCAAACTACCCTACCAAAGATCACCGGGAAATTCAGAAGAACTCTCTTTTCACGGATCCTCAAGTACAGTCATTCCAAAGCACCACAAATCGTCATATTCTGCTATTAGTTTTTGCTCGACCATGCGGTTCATCACACTTATTACTGACTCAACATTCGTTTTACTAACTTCATTAGTAGTATCTGATTCTAACAATTGTATAGCACGCTTACGGGTAGCATTTTGTTCACTCATTAGTTTTTGAACAATGAAGTACCGGTGACTCTCTCCCACTCGCTTCATTTGAGTAGGTTTGGCACTAGTTTTAGCACTCTTTTTAGCTTGTTTAGATCCCCCAGTTTGGTTCGATGTCGAGACATTTTCACTTCCAACCTCGTCCAAGAAACTTGAAAGAAAGGTATCATCTTGACGTTCCAAGTTTTCCACATAGTCATCAGAGTATTGATAATTGGCATCTAAGCCATCATCCGCCTCTAGATCCTCATCCTCATCCCCAAGATTGACATGATACGAGTCATTAAAAGTACTTGGATTAACTGGCGGTGCCACAAAAGTACTTGGATTAATTGAGGGTGCTACAACTTCTACTCCTGTAGCAACCTTATCCCCATATAATTGGTACCACACCTCTTGTAGTTCTAAAGAAGGTTGTTTCTTTCGGAGTCTTTTAAATTTGTCGTTTTCCTGCACAATAGATAATTAACTATTAGATTTCTTAATATATGAAATACAATCTTTTTAAAAATAAGGCAAGAATACTATAGTGTGTTAAACAAATTTACCGCATTTTTCTCCCACCATTCATCCGAACAATTCAAGGTCCCGTACTTGCATCCCAACCGATACCAGTTGCCCATTTTTCAATGAAGTCCAAAGGTTGTAGTCTTTCCACGATCATCGTACTTATTCTTTAGAACCCTAAAGCTATATACCTTTGTGTCGAAATTTTCTCGAACTCCGATTGAATTTCATTCCAATTGAATTGAGAGTTTCGCCCATGATTCATGAGATACTTGTTTAGTATCCTACACAAGATTAGAACTGTTTGATCCGTCCACTTAAATGTTTCCCTTTTCTTGGATCATCATTCTTTTGTGCACCAACATTTTGTTTCGTAACATCATTACTAGAGGCCATCTAACAACATGAGACATATGCAAATAATGAAATGAAATTTCCATCCAGTTGGTGATCAGGTAATAAATTGTTATTAAGCTTTAGCAGCAATGAGAGTAATATTGCTTTCAAAAGTGTACATGATGTTTATTTTCTAACTTTTCATAATAGTAACAGGTAACAAGCCAACCTCAACCAAAATGCCATAGCTAGAAATATTTAACTATGCTACAAGTTATTCAATATATTGCTACTACACTTTTTTATTAAACCTACTGCACTTTTTCAAAGTAGTCGACATGATACAAACTTGGACTTCAAATAGCATTCAAGTCATGCTCACAGTGGGTCACTTTTGGTATATGTTTGGGTCCAGTTGGTTTTAGCTCTATACTGTCATCCCAACTGACATATGTTTCCACTTGTTTAATGTTATCCCTAAGTGTATGTTTTAATATCAAATCCACTTTGTTTTAATATCAAGTTGGTTACTTTGCCAAAGGTTTTGAAGTACCCATTTTTAATATCTTTAAAAAGCACATATTTTTTATATACCATATAACTTCAGTTTTGCACAAAGCATTGAAAAAATGATAGAGGCTCCGAAATTTACAGGCATGATGGGTCTAAACAACAGTCACGATAACTTTGTCGATATATCTCAACGGTTTGATCATAAACTTGCTGAAGGGTCAAATTAACATGTAATCTATAGTTTCAACAGCTTACAAATGAGCAATGGTGGAGGGTCAGTTGCACTGTCTATTGATAATAGTACTATAGTAGTTTTGGGTCCAATGAATCTCACACTCGGATATTAAACCACCAAGATCTCGAAAATACTTTCTTTTCGCATACATTAATAAAACAATGAACGTTATCAAAATGTACATATCTAACATCATCTTACGATATAATGCAAAGTTAACATCATATCTTGACTTCGACTAATGCAAAGTTAACTATCTAACATCATCTTTTTTTAAAGTTATCATAACGATATAATTGTTGTAAAACATGTTTCTTACTAGATCCAATTCTGCAAGCTAATCAAGACAATGGTATTCATGGTTATCAATACTTCAACCAAGAAATAGTATTTACAGTTTGCATGTTAAATTAAAACCAACTCTATAATACCATTTACATTGCATAATTATCCATGGCCTATGTAAACAAACGTACAGAAAATCAAAAAACAAAGCTAATAATATAAATCATCAAACTTACCGGAAGTGAGAGATTGAATTCTGAGACTAGTTATCGACCTCCACCTACTAGAATAGTTGCCTTCAACACTAGATGACTAATCCACTGTAAAATTTAGCAATGGCCGTCATGCATGTAACTGTGAAAGATGAAAGCCTACTAGGGTTGTTATGTTAATGAACGTGGGTTGTTTTGAAGGATATAATGGTAATTATACAAAAAATAATCTCCAGCTTTCTCTCAAACGTTGGTTGGATCAACTTTTAATTTTAGAGATTATTTTTTTTATAATCTTTCCTAATTTTATGAGCCAAACAACACTACTTTTAGAGAATAGATTATTTTGAGAAAAAAAAAAGCTCTAGCCCCCATAATCTTCCATAATCTTGGTCACCAAACACACCCTGTATCTGTAACGGGACGGCGCATCGTTTTTTATATATTCTTTTGTGTATTAGTATCATGGCAAACAAATTTGCATGGAGGAGATTGTTACTCTGTGTATACTAGTCTTTTGTGTATTAATATCATGGCAAATGAATTATACATATGGTTGAAGGTGACACATCTTATTTAAAATTATGTCATTTAATTAAATGTGTTAAAAGACTTATTTTATCACTAAAAATGTGTCATAATAATTAGTGTGCCACCACAAACGTATTAAAAAAAAATTGCGTCAATACATATATGTCAAACAAATTTGTGTGATAAACATACTGTGTCACTACAAATGTACTAAATTTTTTTAGTGTGTCAAGTGTATAAAATTTTAGTAAGTCACTATAAATGTATCAAAAAATTTAACATCACTACATATATAGTAAATCATGGTGTGTCATTATATATGTATCAAAAAATTTAGTGTCACACTAAAAATGTATCAAAAAAACTAGCATGTCACTATATATGTATCAAGATATTTATGTATATATGTATTAAAGAAATTGATGTGTCACTATATATTTAGTGTATTATAAATAAAGATATTGATGTGTCATTATATATGTATCATCAAATTCAGTGTAACACGGCAAATGTGTCAAAAAATATTTGTGTGTCACTATATATTTATCAAAAAACTTAATGTGTTATGAAAAATAATGTATCATAAAAAATAATGTATCAAATATGCGTATTTTTAGTAAGCTACTAAATAATTATTGTTTTAAAAAAAAAAGTAATATAAAAGTAAAGATTACTGATAGAGACGACACGAGTATCACAAACAAATGTGCATCATACTTACAGAAAAAAGTATTAAAAAACATTGGATGATCATGAAAAAAATATATATATATATATAATAAGTTTAGTAATAAAAAATCTTCCATCTATAAAAAATATAGATGTACGTTTAAAAAAAGAGAATAAAAGGATATCCGGAACCGATATTTTAGTTACTCGCGTTTTGAGAGTCAAATAAAGACGAGGTCAGTTTATTTTAATGATGCACAATGCCATTAGATTTTAACATTATTACAAGCATGCCATTGATCTAGTTATCATCACATGACATCATCATAGATACATCCAACGATCCAAAATTGTCACTATTATAATCTATTTAAAAGTATAAACCACGATAACGTTACACTATATATATATATATATATATATATATATATATATATATATATATATATATACACTAAAAGCGAGAACAGTTTAGCGTTAATTCTATCTATATGATTTGACAAAATAGTCGGCCCAGGTTTAATTGTCGCGCAAACTAAGTCCTTTGTAGCATTAATTAGTATGTATAGCTATTTAACGAAAATAGTCCCTAAGGTTTAATTGTATTTGCAAACTAGGTCCTTGAGGACTAACGATGTAACATAATTAAACTTTAAAGGACCGCTACATAAAAATAAAGCGGTCACAACACTTGCAAAGAACGCGGGATCACCCACTCATTAAGTCTACTAAGTAAATAACCCATTAACGTCCCTTATCGTTAATTCATATATATATATATATATATATATATATATATATATATATATATATACTTTGAAGACTTAATTAGCTATTGAGCTTAATTAAAACTATAAGTAAATTAACATTTAAATATATTGATTTGGACAAAAGGTCGATAACCCCCGGCTTGATCGATCGAATGCCAAGAAGGGTATAGGTATGACTTTGGGTTTTTTAATTATGGTAATTATAATCATCTTAAATGTTAAAATAATTATCTTTTATTTGTTGGTCTGATATTTTTGTGTAACATCATGAAACCTATGAACAATAGTTTGAGCAAATGGAAATAACTGATGTTCATTAGAAATAAGAGCATGTTTACACAATCTTGACTTGAGTCAATTAATAATACCCATTTTTACATCACGATTGTATCAATCTCACTTAGGGGTTAAGGTGAAGGCTTTATGAGGGATAGTTGCGGACTACTATCACTGGAAATGACAAATGTTACTCTTCAAGTTATGAAAAGGAAGATTCCACTTAGAAGAAGAGGAAGTTTCTAGTGGTGGAATCGATTACTTATCACTACTTCTAACCTCCCTTTATATAATAGGGAGATTCACTTTTAGTGGTTACAATAGAACAATGATATCTAAACTAGAAGCAAACTTGAAGTAAGGTACACGTGCACTTTGTTGCTAGGGTTGCTTTACTATGCTAACACCTCATGCAAGTTTCTTTCTCTGCTCTCGATGAGTCCTTATCTTCTCAAGGGTTTTCCAGCTTTGCTTTATCTAACATTACTCCTGCCTAAGCATGTCTAAGAACTTCAGCCAGATCCTTGAAAAACTTTAGCAATTATGTTTAAGTATACTCTGAGTGTGTCTGATAGATTTAGTTTGTTCATGCTTCATAGTTCTTCTGGATTGGTTAAGTTGATAAGTCTTTCAGAGCCCTAGAGACATTTGTCAGTCCTCCATGACTCTGGTTGTTTGTATTCTTCTTGTACTTTGATAGTTGACTCTGCATCAGGATACAAAGTGTTCATTCAGTTTTAGTCTTTTCCTTTCACAAAGTTATACTGTTGTTACCAAGAAGTATACAACATATCATAGTAGTTTGAACTCTGATATGTGAAGCTACTCGAGAGTTCTCTTGGTCAGACCCATTGTTCTTTATAATAGCATGTGATTCTATCAATTGGTCTTGGACCTTAACTCTTTTGAGTCTTGCTCGCTGAGGTGTATACCTTGGGAGATAGCTGATAGTGATCAGCATTGCTGATCCTAGTCAGGGAGTAAAATTTGCTCATAGTTTACAGTTTTATTTTATCAAAGAAATGAATTATTTTTCTAATGTAATCAACTATTTTAACTTAGGCTGATTGAATGTTTCAAATACTTGTGAGGGATAATCAGGTCAGATTTTGACCCTAACAATCTCCTCATATTTGAAGGTTTACATTAAAGATTTAAAGTATCAAGAAAAGACATCACTTATAAGAAATCTTTGCTTCTAGTGATTAGATCATGAGGAAAAGTAGAAAACTAGGTATAAACTATAATCTATTTAGAAAATGAAACGTCGCTGGTTTACTTATTAGACATTAACTCGTTTGTTTTTAAGCAAAATGAGATGGACTTAAAGATAGAAAAAGTGAAAAACATAGAATAAACATAGGTGAACTCAGATCGAGTGACGATCTTACGTGCGATTCAACGATCTTACATACGATCCCACTCTAGATGCGATCATATGCCGATACTACACGATCTTAGCTAGTAAACACGTAAGATATACGATCTTACGAGTTTACTCGCGATGTTGACAGCCTTGGGTAAAACATATCATTCAAACATATACTTGTTGCAAATTTTTAACAAATAACATTAAAAATGTAACCAAGACCTAATTTCTCACATACCCACAACTTCAAATGATGAAATGGGTACTTAAATATCATGTGGTTTAAAAGTTCAAAACCTCTTTTTTAAGATTAAATATCAAAATAGCAACACACAAACAAAAAAATGAAAGAAAACCTTTACCTTCTATGGCGGCTGAGATGGTGGCGGCATATGAGATGGTGGTGGAGGCTGAGATCAGGGACGGAGCTACTTAGAGCCTTGGATGGGCCATGGCCTACCCCAACTTTTTATTACTTACTAATGGGTTTCATATATTATAGGGTAGTTATTTCACAAGATGGTCTTTTTGCCCACCCAAAGATAAAAAAGAGTGCCCCATTCAAATCATAATTAGGGGTTAAATGTATGTCGTTCAATTAAGTATAAGAATGGAAGTTTGATCGGCAATAAAATGAACAAAATACTTGACCACGTAATTATATATTGTTCAACTACATCCAACTTCAATTAATGACTTGTTTTTGCTTGATTTGCAAGATTATTTCATTCTTTTCATGAATATTACTTGTAATGAGTCTTGAAATCTATGTTTAGGTCTTGTCAAGGAATAGGAGAGCAACACTTGTATTCGTTGGTTAAAAAAATTAAAATTAAAATTGGCCCACCCTTGAAAATTAAAACTGACACCTACCGAGATGGGGTGGTGGTGGGAGGTGGGTATGATAAAATGAGAGAAAGAGATGCAGAGTTTATGTCATGAAGAGAAAAAAAAGAAGAAGAAAGAAGACAATTTAAAAGCGGAATGAAGCACTTTTATCTGAAAAAAACAAACAAACAAGTTTCTCTGCGCGCCGGCGGAGGAAATAAAGTCAATGGATTGTTTTTGTAACTTTGTCATCAATACTTGTCCTACTTTTGTAATTTTAGTCCAAACTATCCCCGTCTAGCCCAACCCGACCCATAATAATACCACTATAAATACAACAAATATCCAACCAGGGAAACATATTCAAAGCTAATTGAGAGAAAAATAACCGGTCAAAGGTACATATCTCTCCCTCATCTTCGATCTGCTTGTCTTACAATTTATTAGCGATTATCATGTACCAAATATTGATGGTTTTTGCTTATTGTTTCGATTAACTCTCTGTATTTCGTATTATTTCTGTCATCATTTTAATTCTAGGGTTTATCTATTGTGAATCTTTTGTTTCTCGTTTAAAACCCTAATTTTCTGGGTTTTTTTTTGGTTAGATGTTGCAATCGTAATATGCGTGCTTGTAGTTTTTTTGTTACATTATGTGGTGCTTAGAACTGATATTTCATGTCGATTTGGAATTGAATTTGGTTATGGGGGTGTTTGTTTAAGCTTATATGTGGCTTATGAGCGTATTTGTGTTTCGGCTTATATTTCATAAGCCCAGTTTTCTGGCTTATTTTGAGGCTTTTTGGGCTTATATAAGTTTGTTATGGTACGATAACTTATATAGCCCCTAAAACTCAATATTAGCCAGAAAATTAGCGCTTATGAATACAAGACGAAATCAAATAAGCCCATAAGCCCGCATATAAGCTTAAACAAACACCCCCTATGCTTTCGCAATGTCGGGTTGGATGAGTATAATGTTTTTATGAACAACGTGTAAATGGTTTAGATTACTTGATAATTCAACATATGCAAAATATGATATGGTGGTGTATGGAGGTCTGTTTGTACTAAACATGCGATAAAATGTGTATCATCCTGGTAGTTACTGTATAATTTATGCTAATAAAGAGTCAAAATGGAGTTTCATTTTGAAAACCAATCATTGGGATGGAATGATGAATTTGCAATTACTTTTTTGTCCGGTAAACCCCCCCTATAGTCTATGGATTGGTTTTCTGATTTTAACAATCGTTTGCAATTGTAGATGGCTCGTACTAAGCAAACTGCTCGTAAGTCAACTGGAGGAAAGGCCCCTAGGAAGCAACTCGCAACCAAGGTATGAATAAGTTCCCTACTTGTTTTGGTCATTCAAAATTTCTGTTTTGTAGGTCTCATCCATGTAACGACGAACAATGTTATTGATGTTTGTTAATGTAGTGGTTATGGTTTTGTATTACGTTAGGCTGCTCGTAAGTCTGCTCCAACTACTGGAGGTGTGAAGAAGCCTCATAGATACAGACCTGGAACTGTTGCTCTTCGGTTTGTGGCTCATTATCTGCCTAAGCTGTTGCTTTTGTGTTTGTTTCGTTCTTTAGACCATTGGTTGTGATGTTGAATGGTCATATTTTGCAGTGAAATCCGTAAGTATCAGAAGAGTACTGAACTCTTGATCAGGAAACTCCCTTTCCAGAGGCTTGTTCGTGAGATTGCTCAGGACTTCAAGGTTCGTTTATCATAATATTAGTATTTTCATCTTTTGATAATTACTTCATCATGTCTGTTTGTATGCAGTGATTATTAGATTTTTGACACATCAAAGTTACTTACCTGTCCATTTGAGTTTTTCAATTCTATTGATAGTTATAGAAAAGAGTCCTTTTCTTTTGTCTTTTATGACAACTCGTTAAACATTTTTAACAAATTTGTTCCAAGTCAAAATTACAATTTTTGTAAGAGGCAGAGTACATTATTTGTCTATTTGAGAGGTCCATGTTTTCTTTGCTGGATTTGGAGGATATCTTGGATATTTGGAAAAAATAAACATTTGTTTCAACTAAGTGTTCTCATAGAACAGAATGATTCCTTGATATGCAATTCGTGTGTGTGTGTGTGTGGAAATTGTTTAATTTGGGCTGCATTTTATTGATGATGGGGTCAAAAGGGTTAAATATAAAGTTTTAACTAAAAACAAAGACATAAGTTGGCTAACGTGTATTTAAATATGTGCGCACCATCTATATAGTATATACCATATTATATCAAAGAAAAGATAACTGCTGGTAAGTTGGCCATACTCAGTCAACTGCAACCTGTTTGACATAGACATAGAATTCTTATGCTTTGGACCAAATCCATCTTGATCTACCCAGGCCCAGTCCAACCCACCTGTTTCATCACTTCAAAACGATTCTAATGATGACTGATTCTCAAGCTCATCTTTGTTATCTACGTTTGCAGACTGATCTGCGTTTCCAGAGCCACGCAGTGCTGGCACTTCAAGAAGCTGCTGAAGCTTATCTTGTGGGACTGTTTGAGGACACCAACCTGTGTGCAATTCACGCCAAGCGTGTCACCATCATGCCTAAAGACATTCAGCTTGCCAGGCGCATTAGGGGAGAGAGGGCTTGATTCATAATGCTGGTTAAAATCTATGTTTTACTCAAGTATGGATGGATAAAATGTTCTCTAGTTTGCTTGTAACTCCTTTCTGTTGGTATGAATTTCTGTTTGTTCTTGACAAGATTGTAGAAGCTATGTGATTTGAACTACCTTGTTGGATGATCAATAACTAGTTTGTTGAGTTTGTGATCTATATATTGTGCGCATATCTAGGTTCTGCAATCACTAAAATACTGGTTATTGGGGCTTCAAGGTAGGAAAGTGCCTGGATTAGCTAAAAACTCAGATTGGACCAACAATCTGGCTAAGAATAACTGGTCTGCTGATTTTTTGTATGCTCTCTTGAATTTCATTTATTTTGGTTAATTCAAAATGTTTTTCACAACACTTTTAACTCTAATTATGAGCATTAAGCTGTTGCGTCAAACTACTAAAAAGAGAGATGGAATTAAAGTTACGTCGTGGAAGGTTTTTCTATGTTTAAAAAAAAGGTAACATTCGGTGGGCAATCAATTAAAATCCTTCAAGCCTTTAGATAGAGATGCGTATAGAAGGAATAATCATGTGATCAAGAAAACAAGATTGATAAAAAACAGTAATTCTATAAGCAGTTGTTGCGGCCATTTTGGTTAATAATTGCCAAAATGTTTTAAAACATGCTTTCTATGTATAAGGTATGATCTGATAACACATCTTAGGAAACAAGAGAGATCTAATATCTCTAATTAAAATTCCTATTTTTTCTATTTTATTGCTTTAAATGTAACACGTCTAAGAATGGATTGAATACACAAAATGCTACAGTAATCTAAGAATACTGATTCTAAAAACCACCCCCTTCAATGCTTCTAAACAATCTCCAAAATATACTACGTATCATCTTTACCCACCTCGCCATCTTTTTCAACTAAAATGTATATACTTCCCCCAAGGATATACAATGACTGTGATACCCAAAAAGGCGGGCGGCAGATCATCAGTTTCTTCATGCTTTGAAATGGAAACAAGTTCAGATCTATTTAATGACGAGGGTGCTGCTACTTCCATTCTCTGTTAATTTCTTTTGACATAAGCAGTCTGGTAAAGGGTTCACATAAAATGCCTCTTCTGAACGAAACCGATCAGTCCCTTTTGTCCCTGTGATTGGACCTTTTCTCTTCCGTGGTGAGCCTTGCCTGCAACAAACAGTCAAAGGGGTTAACAATTGACGTATGAATGGATCAATGTTGGATTAAGTTTTATATATAACCGGTCATATGCTTTAAAGTTGGTGCCAAATGGGTAAAGAACAAGTCAATAAGGGACAGATTCGATAGAAGTCACCCACAGTACTACAAATGAATACATTGTACTTCTACTTCACACCAATTATTTGCAGAAGAGGTTTACAATTTAGACAAAAACTGTTTCAGGTCGACGACCTATTTTCACCTATTACCCAACCTGCCCGACTGAACTAACAGCTCTAATACTCGACTCGCTGGAGCCTTTAACAGCTACAAACCAAGTTAAGGCGGACACTTTCCATTTAGTGGAGATATACTAATGGCCGGGCATGCATGGGACCTAAATGGAATTCGTATGCACTGAAACAGTGTTTTGCAGTGTGAAATTTTTAACATTAAAAACTTATTATCTAGTGCAATTCCTTGATATTTTATGATTGAAAATTACGGAACCTCTACTGTAGATGGACTATATGAGTGTGATAGGTGGATATCAGGACCTGTTAACTCTAATATTTGGTTCTGACCATTTAGCCCCTTGTGATGTGTCCTTTCGAGCACATGTCTTTGTCCCTAAGGCCCATTTATGAATCACATCATGCAACAACATATTATTAGTTGGACAGGTGAGAACATACCGTCTTTTGTGAATCTCTGTAATCCGACTTGAAAGTTTCTTGCCTTCTTTCATTGTACCATTAGCAATTTTATCAAAAAAACGAACAAGGAGTTTTCTGATAGGCAAAAAGGTAAAAGTATTAGGAAAAATATAAGAAGACATTTTGTGAACCAGAATCAATGCTATCAATACTTTTTATAATAATATCGTGAACCAAATTGTTGGCATCTCAATAGAAATGCAATATTGAGTGGGTTTTAACAGATGTATAAGCACTTAAATGCAGAATTGCCTTTCATGATTTGCCTGTTTGCCAAAACTTATAAAACATGAAGTTTTCATTATCTCAGGCTAACGATTTCCACACAATTGTAGCAAAAAAGCAAGTATGGAATTTGAAAGGTTTTAAGTAAAAGCAGTTATCTGGTTTTGAAAAAGCTAAAAATGAAAACAAAAAAGTACTTGCCTGTCGGGAGAGATGGTTTTTCTGTGTCCCAAAAAACGTCGATGACCCTCAACAGCCCTAGCCATATTCCCAGAATACGAGGGAATGAAAATGTCACTCTCCACCGATACGATGTAGTCTAATGCAGCCATTTGAGATGCATGGTTTATAAAAGGATCAAGCTCCTCATCCGTTGCCAATTTTTCCTGTATAGAATAAACACGATATTTCATTTGAGACTCAAAAAGTAAGACAAGTAATAGAACTATTTTTCATTTTCAAAGTGCGGTCTCATTCAAGAACAAACTATCTTGCCGGTTACAATCACTACTAAGTACTCCTAAGTCTTAACATTGATTCTGATCCACAAGATTTCCATATTTTAACACTACTGAAGCTATTTTTAAATGATTGACATAACATAGGGATGCTAGTATTCTCATAAAATTCCAAAATCCTAACTTTCAAAAAGGATGTTGCTATTTTCAAATAAAAGAAATCAAGGTTGAAGTCAAATAAACAACTCATTACAGTAACATGATGCTACACACCTTGTTCTTTAAGATAGGGAAGCGATATGTGAGATCAGCCATGCGGGTATCACCCCCATATATTTCTCCGGCTGCAATATATATTGGAGTTGTAGCTGGGAATCCGAGGGCCTTGAGGAAAATGCCAACTTCTTTAGGAGTCAATGGGCAAAACCCTTTTGCTCTTTGTTCTATGGAATCAATTTCTTTCACTTTCCAATACGACGTATTTTCTCTACACAATGAAAAAATTTACACTTTAAAATCAAATTCAAGAAAATGTTATATTTGCTCTCAAAAGTGATCATCATTGCAATAATATACTTAACCGGATAGCAGTAAGTTCATCAGCTTCTTCTATGGATAAATCGTGCGTGCATCCACTAAACGCAAGCATGTCCTTTTCATATCTCAAATGCAAGGCAATGTAAGGGCCATAAGCCCTCATCCTGTCCACAAGCAGCTACAAAGAAACATTTGCTTTAATTTAATAAAGCAGACCCACAATTAGATATTAAATAAACTAATTAATATTCTTACTTTTCCCATTGCTTCAATAGGAGGCGAGAAACGGAGGGCTTCATAACAAGCACGACAACGCAACTTTTGAATATCCGGAGGAAGGTTATTATTAGCTAGCCTTGAGTCAGATTTTGCCGCCCGGATGACCTGAAAAGGGGAATTAAAAGATCAGTTTATTAGTTGTCATGCCTTGACTTCGAATCTTAACAGAATTATTTTCAAATCCAAACATTGATACAAGCATAATACTAAATGTAATAATGTGAACAACATTGGTGTCAACAAAGGTATAAGATTGTGTAAAGCAATTTGGACAAAAAGATGTTACATACCACCACGGACCACCCTTTTTACCATCTAATATTTCCACAGTCTTTCAATGATTGTTCATTTTTGTAAAGTATATGCAATTATTATTTTAAGGTAATTTGAAATAAATAGCAAGATAATTTCACTTTATTTCCAATTCGGTCTCTGGACTTTATATATATATGCCACTAAAGCACACTGCCCTTTTACATAATTGGATTATTTATATATTTTACCAGGTGGAATGCCCTTTACCCAAAAAATTGGATTATTTGGGGTTATTGTGACAAAACAAACCCTGTTAAATTGACAAAGCAATGGTCTTTTGTAACAGCTTCTGAAAGTTAGATGCTACTGTTAACAATTGTTCAAGTCTGTTGCAATAAAAAAATCAAGAACAATGGTTGGAAATTTATTCACTCAGTTATATTATGGGAACGTACCTGATAATCGTCCCACAAGCTTGCAATCTCTTGCTCATAGTAATCAATGCCCGACCAGCTTCTAAAGTGCTTGACAGCTCTTGTGGCAGTCAGTAATTCTTTTGGAAGTTTTTTGATAATTTTTACGTCATTCGCCAACGAAGTAATGAAATAATCTTCATCAAATACATCAGAGAAGTTGCTGCATTTCAAATAAATTGAAAGTTTTTGGTATCCAAAAGCCAATAATTGATATTAAATTATTACATAAACTTAAGGAAAACAGTACCTGGTATCTTGCCAAAACGAGCGTTTATCGAGCTCTGGTACTACAAGAGTAGCATTTATAATGCGGGCAACAGCTACCATATCACATATCTGGAAGAAAAAATTAAACATTATTGGACAGATACTTAAAGAGCATTAACAAAACATTGCTTTTAGAACAGAAAATATTCAATTTATATACTTTTAAAGCACCTAGCAAAAGCGTCACATCAATGACATACTTATCCTACTCGGTGGTAATGAATACTTACATCCAAAAGCACATAAATTTATATTTTTATCCATATTTAGTTAAAATAATTTAGAAAAAAGCTAATGCTTTTCACCCTCTTTCGCCAATTCTCTAACACGAAACTACAATAATATATGGTCCCTTTATCTCACGAAATGTAAATTACATGTTTCACAAAATGTTATGGCTTATGAGTTAGGAATCCATGTACAGAAATTATATTCCTAATCTTTTTTCCACTACTGGTGTTAGTTATGTCTGAACTTTTTTATCAAACATACTTGCTCTAAATGGAACTAAGAAGTCATGAAAATTGCTAGCAAAATTCTGTTGCAATACATAGATATACTTGCAACATATATAAGAAACAAGATGGGAAACATACCCCTGCACGCATTTGATTGAGCCCACCATTTGTATGAACAAGCAGGTAACCTCGGGTTTCTTGTGGACCTAAGGTCATAAACCAAGTGAAGCATGAAAAATTAATCATTTCATAGATTCACTATCAGAGATATTAGCTGATAAGATTTTATGCATACTCATCAGCTAATATCCAAAACGTCACTCGACATCTGAAGGCAAAACGAGGAGTTGCTAACCTATATAAGATGAGCTTGGATCGACACAAGGGACAAAGTCACGGTTCGGCGGAGGCTTCCACAACTTGGAGGAATCCAAAGAGCCATTAGCACCATCCAACTGTCAAGTCTAAAAGGAGTGAAAACATGAAAGATGCATAACTACTTTTGTTTTCAATACAAATAGATACACCTTGCTAATTGTTGGTGTAAAGGACTTTTTCAAACTATCACATTTGACCAGATCATTGCAAACAAACCATGATTCATAACAAAATGCAAAAACAAACACTACAGTACTATAATTTGCAAGAATAATCAATAGTAAGCACAAAATGTCAACTGCGATGTTGTTTTGCATATGCGGTTCCAATGAGAGCAGATTACAATGAATACATTCACTTCATCTCATTTGTTACCGGACAAAACAAAATAATTACTAAAAGTCTAAAACCATAAAACTATGGAAAACTACAGAATGAAAACCATTCAACTTCGCCAATATTAACATGATTTTGGTCCAAGTTATCAAAAAAATCAATTTCCAAAAGAGTTCGTGGTTTTAGTAGTGATTTAAGGTCCAATGACCGGATTGGAAAAATATTGGAAGTATGTTGCTATTTATTGCGATATACCAATCTAAAATGGTTCTATCTTTTATAACATAGTGTTATCTGACATTTTCGCATAAGAATTTCAAGTTTGCAACAGGACCAAATACAATGGCTCAAAATAGTCCTACTGACCATCTCATGACTCGTGTACAAAAAGTTCAAAAACACAAGACTTCCTAGGATTAATCGGGGCCTGAAAGCTGGAAATTAAAAGCTAAATAGATGGGGAAATAGAAGTTATGTAAATGTTGAGTGAATCACATTAACCTTGCGAGCAGGGAGAGGAGCTTTTGACAAATGGGGTCGAATCCAGCTTCGCTCTTTGCTCAACTTTTGGTATCGAATTTCACGTTGCTACAAAGTTGAATTACCCAAGATCAGTGACATTCTCTCTTTAAATTCTTGTTAACAGACAAAAGTATCATTAAACAAACATATGGTATCTAATTTCATTTTTTACAAATCAAATCAGAAACTTCAACTTGAAATCGACTAAGAACCAATTAAAATCAAGAACTAGAACATCTGGCATCCAAATCCAACATTTTTGATTCAATGTTCTGAAAAAAGCCCACAACTGCTACAATTTAATTAAATTTAAACATTATTTAAATAAAACCCACAAACATCTAAATTTGTGTTGTCATAAACCAAATAACACAATATCAATTCAAAAATCAAAATAAAAAAACCCAAGTTACCTAAGAGTGATCAAGTTCATAAATCGAAACGCTGAGTAACACACATAAATCTTAAGCATACAGAATTTACCAAAAACCCATAAATCCCCATTTGGATATACACACAATCACAACATCAAATTTACGAAAAACTGATTTTTTTTTTTTTTTTTTTTTTTTTTTCAATAATCTCCCAAATTAGTAACCTTTTTTGTTATCCAAAAATGAATAACTTTTAGCAAATGGCAAACCAAAATCACATTCCAATAACAGTAAACCAGTACAAACAGCATAACAAACCAAACAGATTACAAAAAACAAAAACCCTAATAAAAACCATGATCAAGAATCATTAATAATACTAAAAACTGAAAAAGAAAAGTACCGTTGGAAGGTTATAAGGATCAGGAAGCATAGAAACAGCATGAGAAGGAGGGAAAAAGATATGCAAATGAGCAGAAAACAAAGCCACCAATGAAATCAAAGCTATGGCGCATGTTAGCACTCTCCTCATCATCCCCAACTTCCGACATCTCTTTTTTTGCATTTTCTTTTTTATAAAATCAATAAAGAACAACAACACATAGTTAGTTTTTACTCCTCCGTTTTTGTTTTATCAAGATCTTCAAAGGAATGATTTTTGGTTATGTTCTCTCTCTGTATCTATAGGTTGTATGTATTATTATCTCATTCTTTTTTATACTTTTTCTTTCTTGTGTTTTTTGACTTTTATTTTGGTATGGGTTTTTGGGAATGGATTTTTGTGTATTTATTTTGACAAGGACTATGTTCTACTAGTTTAAATAACCAACTACAAAATTCGGTGGATTTTTGGATTTTTTATGAAGGGTAGTATAGGCAAAAGTTTAATATAGATCTTAAATTTATATTAGATGTAATAAACTAATTATTGCCATTCATTTTTCTAATAAAAATAAATAAAATAAACTTTCACCATTTTTTAATAAATTAAATATCCTGCAAACCGTTAATCGTTACGCCGAAGAATATATTATCGCTGACGAGAGTTAAATTATCTTTCATATATACGCACTTATATTTTTTAACGTTTTTTCAAAATTTGGTACCAAAAATCATATATGATTTGTGAAAATCATATGTGATTTGATTTTTACAAATCATATATGATTTGTAAAATCCAATCACATATGATTTTCACAAATCATATATGATTTTACAAATCATACGTGATTTTTCCGGTGGAATTTTGAAAAAAAGTTTGTCAAAATATGAAGTGCATATCTATAGAAAGATAATTTAATTCTCGTCATGATAATGATTTTTGTAGTTTAAAGATTTACCGTTTGCAAGATATGTTATTTTAAAAAAAAGAGTGAAAATGATCTTTTTAATAAGTTTGATAAAAAAATGGATGGCTAATATTGACTTATTGGATCTATGGCAAATATGAGATCTATATTGATCTCAACTCGGGTAGCTTAAGTTATTTTTAAAGAACCGACTAACACGGGATTAACTTACGAAAATGGATAAAAAAATATAGGTTTATGAAAATTGGCTAATTGGGGCGACGCCGGAGAGTGTGCGTTGTGCACTGCTTACATGTCACAAATATCGTGTTAACATGTGTTCTTTCAAAATCAAAAATTATTATAAATACGTGGTGCAAGATTTTGGCACGCCAGTGCGTTGTTTTGTTCTATTTTTCAAAAACCAAACTTGTAGATCTCCTTTTCCCAGTTTCGTGGAGGCTTAAATCATTATAATCGGGGTTCGTATGAAGGAGTTATTACCAAAAAATTATGCTATATCCTCCTAAATTATATATTTACTTATCTTCCTACACACAAAACAATATTATATGTTTTTTACTCATTATCTCTCTACATCCAAACCGTTAGTCCCGACCCTTGTCAGGATCCTATGAGTATGAATATAAGTAGGAACAAGTAGAAGGAGGGTATATCGTTTCTCATTACCAAAATAATAATTCGTGCAATAATTGCCAAATAAAGTGGTTTTCAAAATGGAGGTTGCCGATGCCACTATACATGGCACTCAACCGTCATTCCATCTTACTGATCACATAGAGCGACAATATTCATTAAACGGTAGTGTTTTTTGTGATGCCACAACATTGACGGTGAGAACACCCATGACTGCAAACACATTGTGTACATAACTGCCAAATTTGGATTTGCAAAATGGAGGTTGCTGAGGCAACTACTTGTTGCACCCAACCATCCTTCCATCTACATATATCTTGTGATGACATACCCTCCGATCAGGTCGAAGGACACCCCTTCGGCCTCAGTCGAATCTTCATGACGAAGGACTAAGGCAATCTTCCTAAGTCATCGATGGCGTAAAACCATTCATCATTGACATGGTTACCAATTGGGAAGTCGCCAATCGAAGGCCTAAGCCCTTCGGGGTCTGATCTTGGAAATACTAAGACAAAGGAGAACTTGACTTGGTCTTACCCACGTTCCCACTATCTCCTTAGCTTTCCCGCCAAGACAGAGAGAGTGGGGATGAAGCCCTAGCGGTTACCATAAATCATGGGACGCCCCCATGATCTCCGAAACATGTGCAAACACTCTCCAAGCTTATTTTTCTACCTATAAATAGATTGGACGAGTCATTTCAATGGTATGTTCATTCAACACTACATTTCTGTTAGGATTTAGTAAATCCAGTTATTAAAGAGTCGGTCACCTCAAGTATATGTAATCGTTAGAAAGCTCGTAGTCGAGATTAGTTAATGTTTAGTAGTATTTAGTTAAGTAACACCGTGGAGGACTGGACGGGTCTTTACCCACCTGTATGCCCGATCCACGCCGTAGGTGGCGATTTATGTAAGAACTATAAATACTCTCTACCTCTCAAGGTAGAGAGTTGGAGCTCATAATAAGATTTTTCTTTCTTTCACTAAAGTTCCCAACCTCTAACTTTCTCTCTCTAAAACCATAGTATACGCCTCTTTGATCTTTGGTTTAGTGTGTTTGTGAAATCCAATATGTTACAAATGGTATCAAGAGCCATGGTTTGATCATCTCTATCACATATACTTGGATTTCTAGTGGTTTTAGATGGTTTTGAGTTTGAAAAGTTTAGTGGTTTTGCATCATTGGATCATTTCTTGTGTTAAAGTTTGAATTTTGGGTGTACTTTTGTGTTAAGAATCATTGTAAGTGCTTGGGTTTTGATTGGGTAAGCTTGAATCACTGTGGTTGAGCTTGTTTTGGATTGAAAAGTGTGTTTTTGAAGTTTTTCTTGCTAGCGACTGGTTCTCGTAGTATTTTCATCATAGCTTGCTCAAGAAAAGTTAGCGAGTTACAGTGTTAGTTGTTAGTGACTTGAGCCTAGCGACTTATCTATTGAGACAAGCCGACAAATAGTACAAGTTAGTGGATTCTCCACTACGGCTAGCAACTTGGTGAGGTTAGCGACTTACTTCAGAAATTGTTAGCGAGTTGTAGTGTAAATTGTTAGCGACTTGATACTAGCGACTTGGATCTTAGCGAGTTGTTCTTTAGCAATTTAATTGTGTCTAGCGACTTGGTGCTTAGCGACTTGGTGTTAACGACTTGGACCATAGTGAGTTGCTCTTTAGCGACTTAACTGTGTAGCGACTTGGTGCATTAGCGACTTGTGTCCAGCGACTTGGTTCTTAGCGACTTGGTTCACAGGAATTTGAGATCTTGGCGAGTTGCTACTTAGCGACTTGGTGATTAGCGACTTGGTGATTAGCGACTTGGTTCAAGAATTCGTAGCGACTTGGTTGATTTTGTTTGTAAGAAGGTTTTCTTGATTTAGTAAAATCCGTGAAAGAATCAATTTCCGGTTTAATCATAGAGTTATAAAATCCGTGTAATCTGTTAACATGTCTACCAACGTACCTACAATTATCTCCACCGTTCTCGAGGATGTTCAAGCAATGGTTCAAATACTCGTCCACCTATGCTCGATGAACCGACTACGACTCTTGGGCTCAACGAATCGATTGTATCTTGTCTTGGAAAGGAAAATGGGGTCAACATTCTCAAATCCATTGATGAAGGACCTTATCGATTGAGACTACAAGAGAGTTAATTGATACAACCGCAGATGGAACAATGATCTATGGATTAGACATACCAAAGACGTATGATGAGCTCAATGATAAGGATAAAAGAGATTCGATCTTGACATCGGGCTTCTATCATTATACTTGTGGTCTTCAAAAGACATCTACAAGCTTATCAATCACAACACCGAAGCCAAGGCGGTTTGGGATAATGTCAAGATGCTTCTCTCGGTTCGAATTAACCAAGGAAGACAGAGAATCATAGTGTATGATGAATTTGAGCACTTTAAGATGAAGCCGAAAGAAAGTGTCTATGAGTATTACGTGAGATTCCACAAGCTTATGAATGATATGAGGAACATCAAAATGACCATGCCAAACATTCAATTGAACTCAAAGTTTGTGAACAACATGAATCCCGAATGGCATAAGTTTGTCACCTCCGTGAAGCTAACCAAAGGATTGAAGAACACCAACTATAAGCAACTTTGTACATTCCTTCTTCGAAATGAGACATGCTATGTTTGAAAAAGGATTTTGAGCAGTTCAAAACCAACCAGGGGATAAACAAGTTCGTCAAATGACTCTACGCCTTTTACACCAATGTTGGAATTACCACCAAAGTTTCTTAAGTCATACCCATGGGTAATGGTAATTACAAGCTCATCCCCGATCCAAAGATATAAGCCTCCCGACCCAAACACATTCATGGAAAACTTCATCAATCAACTGCTCTCATGGTTAGTCAAAACATGAACTCTCTCCACACACCAACAATAACCTCGGGCGCATCCAATCCACACAATCAAGCTCTTGTCGAGAGATGGAAGGTTATGGTGCAACCGTTCAAGAAAGGCGATGAACAGGGAAGAGGTGGAGTTGGTAGAGGATATGTGGCTAATCGAGAATCGTGGAAGGAATCCAAATCGGGGTCAAGCTAAGCCAATTAAGTGCTACAACCGTGGTGGTGATGGACACATAGCAAGGAACTGTGACTTCTCAAAACGCCTCAAAATGCGAGTACTTCAAAGACAAGATGTTACTTGTGCAAGCTCGGGATAATGGAGCTGTGTTGGATGAAGAGGAGTCATTGTTTCTTCTTGAGGCAATGCCAAGACATATGATGCGAGATGTGGATGAGCAACCAATTCGGAGATAGGTCATAATCATCGAATGCCTTTCAAGTCGCCGATCGTGATGCATACGACTCGACGTTGATGATGAACCCATGCACAAACAATTTTCATGGCTAGCATTTCTCCAATGGTCTCTCAAAGGTCCCTCACCACGCAAGTGGTCCATCCAAAGAAGCAATCATCTCGAGGTATTAAAACTATATGATGATGTTGATGAGCAAAAGATTCATGACAAAGTACAATCAATCGAAACTTTTGAGTCGATATTGAAAATATGGGTAATATCAATGTTGTCCCATATGATCAATATGTGAAACAAAGTGAAAGTGAGGCTGCACCAAGTGATGCATCTTCTGCATCAATGATGACTATGTTTTGATGAATACACCGCATGTGCCCACGATGATTCTGTTATCTCGAATCGAATGCCTATAAAGAACAAGTTGCTATTTTGAACAACGTGCTAAGTTTGAGTTAACCACCGTGAAGGGGAAATGGATGACCAAATGCGTATAATTATTAGAAAAAGTAATTTTAGAGAAGAAGTATTAAAACAAGAGTTAAACTCCTTACATGAAAAGCTTTCTAAAACGCTAAGCAAAAACAAGAACTTCAAGAAAATGTTAAAATGCTTAAGCAAGAATTCATGCTAAAGAATCAAAACTTTGAATGATTTTTCTAATCTAAAACCTTGAAAAACAAGCTTGAAAATAAGTTGTACGTACAAGGAATACCATTCGATCGCTCACATGATCACTAAGCATAGAGTTCTCAACGATAAGCATAGTACCCCCATTATAAAGGAATCCAACCCTGAGTATGGTAAGAAAGCAAAAGTTGCTCAAAATGTAATCTATGATGGCAATGAGATTCTTAAACCTAGACAGAAACCTAGTTGCATTGAGTGTACTAAGGAAGATAGAAAATTAGATGATGCATCTAGGGAGAAAATGAATAAGAAGCTTAACGATCATGCGTGTAAAGAGAATAACATAACGATCAAACCCCATGATTACACTAAGGAAAATTGGATATCCTTGAACATGTTTAAGCCTCAAACTCAATTAACGCCAGAACAGATCTTTTGGAAGAAAGATATGGATAAGCTAAAAGTTAATGTACTTGTTGAAACAAACACTCCCTTAGGAAAATGCTGCACTCATCGTGTATCCTCCAAATACACCAATGCATCTGGTTCCTAGATCTATTGCCACTAATAGCAAGACCTTAATCACCGTATGTTGTTTATCACCGTTTGTTGATTTTGAGAAAACATATAAGAAGAGAATCACACCTACTGGGATAATTGAGGGAAAGGGTTTTGAGCAAACTAAAGAATGTTATTTAACCGAGGTCATGCCTTCCTTTAAACAATTAAAAGGTCAATTTGAGAGTCTTCAAAAGGAATTAATTCGATATTAAAGAAATGGAAAGGAATTTGATGCAATGATAGTTGAGGTCAATGACTATGAACAGAACTCAAATACAATGAAGTTGAAAGAAAGAACTTGCATATTTTAAATGAGAATTTGATTTCGAGTTGTGTTGCTCAAGATGTGTTTTATCTTGTTACTAAGCACTCTATTATCGCTTCTCGATTTCATGAATTATCTATTGCATTGAAAGTTTCCCATGATCGTGTCATTGAGCTTGAAAACAAAAACTCGAACTAAGTGAGAAAATTGATCGGGATGATCACGATAATTTGGTAAAACATCTTTCTAAACTAGAAGTTGAACATTTTGATTTACAACTAAAATATCAACATCTTAAAGAAAATGTCAAAACCTCAAATATCAAGACATCCTCGATGTTCCGTAGTTTGATGCGCTTTTCGAGATAAACAAATGTGACGAATGATTCAAGCTCATTGTAACACGATCGAAAAGTTGAAAGCCCAAATCTCTCAATTAAAGGGTGAAAAGAACAATGTGATGGCTCCCAAATGCCTCCTCCTTTAGATTCTAAGTATTCTCAAACTTTTCATCTTCAAAACTTAGTTAATGCTTTACAAAAAGAAAACGAGAGTTTTCTAGAAGACAATGAAAAGTTAAGCGACACTTTAAAGAGTTATATGATTCAATGAAAGTCACTCGTGACAAAACAACGAAAAATAACGTCTTTACAAAAAGAAATTGAGAATCGAGGAGTTAGGAAAAGGAAACCGCCACTTGTTTTTAATAAGAATGTTGCATCAAAGTCATCCTCGATCGCAAATATCTCGTGATCAAGTAAATACATTCCTCCTCATCTTAGGAATAATGAACCCGTGTTTCACAACTATTGTGCTCACCTTAAGGATAGTCTAGAATATCTCCATGAGATTGTGGAAGAGGATTTTATAAATAAACCTCTTGATAGTGAAATTAGGTTTGCGTGCATTCAAGCCAAACGATCTCAAGAACTGCTAGAATGTTTAATAGCAACATGTCCTAAATCCTTAGGTGCAAAAGGAAAATATGTGATGCCTTGTTCTATGCCTAGTGCCAAGCATACAAACCATTCTATGCCCACTATTAAGAAAGTGGACTCTAATGTGCAATGGAAGAAAGTAGAAGATCACACTTGGAATATTAAGTTTGAGTTGAATAAAACGAATCATGTTGATTATAGTGTTAGCTCTAAGCGTACTGTAATTAATGCGAATTCTACTACTGTTGGCAAAACATGTAATGATGATTGCGTGGTTTCTGTTACTAATCTTGAATGTGGTGTGAATGATTTGTCTAATGTTGTTAAATGCCCAATTAAAGCGTAATGCTAAAAATCAAGCTAAGAAGGCTAAAAGGTAATGGCGAAAGAAAGTTAGAAAACAGTGGAAACCCACAGGAAGGAAATTTAGTAATATAGGTTATCAATGGATACCTACTGGGCGTAAAGTTAATGAGTTTTGCCTGAACTTTGCTAAGTCAATGCCCACTAGAAAATGGATGCCTCTTGGTAGAACTATTCCTTAAGTGAACATACTTTGAATAGGTCAAATATGGACACTAGCATCGCATCTATTTCTAATGAGTCCATTGTTTCTACTTCGATGTGGTTGTTCCAATCATCATTACTAACCAAATGGAACCCATTCTTGCATGGGGATCCCAATTATCCGATTATCCATTCTTGTCTGCGTGTTCAACCTGCAGATCGTTCAAATCGCTCGTGGTACACGGACTCGGGATGTTCCAAGCATATGACTAGAGACCGGTCACGGCTCATGAACTTGGTGAGTAAATTCATCGAACCGTGAGATTCGAAACGATCATTTTGGTGCTATTATGGGTTATGGAGATTACGTGGTTGGAGATAGTGTGATTTCCGGGTATATTATGTTGAAGGTCTTGGACATAATCTATTTTCCGTCGGACAATTCGTGACTCGATTTAGAAGTGGCCTTCGAAAACATACTTGCTTTGTTAGAGAACTTGATGGTGTGAAACTTCTCGGAGGAACTCATGGTTCAAACCTATACACCATCTCTATCGAAGATATGATGAAATCTTCACCCATCCGCTTGTCGTCAAAGGCTTCCAAAACTAAGTCATGGCTATGGCAATCATCGTCTCAATCACTTGAACTTTGGTACCATAAACAATCTTTCCGAAAGGACTTAGTAAGAGGATTACCCATATTAAAGTATGAAAAGATCATCTTTGTTCGCCTTGCCAATTAGGAAAAAGCATAAAATATGCCCACAAACCAAAACCCACAAACTCGGTAATGGAAGTTCTTCATACCCTTCATATGGATCTCATGCGGACCAATGAGAGTGCAAACGATAAATGGGAAGAAATACATTCTAGTAGTTGTTGATGACTACTCTCGATTTACTTGGGTAAAGTTTTTGAGGACAAAGGATGAAACTCGAGTCATCATCAAACTTATCAAACAGATTCGTGTTTGACTCAACAATATTGTTAGAATTGTTCGAACATACAATGGCACGAGTTTGTTAACAAAGACTTAATTCGGTTTATGAAAGTGTTGGAATCAACATCAAAGAAGTGTTCCACGAACTCCTCAACGAGCGGTGTAGTTGAAAGACGAAATCGAACTCTTGTGGAAGTCGCAAGAACAATGCTAATTTATTCAAAGGTTCCAATGTTTCTATGGGTCAAGCCATTGCCACCGCTTGCTACACCCAAAATCGTTCCTTATTCACACATCTCATGGAAAAACTCCATATGAACTTGTCCATAAACGAAACCCGATCTATCCTACCTTCGTGTGTTTGGTGCTTTATGTTACCCAACTAATGATGGTCAAGATTTAGGTAAACTAAAAGCTAAAGCGGACATTGGAGTATTTGTAGGTTATGCATCAAACGAGAAAAGGATACCGAATCTACAACAAGAGAACCCGAAATATCATGGAAACAATTCACGTTATGTTCGATGAGTCGACCGTCAAATGGCTCCGTGACAATCCAGCTCTGGACTCGCATTTCAATCTTTATCAAGTAGTCCTATCAGTTCTACTCTTGTTTCTAATCCTCACCAAGAACTCCTTATGTACCTCCTTCGAAGATAATTTGAAGAAATTATTTGATCCAATGTTTGATGAACACTATGAGCCAAGTGCTAATAATATGTCGGTTCCATCAACAGAGGCCTCTATCCCCGCCAATGAAGTTAACTCTTCGTTTCAATGTCATTAAGTCAAGAAGCCTTCGATCACTCTGTCTCATCAACAAATCATCAATCATCGAGTGTACACAATGGAAATGTTGTTGTTGTACAGATGATGAAAACCCTTTGCTCCTCCAAAAGATGAACCCTTTGAAAACATATTTGCTCCCGAGTCATCATCGAACCATCTTCTTGGAGATATCAACTCGCTACTTCAGCCTCAACAACAACCACATGAACACCTTAGAAAATGGACACATGATCATCCATTGGACAACATCATTGGAAACCTTTCCGTCCAATATCCACACGGAAACAACTTGCAACCGATGCCTTATGGTGCTTCTTCAACTCCGTACTCTCTAAGATCGAACCAAAAGACGTGAAACCGCCATGAATGAAGACAATGGTTCAATGCCATGCAAGAAGAAATTTATGAGTTTGATCGACTAGATGTATGGGAATTAGTACCGCTCCAGATTGTGCAATGATCATTGCTCTAAAGTGGATCTTCAAAGTAAAACTTGATGAGCATGGTGATGTGTTGAAGAACAAGGCTCGATTGGTTGCAAAAGGATATCGTCAAGAGGAGGGTATTGACTTTGAAGAATCATTTGCTCTGTTGCTCGTGTCGAGGCAATCGAATCTTCTTGGCTAATGCCGCAAGTAAGAACATGGTAGTCTATCGATGGATGTAAAGACGGCGTTTCTTAACGGAGATCTTAAAGAAGTCGATATCGCCACCGACTGAAGGCTTTGTGAATCCGAGCATCCTACTCACGCTCATCGTTTGAAAAAGGCTCTTTACGGTTTTAAGCAAGCTCCAAGGGCATGGTATGATACGCTACCAAAGTTTCTTCTATCTACCGGATTCAAAGAAAGAAGCAGCTTGATCCGACATTGTTCACCGAAAGTCGACAAACATTTAATTCACGTTCAAATATATGTTGATGATATCATTTTGCCTCGATCGACCCCAATGAATGTGACCATTTTTCAAGTGAAATGGGTTCTAAATTTCAAATGTCAATGATGGGACAAATGTCATTTTTCTTGGGATTACAAATTTCACAAAATCCGGGAGGCATTTTATAAATCAATCTAAATATGCAAATGAGATTTTAAAGAAATTTGGATTTGATTCTAGTGACCTGCTGACACTCCCATGATATAGCGCACCAAACCGGATGAGGACCACTCGGGGATCATGGTAGACCAAACGAAATATCAAGTATGATTGGATCCTCGATGTACCTCACAAATGAGACCGACATTCTGTCATTGTTTGCATGTGTGCTAGATATCGTGCTAAGCCTACCAAAAGCACCTTGAAGCGGTTAAGCGGGTCTTTCGGTATCTCCAAGAAACCATCAATATGGGACTTTGGTACCAAGGACACCGGTATGTCACTAACGACCTATGCAGATGTTGATCATGCATGATGTCAAGATACACGTTAAAGCACGCCCGAGGTGCTCGGTTTTGGGTGATAAGCTTGTGAGTGGTCTTCAAAGAAGCAAATGAGTACTTCTATTTCCTCTACAGAGGCTAAATACATAGCCATGTCATCTTGTTGTGCTCAAATCCTATGGATGAGATCTCAACTATCGACTATGGCTTTGAATTCAACAAAATCCTCTCGATCGTGATAATAAAGTGCTATTGCTCTCTCATGCAACAACGTACAACACTCAAGAGCAAAGCACATCGACATTCGACATCATTTCATCGGGGAGCAAGTTGAAAGCGGTGTGGTGGAACTCTATTTTGTGAGGACTAAATACCGCTAGCGTACATCTTCACCAAAGCTCTTCCTAGAGAACGTTTTGAGTTTATCCTCCCACGACTTGGTCTAAAGAGTCTACAACCGGAAACACTCAAACGTCTTCAAGAGGAAGACGAGGAGTAAAGGTCTTCCTTCATCCATCTCTTGTAAATATTTATTCAAAAAGCAAATAGAAAAATATAAAACTTTCAAAAATCCATAAAAATTTGAAAAATCTTGAAAACTTCAAAAAAAAAAATATTGTCTTTTTGTCATGTTTTTCTCGATTCGAAAATATCTACGGTCTTTGTGTTGTCATTCAAAGAATGACACGGGACTTTAGATGTTGTTAGAATGTTCCAAAAAAAAAATCAAAAAATATTTTTGGGAGAAAGTGAAATAAATGGTTTATTGTCATTTCAGCAATAACCCGCTTTTCAAAGACGTAATGAGCCATGCTTTATCTTGTTTTTCAAAACTCATGCTCGATTCTATAAACAATTACTTACTATCTAATGAAAACTAATTGCTTTGAAAAATAACTCGGTCTCTATTTTGAAAATCATCCGACTTAACGTTTGTAAAAAATATCTATCTCTCAATCAACAACTTATGTCATTGATTGAAGGGAGAATGATTTCAATTAAATCAAAAGGTTATTTGTCATACAATTGTTTTCAAAAGATAATCATGCATGTTTAATCAATGGAGTTTAAAGTCTCATAATCCGATCCTTATCGGTTAAAATGTTTTCATAATCAAGTCACAATTCTCCTCAAAGCTTTCAAAATCAATTTAATCGACGAGATCACAAATCTCAAATGAGTAGAAAATTGTGATCGGGGAGAATTTGTGATTTAAATTGGTTTAAACCGATGATTCGATAAATGGTTTCACAAGTGTTTTGCAAGCTTTCCTCCCCATGTGCCAAACGATTTCAAATTTTCCATGCACATGTTGAGGGGAGCACCTTTTAAAACCACAAAGAATTGAAACGTGATTGATTTGTCTCTAAGTACGAGTTCCTTCTAATATGTGCAAAACTCTTTGAAACCTCGAGGCACATATTATGGGGGAGCAAACTTGTGAAAACCTCATCCTTCTCCAATATGCTTTATCTACTTGATTTAATCAGGGAAGTGATGTTGATATCTTTTAGAAAATGGTATTCAAAGAAGTTAATTCTTTCTCTTGCCTCCGTGTGCTAAAGAAATTTCGAATACATGATGCACATGTTGAGGGGAGCTCTTTTCTAAAAATATCAAAAAAATTCAGTACAAAATGCTTTGATAATATATCACAAGTATATGGATTGATTTTCAAATGGTTTTCAATTGGTTCCAATGGCGGATGAACAATACCAAATAGACCGACCAAATTTACTTTATGTATGGTGATATAAGGATGGTTAAGTTAGGTATTCGTTCCCACGATCCGCCGAACCGGAGGGATCTACCGTGGACAATCCACTAGATAGTGTAGAGTCCTTAGGTATGATGAAAAAGGAGAAAAGTGAGATATGGGAAGAGTGCGGATGAGATAGAGCTAGAACCGGAATAAACCCAACAAGGTTCTAGTTATGAAATCTCGATAAGCACCGATGAGGTTGAAGAATGAAAAAGAATTGAATATGAAAAGGTGTTAGCCTTAATAGTTTTTATTAGAAGTGATGGTCATTCATGTTTAGGAACTTTGTAACGTGTGTTAGATATCGTGCTAGAATAGTCAACGGGCTCGTGGATTGGGCTAAGCTAATTGGTTAAACGTTAGGGTATGTTAGCCGTTTGTATGCTCACATATCCCAAGCCCAATCCAAGTCCACGAAAAGCCCAAGCAAAGCCTTTAAGGTTTTAAGTTACTTGTACTATAAATAACCCTCAAATGGTCATTTGAGGGGTGTGCTTGAAAGTGTGTGTGTGTGTTTTCTTTATGAAGCAATATAACATCTTATTGTTTTCTTTCTTCTCTCTACCTCTCTAAACATATACGCATATATCATCAAGCCACCACGTTATCATCTTAATCTTTCTTGCTTCATATATACGCATAACATCTGTATGTATAACGTTTGTGTTTGTTATACGTGTTTGTGTTGGGTTTGCTTTACGTAGTGATAAGGTATAAGTGATAAAAGGGGCTTTACAATTGGTATCAATCGCCAAACAATGGTTTAGGAGTGTTTGTGTTTGTTTTGAAGTTTGGTATACGCATAAAGCTCTCGTTAGTAATATTTGAAAAGCTTAAAGCTTTAATTTTTGCACTCAAAAATTCAAGATTCTTGTGGTTTAAGGTTTATTTGGTGCTAAAGTTTTAGTTTTTGCAAAAAGTTTGAAGCTTTACGTGTTTTCATCATTTTGAACTCGTTTTGGTTCATTGGTCATTTCTACTCGTAACTTTTCTAAGCACTTTGGGGAGAAAAAGGTCAACATTTTGGGTTATTCGAGTGTTTTAAGGATATATGCAAGAGAAATTGGTTGAATCATTGAAATTTTTTCTGGTAGGTCAAACCCTAGTTCTACTCAGTAGAAATTCAACAACTCATAAGGTTCTACTCATAACTTTTGGTGCGATTCTTGAGCTTAAGCGGTGACTCGATGCTTCCTCACTTGGATAAGTTTGTGGAACACTTGAATTTTGGATATCTCTTACCTGTGATAGTGTAAAGGATTTTTGGGCAAAACCCAATCTTACGCATAAGTTTCGACTTACACGTAGAATACTTCGCATAAGCATTTTCTTCGCCTAAGTTTTCCTTACGCATAAGCTAAATCTTACGCATAACTTTTTCTACTCGTAACTTTAAACCTCGCGCATAAGATCCTCGCCTAAGATCCTCGCCTAAGGAATCCTACGCCTAAGATCCTACGCATAAGCCTCGCTCTACTCGTAACCCGTGTTTCTACGCCTAAGCTCTTTCTACGCATAAAGGTTCAAAAAAAAAAAAAAAAAGAGTTTTTGGCGGAAAACTTGAGTAAAATTTAAATTTTGAGGAGTCTAAACGTTCAATTTTACGCGAAATTCAAATTTTGGTTTAACTGTGAAAATTTTGTCAAAATTCAAATTTTGGGCCTAAATTCAAATTTTTGGTCAAATTTGGCGTCAAAATTGTCATAACTCAAAATTTTCATACGTCCTTAGAATTGATTTTTATAGTGAATTTCAAATTTTGGGCAAAATTTTTTAAGAACCGAGTTTACGAGTACGACTTTCGGATACACCTCAACCGAACTTAATCTTCATCAACCACAACTCCTTTATCGTTGAATCGATCCTGCATCAACTTTATCATATCATACCTTCATCAATGGCTACTCAACAAGACATTCATGCAGCCGGTGCAGAAAACCGTCCTCCTATGTTGGCAAAAGGTGGTTATCTTCAATGGACAAGTCGAATGCTCCGCTACATCAAGACCAAACCTAATGGGAAACTCATGATTAAATCCATTCAGGATGGACCCTTCAAGCCTCGACAAGTCCAAGTCCTCGGAAATCACGATGCAACACCTCCGTAGCACCATCTTCTCATCTTCAATACGAATCGAATACACCTGCAGAGGATCGTAAACAAGTCAAGCGGATGACATGGCAATTCATATTATCCAAGCGGGTTTACCAATTGACATCTTTGCTGCGGTGAGCGGTTGTGAAACCGCTTTCGATATGTGGGAACGTGTTAGACGGCTATGTTATGGAACGAAATTGGTAAACAAGACATGGAGAACAAGTCGCTAATCGAATGGGAGAAGTTTACATCTACACCGGAGAATCCATTGAATCCTACTATGGAAGGTTTGCACTTTGATGAATGAGCTTATCGAAACAAGTTGGCACCCGGAACAATCGTTCAAAACATCAAGTTCTGAATAATCTTCCGGAAGAATGGGGCGATATGTCACTATTGTTAACCAAACAAAAGACTTACATCGGTGAACTTTGATCAACTAAGCGATTTTACGAAACAAAACCAATCTGAAGCGAATGAAGTAAGGAAAGAAAGATTGGCAAAGAATCATGATCCATTGGCACTTATTGCAAAGACTCAACCTTCGGTGAATACACAACAACAAGCTTCATCATCTTCCAACAATAACTTGCGACAATACATTCAACAACCACAACAACAATTCTATCCACGAACAACAAGTCATTCAACAACCGTATCCACAATACCGGGAACAAGGAATCACGATCATGAAACCCACCAAGTAAAGCGACCTTGTAATGTATTTTCTTTATGGATAAAGCATTTAGCGATCGCATGGGTAATCAGCGGTTCCGTATCGAGTGTCATCGGGTCGGTATGTTGGAAATCGGATGGGACATAATCTTTGAATAGAGCGATGGGTAATCGAATGGGAATGTTGCGGCTCAAGTCGTTGGGAATTATGGAAATGTGAATCGGTAATCGGGTTAAGTGTTATAGCTGTCAAGGAATGGGTCACATGGCATGAAACCGTCCCACTAAGCCACACAAGAAGAATCTTGAGTTTCTTGGAAAGTCGCTTTGTTAGCGAGATAAGCAACAAGCGGGTTCTGATTGAGTCTTGAGAAAATGACTTTTTCGCTATTGTGGATGAATTGGAAGACCTCGAGGAACTCAATGCGAATTGCATCTTCATGGCAAATCTTGAGGAAGCTAAGTATGACATGAGTCGACTCACCTCCTGCCTATGACGCCAATCTGATGTCGAGGTACCAATCATTGATCCATGTTATAACAATGTCATATCGATGTGTTTACTCATGACGAGCGTAGTTTCGTGACGCCACCCACTTATGATACATACCGGACAATCCGAGTTGTAGCAATCGAACTCCAAAACTCCATATGTGGATCCTAGTGGAGGTCGTGGCACAAAATCTGCGATCGATGAGGAAACACATGCTTATGTTGAATCATTAATCAATCAATGTGGCATTGAAGTTGAGAAAGTTAGAGCGGTCAATCGCGAAGTTAAGGCCGCGAATGTTAAATTGACCGAGCTTGAGAGTTACAAGGAGCACGCCAAAGCCTATGAATTTCATACAAACAAAATGTCCGAATTAGAAATTGGTTATCGAGATTACATTTTAAGAGAAAACAATTGCAACTCAAGTACGACACACTTGATGTGAATTTGAACTTGAAAATTAAATCTTTAAACAAGGAAATTTACGATCTAAATGACCAACTTTCTAAACAAAAAGCAACATTTTTCGATCTTGAAAGAGAAGAAACAATTGATTCTTGATTTTCAAAAGGAGAAGATTCTCTTCTTGATGAAATTCGGATAAAATGAAACTATCAAAAATTGGATAATTTGCTTCTTACAACGGGTCATTCCGCTAAAACAAACAAGATGCTTTCTAATCAAGCAAATCCAATTTTCACACTACATAAAATGGCTCTTGGTAACAACCTTCTTCGTTCCTCAAGAAAGCTCGAAATCTCGAATGTGTTGAACAATGGAAAACCTTTGCATGAACCCATAATTGTTCATGATTCTCTTGAAACGTTGGAACTATCTGAGGAGAGTAGATCAAAAATGAAACAAAAGAATCCAGATCTTAAACCGATTGATTATAACAAATGGAACAAAATTAATGGAATTACTTTTGTTAATCAAAAAGAAAAGTCAAAGTTTTCCATCACACCAAGTGTTTCAAACAAAGAGTCAACACCCGTTTCAAAACCAGTTTCAAAACCAGTCTCAACTCCTGTAGTTGTCTCAAAATCTCTTTCGAAAATCGAACAAATGTCTTCAAACAATCCTTTTAACATAAGTGATACTAGAAGCATTTTAGATGACGTTAAAACTAGAATTGGGTATCTTCACGAGACTGTCAAGTCTAAAACCAATATTACAACTAACATCTGGTTTACTCGTCATGATGACGAAACAAAAGAGTTTTTAAACCCAAATTGCCCCTCCGTTAAGCGCCATCGGTGCAAGGGTAATTCATGTTGATTAAGTACTTTTGAAAGAAAGCGGTGACTTTGTCAAGGACCATAAATCTCGGTAAAGCAAGCTAATGAAAGTATTGAACACCTCAAAGTTTTGGAAAAACTCAATGATTCTCTTTGAAGATGTTATGACTACGATATCATGTCCATTATCTTACAAACATATTACATTGAAGATCATGAAAGACTCGGTCTGAGACCTCCGCAATTGTTTCAAAATATGAAAATGCTCTTGCAAAACTTGAAAAGAAAACGTGTCCTATTTTAAACAACTTGATCGAAAATCGAGGAATGCAAGTATGACAAGCGTCGTATGAGCGTGCCTACAAGGACATACAAGAGCAAAATGATCTTTTGAGAGTTGACTAGACGATCTAAAAGGAAAGGTTGTGGATACTAAGATTGCAAAACCATTGACTAAGGAGAAGGAAAATGTTCCAAAACCGGTTTTCAAACCAAAATGTCTATTTCTGACCTCCTCCAAAGTCAATGAGAAAATTGATTTGTCAAAAAGCAGTCACCCACGGTCCTTGCCTATTAAAAGAGAATTATAAAAGATTTTGAAAAAGGAAAACATTCTTTGAAACACCAAAAGTGATTACACAGGCATTTCTAGGAATAGTATACGGAATGTGACCAAAATCCAGTTAAAGAATCATTGGTTCTAACAACATGGTTAACAATCACTATCTAGAAGAAGCTAGGAAAAAGCGCACAGACTCGAAAAGGCGGAATTTTAGGTGCAACATCTAGGGTGATGATTTTCAAGATTTCAAGGCCTTGCTAGTAGTAGTAAACCATTACCTAGGAACACTCTACAAAAGACTAGGGATTGGCTTGCATCTAAGAGTAGTTGAGCAAAAGAAAATGCTATGCCCTTAGAAAACAACACTAGAATTCTAAGTCTTTTTCGAACAAGAATCAATTTCAAAAGATCATAGTGACAAAGTTAAAGTCTTTGTTTTAAACAAGAATATTGAATTTATACTGTACTACATGTAAAAATGTGTCTTTTCATTAATCATGATGCATGTGTCTCACAATATCTCAAGAAAGATAATTCGTGCCAAGGCACAATCTACTAAGACACCAAATAGAAACAAGCCCGTTGATAAAATGTCAAACAAAAGAAACCTAATAGGTGGATCTCTTGGACGTCGTTTTCAAAAATTGAGTCTTCCGTGCATCGATAAGAAAACAACTCTAGATCTTACCTTGGGTGGATTCCCACGGAAAAGTCTTCAACACAATAGGTCTTAGATGGATCCCCAGGAAAGATTTTGATACTTGCACCAACACGTATAATAGAAACTCATCGGGATAAGGAAGTAAAACCACTACAACCGTTGATAGTGATCACCCTCACCGTGAGGAATCTTGTACTTAACAACATTGTTGTGAAAACTCTTCTTCTTTGGTTGCGGTGAATCAAATATCTCGAACCCGACTCATCGAGGGTTCCAATTCATAAACTCTTCTTCATTCTCTATATCTTCTATTTTGATTTTCCATTTCTTTTATAAAACCAACAAATGCAAAATATAAAAATAGAAAATTTTCAAAAAATACAAAACATTATAAAATTTCAAAATCCAAAATATTCTTCTCACGACATGTCTCTCGTATAATCGATATTTATCGTTTCTAGAAATGTCATTCAACAATGATACGGGCATGTACAGATGCTTGAGCGAGAGTTCTTTAATTGTTTTCCAAAACATGTCGTTTCTCAAAATTTCTTCAATAATGGCTTTCGTATACTTCAGTACGAAACCCGGACCGAAATGATGACTTTTGATTATTTTCAGATCAAAACTCGTGTTGTTTGAATGAAAATCACTAGTGTACGCTTCAGTGCACTACATTTTAAAATGGTGAGAAATCATCATCATCTTGAGCACCTTTTCAAGATTGTTCAAAAAGATTTTCAAAATCTTTCAAAATACTTTGTGCTCAAGATAACTCCCTCTAAAACCCTTTAATTGATTACGCTTTATTAAAGGGGGAGTATAAAACTAAAATGTTCCAAATTCATGCTTAAATCAAATCCGTTTGTCTCCCCAAAAGATTCTAAAATGTTGTTTAATCCGTTGATATAAAAATATCACATATATGCTATTTTGAGGGGAGGAGGCGTGATTAAAATGTGATCAAAATCGTTGTTTGAATCTCAAATGAGCTCGACTCGAGATGAAACCAATGAATTGACGAGCAATTATGTACCATCTCGAAACTTTCTATGGACTTGACCGGGACGGGTAATAATTTCAAGCTAGTTCTCTAGTGATGTAAGCGTGTCTCGAATCGGTCTTGTTCATTTAAAGTCGATCAATTCAAAAAGTCTGAACTCTACCCTCATGTGCGATTTACATCAAAACATATAAGCACATGTGAAGGGGAGTGTTTACGTAATACAAAACTCACGGTGTTGCAAACATGTTTTTTATCATAAACACTCTGAGAGATTTTCACGAAAAAGCGGTTTTATGGCAACAATAGAACGGATCATGGAGTTATAAGGTGACTAAGGATAGGAAATTAGTCTATGATCCGCCAGAGCGGAGGATCTACCCAAGGACATCACCAATAGTGTAGAACTAAAGTCCTTAGGAATGATTGAAAAAGGAGTAATGTGAGAAAGGAGAAAAGAAGGGTTGAAGAATTAAAAGAAATGTGAAGAAAGGGTGAAAAGAAATAGCCCTCCATATTCAAACTTAGAGGCGAAACCGGGTTCAATACATATCTCTTGGTTGTCACTAGATGACACTTTGGTATTGAAGACAAGGCGTCATGGACCCAATGGCCTTGCACTAATCTTCTAGCCACTCATTCCTCTTAAAGGTTTGTTTCATTCTCACTGGGAACCCTACATAATCTATTGACTTTCTCTTAGAGATTGTTGGTATTGAAGAAGGAGACCATCTCCCTAGTCTCGCTCGGGAAAACCAAAATGCACTATTGAGTCTAGAGCCACGAGATTCATCAAAAGATCTCATAGGAACACATGACATGACATCGCTTGTTGTTCATCAATAAGGACACAAGTGATATATTCTAGAGTCTACGCGGTCTTAGCAATCGCCGAACATTTATGAGAAGTTTCACATCCGTGATCTTGATGATTGAATGGAAACTCTGCCAGGTCAACATCAAGCGACCGACAACAGTCGCTTTGGTAACTCCCGTGGATTACGCTTAGTGTGTCTCAACGGTTTCTGATCGTGGGTGATGCTTGATGTACCTCGGTGACTCATCGAGCTGTAGATGTACTTGATATATCGCGTTATCTCACTTGTGGGACTCTAGTTCAGGAGCGGCCCTTGTGAGAATTAGAGGCGTGTTTTCACACTATCTTTGTTAACACCGAAATTCAAACTTATAAGTCTTAGGAATCCGCTTATTACTAACCCTGTTTATGTTTTCTTCTTATGGAAGCTCCGGGCGGATGGATCGTGCAGACTCGCCACATGCTCATACCAACAACACATGAAAGTTCTCATCAAAATCAAAGGCAACTCAAAGTTAAAGATGATTCTTCGTCAATGTAAAGAATCTACAAAGTTTAAAGACTAGAGAACTTCTTCATTGGTAACCAAAAGACAAATAAAAGTGTGAGCATGGTGGAGAAAGGCGTGGAGATACCTAACCAACGAAGTTGACAACGGAGACAACCACATTATCGATCACAAAGTATGAAGGAACAAAGAATCAAGACTATTCAATATCTACACACAAGTTCTTGCTCATGAAAGTAAAGACCTAATCAAGTGGAGCATCATTTGAATGACCACCCCTTAGGGAGATTATTGCCTTAATAGTTTTTATTAGAAGTGATGGTCATTCATGTTTAGGAACTTTGTAACGTGTGTTAGATATCGTGCTAGAATAGTCAACGGGCTCAAATGGATTGGGCTAAGCTAATTGGTTAAGCGTTAGGGTATGTTAGCATGCTTGTATGCTCACATATCCGAAGCCCAATCCAAGTCCACGAAAAGCCCAAGCAAAGCCTTTAGGGTTTTAAGTTACTTGTACTATAAATAACCCTCAATTGGTCATTTGAGGGGTGTGCTTGAAAGTGTGTGTGTGTGTGTTTTCTTTATGAAGCAATATAACATCTTATTGTTTTCTTTCTTCTCTCTACCTCTCTAAACATATACGCATATATCATCAAGCCACCACGTTCTCATCTTAATCTTTATTGCTTCATATATACGCATAACATCTGTGTGTATAACATTTGTGTTTGTTATACGTGTTTGTGTTGGGTTTGCTTTACGTAGTGATAAGGTATAAGTGATAAAAGGGGCTTTACAAAAGGGGTGAAAAGAAATAGCCCTCCAATAATTCAACCTTAGGGCAGTAACCGGGTTCATGGACCCAGTGACGCACTGCACTACAACTTCCCAAACTACTCAAGTTCCTCTTAAAAGTACTTGTTTCATTCTCACGGGGAACCGACATTATCTATCGACTTTCTCTTAGAGTTTGTTGATATTGAAGAAGGAGACCCTCTCCCTAGTCTCCGGCATAGGAACCAAATATGCACAATTGAGTCTAGAGCCACGAGATCATCAATAAATCTCATTAGGACACTTTCAATGAAGACTCTCTGCTTCACACTATGTGGAAGAGATTACATCTTATGGTCCTATGCATTTTCCTTGTGGTATTGCGTAACATCTCGAGTGATATGCTAACATATTCACAATGAAGATGGAAAGCCTACTCGAGCTAACATCAAACAAGCTCCGGTGGGTGGCATGTGAGATATATCCAATAGATCAACCATGTGACAACCGAATGAAACAATGGGGCAATTCAATCTTTTGAATCAATCCCGGTTCGAGTTAATGGATTGACGGATACCTTGAAAAACCATCGTTGTGCTTAAAAACTCTTTTCTTTAGCATCGATCGTGAACTAATATTTCAAAATAAAAGGTGTTTATGATTGATAATTGATTTTCACTAAAACCTTTGTTGTATTGCAAAAACAATTTCTATTGTGTGGTACACGATTGTTTTTCAAATCACTTTTCATCAATCGATGAATCTCAAATCGCTGGTTCACTCACTCCGTGTTGTCTTCTTTGAGACGCCCGGTTTGAGAACAACTAGAACAATAAAAACCCTATCAAGGAAATTCTTGGAATTATACGATCACAGCAAGATTTGTAACGATCAACGGGGAACCGTGGGCGTGTACCTCGATTCAACGAAGTGATCAAAGACACTTTCGCGCTTTATTGCTAATCGTTGTATGCGCAGTACGCCCGACGTTTGCGGTGATTAGAATGAAGCGGTCAATCGATAGTCGCATGCTCACTCTACATTCATTTCTAAAGAAATCATGATTAGTGCATCAATGACTCGATATTTTCACTCCATTCTTCTCGCTATTTGCCGCCAATATCATGAATCAACGTAAGCTTCCGCCACTCGATGTGAATATATCATGA